>CM051239.1:305612214-305950458 GCA_027917425.1 Gastrophryne carolinensis | reverse complement strand
TTTATTATGCTATTAAATAGAGGCTGCTTTAGTCACAGAATGGGATGCCAGTGCCACAAAAACCAGAGAGCATGCACAGCAAAAGTGTCTTTATCAGGCCTGATTTCTATGAGAATAAGTGCAAATGTTTATTATGCTATTAAATAGAGGCTGCTTTAGTCACAGAATGGGATGCCAGTGCCACAAAAACCAGAGAGCATGCACAGCAAAAGTGTCTTTATCAGGCCTGATTTCTATGAGAATAAGTGCAAATGTTTATTATGCTATTAAATAGAGGCTGCTTTAGTCACAGAATGGGATGCCAGTGCCACAAAAACCAGAGAGCATGCACAGCAAAAGTGTCTTTATCAGGCCTGATTTCTATGAGAATAAGTGCAAATGTTTATTATGCTATTAAATAGAGGCTGCTTTAGTCACAGAATGGGATGCCAGTGCCACTAAAAACCAGAGAGCATGCACAGCAAAAGTGTCTTTATCAGGCCTGATTTCTATGAGAATAAGTGCAAATGTTTATTATGCTATTAAATAGAGGCTGCTTTAGTCACAGAATGGGATGCCAGTGCCACAAAAACCAGAGAGCATGCACAGCAAAAGTGTCTTTATCAGGCCTGATTTCTATGAGAATAAGTGCAAATGTTTATTATGCTATTAAATAGAGGCTGCTTTAGTCACAGAATGGGATGCCAGTGCCACAAAAACCAGAGAGCATGCACAGCAAAAGTGTCTTTATCAGGCCTGATTTCTATGAGAATAAGTGCAAATGTTTATTATGCTATTAAATAGAGGCTGCTTTAGTCACAGAATGGGATGCCAGTGCCACAAAAACCAGAGAGCATGCACAGCAAAAGTGTCTTTATCAGGCCTGATTTCTATGAGAATAAGTGCAAATGTTTATTATGCTATTAAATAGAGGCTGCTTTAGTCACAGAATGGGATGCCAGTGCCACACAAAAACCAGAGAGCATGCACAGCAAAAGTGTCTTATCAGGCCTGATTTCTATGAGAATAAGTGCAAATGTTTATTATGCTATTAAATAGAGGCTGCTTTAGTCACAGAATGGGATGCCAGTGCACAAAAACCAGAGAGCATGCACAGCAAAAGTGTCTTTATCAGGCCTGATTTCTATGAGAATAAGTGCAAATGTTTATTATGCTATTAAATAGAGGCTGCTTTAGTCACAGAATGGGATGCCAGTGCCACAAAAACCAGAGAGCATGCACAGCAAAAGTGTCTTTATCAGGCCTGATTTCTATGAGAATAAGTGCAAATGTTTATTATGCTATTAAATAGAGGCTGCTTTAGTCACAGAATGGGATGCCAGTGCCACAAAAACCAGAGAGCATGCACAGCAAAAGTGTCTTTATCAGGCCTGATTTCTATGAGAATAAGTGCAAATGTTTATTATGCTATTAAATAGAGGCTGCTTTAGTCACAGAATGGGATGCCAGTGCCACAAAAACCAGAGAGCATGCACAGCAAAAGTGTCTTTATCAGGCCTGATTTCTATGAGAATAAGTGCAAATGTTTATTATGCTATTAAATAGAGGCTGCTTTAGTCACAGAATGGGATGCCAGTGCCACAAAAACCAGAGAGCATGCACAGCAAAAGTGTCTTTATCAGGCCTGATTTCTATGAGAATAAGTGCAAATGTTTATTATGCTATTAAATAGAGGCTGCTTTAGTCACAGAATGGGATGCCAGTGCCACAAAAACCAGAGAGCATGCACAGCAAAAGTGTCTTTATCAGGCCTGATTTCTATGAGAATAAGTGCAAATGTTTATTATGCTATTAAATAGAGGCTGCTTTAGTCACAGAATGGGATGCCAGTGCCACAAAAACCAGAGAGCATGCACAGCAAAAGTGTCTTTATCAGGCCTGATTTCTATGAGAATAAGTGCAAATGTTTATTATGCTATTAAATAGAGGCTGCTTTAGTCACAGAATGGGATGCCAGTGCCACAAAAACCAGAGAGCATGCACAGCAAAAGTGTCTTTATCAGGCCTGATTTCTATGAGAATAAGTGCAAATGTTTATTATGCTATTAAATAGAGGCTGCTTTAGTCACAGAATGGGATGCCAGTGCCACAAAAACCAGAGAGCATGCACAGCAAAAGTGTCTTTATCAGGCCTGATTTCTATGAGAATAAGTGCAAATGTTTATTATGCTATTAAATAGAGGCTGCTTTAGTCACAGAATGGGATGCCAGTGCCACAAAAACCAGAGAGCATGCACAGCAAAAGTGTCTTTATCAGGCCTGATTTCTATGAGAATAAGTGCAAATGTTTATTATGCTATTAAATAGAGGCTGCTTTAGTCACAGAATGGGATGCCAGTGCCACAAAAACCAGAGAGCATGCACAGCAAAAGTGTCTTTATCAGGCCTGATTTCTATGAGAATAAGTGCAAATGTTTATTATGCTATTAAATAGAGGCTGCTTTAGTCACAGAATGGGATGCCAGTGCCACAAAAACCAGAGAGCATGCACAGCAAAAGTGTCTTTATCAGGCCTGATTTCTATGAGAATAAGTGCAAATGTTTATTATGCTATTAAATAGAGGCTGCTTTAGTCACAGAATGGGATGCCAGTGCCACAAAAACCAGAGAGCATGCACAGCAAAAGTGTCTTTATCAGGCCTGATTTCTATGAGAATAAGTGCAAATGTTTATTATGCTATTAAATAGAGGCTGCTTTAGTCACAGAATGGGATGCCAGTGCCACAAAAACCAGAGAGCATGCACAGCAAAAGTGTCTTTATCAGGCCTGATTTCTATGAGAATAAGTGCAAATGTTTATTATGCTATTAAATAGAGGCTGCTTTAGTCACAGAATGGGATGCCAGTGCCACAAAAACCAGAGAGCATGCACAGCAAAAGTGTCTTTATCAGGCCTGATTTCTATGAGAATAAGTGCAAATGTTTATTATGCTATTAAATAGAGGCTGCTTTAGTCACAGAATGGGATGCCAGTGCCACAAAAACCAGAGAGCATGCACAGCAAAAGTGTCTTTATCAGGCCTGATTTCTATGAGAATAAGTGCAAATGTTTATTATGCTATTAAATAGAGGCTGCTTTAGTCACAGAATGGGATGCCAGTGCCACAAAAACCAGAGAGCATGCACAGCAAAAGTGTCTTTATCAGGCCTGATTTCTATGAGAATAAGTGCAAATGTTTATTATGCTATTAAATAGAGGCTGCTTTAGTCACAGAATGGGATGCCAGTGCCACAAAAACCAGAGAGCATGCACAGCAAAAGTGTCTTTATCAGGCCTGATTTCTATGAGAATAAGTGCAAATGTTTATTATGCTATTAAATAGAGGCTGCTTTAGTCACAGAATGGGATGCCAGTGCCACAAAAACCAGAGAGCATGCACAGCAAAAGTGTCTTTATCAGGCCTGATTTCTATGAGAATAAGTGCAAATGTTTATTATGCTATTAAATAGAGGCTGCTTTAGTCACAGAATGGGATGCCAGTGCCACAAAAACCAGAGAGCATGCACAGCAAAAGTGTCTTTATCAGGCCTGATTTCTATGAGAATAAGTGCAAATGTTTATTATGCTATTAAATAGAGGCTGCTTTAGTCACAGAATGGGATGCCAGTGCCACAAAAACCAGAGAGCATGCACAGCAAAAGTGTCTTTATCAGGCCTGATTTCTATGAGAATAAGTGCAAATGTTTATTATGCTATTAAATAGAGGCTGCTTTAGTCACAGAATGGGATGCCAGTGCCACAAAAACCAGAGAGCATGCACAGCAAAAGTGTCTTTATCAGGCCTGATTTCTATGAGAATAAGTGCAAATGTTTATTATGCTATTAAATAGAGGCTGCTTTAGTCACAGAATGGGATGCCAGTGCCACAAAAACCAGAGAGCATGCACAGCAAAAGTGTCTTTATCAGGCCTGATTTCTATGAGAATAAGTGCAAATGTTTATTATGCTATTAAATAGAGGCTGCTTTAGTCACAGAATGGGATGCCAGTGCCACAAAAACCAGAGAGCATGCACAGCAAAAGTGTCTTTATCAGGCCTGATTTCTATGAGAATAAGTGCAAATGTTTATTATGCTATTAAATAGAGGCTGCTTTAGTCACAGAATGGGATGCCAGTGCCACAAAAACCAGAGAGCATGCACAGCAAAAGTGTCTTTATCAGGCCTGATTTCTATGAGAATAAGTGCAAATGTTTATTATGCTATTAAATAGAGGCTGCTTTAGTCACAGAATGGGATGCCAGTGCCACAAAAACCAGAGAGCATGCACAGCAAAAGTGTCTTTATCAGGCCTGATTTCTATGAGAATAAGTGCAAATGTTTATTATGCTATTAAATAGAGGCTGCTTTAGTCACAGAATGGGATGCCAGTGCCACAAAAACCAGAGAGCATGCACAGCAAAAGTGTCTTTATCAGGCCTGATTTCTATGAGAATAAGTGCAAATGTTTATTATGCTATTAAATAGAGGCTGCTTTAGTCACAGAATGGGATGCCAGTGCCACAAAAACCAGAGAGCATGCACAGCAAAAGTGTCTTTATCAGGCCTGATTTCTATGAGAATAAGTGCAAATGTTTATTATGCTATTAAATAGAGGCTGCTTTAGTCACAGAATGGGATGCCAGTGCCACAAAAACCAGAGAGCATGCACAGCAAAAGTGTCTTTATCAGGCCTGATTTCTATGAGAATAAGTGCAAATGTTTATTATGCTATTAAATAGAGGCTGCTTTAGTCACAGAATGGGATGCCAGTGCCACAAAAACCAGAGAGCATGCACAGCAAAAGTGTCTTTATCAGGCCTGATTTCTATGAGAATAAGTGCAAATGTTTATTATGCTATTAAATAGAGGCTGCTTTAGTCACAGAATGGGATGCCAGTGCCACAAAAACCAGAGAGCATGCACAGCAAAAGTGTCTTTATCAGGCCTGATTTCTATGAGAATAAGTGCAAATGGTTATTATGCTATTAAATAGAGGCTGCTTTAGTCACAGAATGGGATGCCAGTGCCACAAAAACCAGAGAGCATGCACAGCAAAAGTGTCTTTATCAGGCCTGATTTCTATGAGAATAAGTGCAAATGTTTATTATGCTATTAAATAGAGGCTGCTTTAGTCACAGAATGGGATGCCAGTGCCACAAAAACCAGAGAGCATGCACAGCAAAAGTGTCTTTATCAGGCCTGATTTCTATGAGAATAAGTGCAAATGTTTATTATGCTATTAAATAGAGGCTGCTTTAGTCACAGAATGGGATGCCAGTGCCACAAAAACCAGAGAGCATGCACAGCAAAAGTGTCTTTATCAGGCCTGATTTCTATGAGAATAAGTGCAAATGTTTATTATGCTATTAAATAGAGGCTGCTTTAGTCACAGAATGGGATGCCAGTGCCACAAAAACCAGAGAGCATGCACAGCAAAAGTGTCTTTATCAGGCCTGATTTCTATGAGAATAAGTGCAAATGGTTATTATGCTATTAAATAGAGGCTGCTTTAGTCACAGAATGGGATGCCAGTGCCACAAAAACCAGAGAGCATGCACAGCAAAAGTGTCTTTATCAGGCCTGATTTCTATGAGAATAAGTGCAAATGTTTATTATGCTATTAAATAGAGGCTGCTTTAGTCACAGAATGGGATGCCAGTGCCACAAAAACCAGAGAGCATGCACAGCAAAAGTGTCTTTATCAGGCCTGATTTCTATGAGAATAAGTGCAAATGTTTATTATGCTATTAAATAGAGGCTGCTTTAGTCACAGAATGGGATGCCAGTGCCACAAAAACCAGAGAGCATGCACAGCAAAAGTGTCTTTATCAGGCCTGATTTCTATGAGAATAAGTGCAAATGTTTATTATGCTATTAAATAGAGGCTGCTTTAGTCACAGAATGGGATGCCAGTGCCACAAAAACCAGAGAGCATGCACAGCAAAAGTGTCTTTATCAGGCCTGATTTCTATGAGAATAAGTGCAAATGTTTATTATGCTATTAAATAGAGGCTGCTTTAGTCACAGAATGGGATGCCAGTGCCACAAAAACCAGAGAGCATGCACAGCAAAAGTGTCTTTATCAGGCCTGATTTCTATGAGAATAAGTGCAAATGTTTATTATGCTATTAAATAGAGGCTGCTTTAGTCACAGAATGGGATGCCAGTGCCACAAAAACCAGAGAGCATGCACAGCAAAAGTGTCTTTATCAGGCCTGATTTCTATGAGAATAAGTGCAAATGTTTATTATGCTATTAAATAGAGGCTGCTTTAGTCACAGAATGGGATGCCAGTGCCACAAAAACCAGAGAGCATGCACAGCAAAAGTGTCTTTATCAGGCCTGATTTCTATGAGAATAAGTGCAAATGTTTATTATGCTATTAAATAGAGGCTGCTTTAGTCACAGAATGGGATGCCAGTGCCACAAAAACCAGAGAGCATGCACAGCAAAAGTGTCTTTATCAGGCCTGATTTCTATGAGAATAAGTGCAAATGTTTATTATGCTATTAAATAGAGGCTGCTTTAGTCACAGAATGGGATGCCAGTGCCACAAAAACCAGAGAGCATGCACAGCAAAAGTGTCTTTATCAGGCCTGATTTCTATGAGAATAAGTGCAAATGTTTATTATGCTATTAAATAGAGGCTGCTTTAGTCACAGAATGGGATGCCAGTGCCACAAAAACCAGAGAGCATGCACAGCAAAAGTGTCTTTATCAGGCCTGATTTCTATGAGAATAAGTGCAAATGTTTATTATGCTATTAAATAGAGGCTGCTTTAGTCACAGAATGGGATGCCAGTGCCACAAAAACCAGAGAGCATGCACAGCAAAAGTGTCTTTATCAGGCCTGATTTCTATGAGAATAAGTGCAAATGTTTATTATGCTATTAAATAGAGGCTGCTTTAGTCACAGAATGGGATGCCAGTGCCACAAAAACCAGAGAGCATGCACAGCAAAAGTGTCTTTATCAGGCCTGATTTCTATGAGAATAAGTGCAAATGTTTATTATGCTATTAAATAGAGGCTGCTTTAGTCACAGAATGGGATGCCAGTGCCACAAAAACCAGAGAGCATGCACAGCAAAAGTGTCTTTATCAGGCCTGATTTCTATGAGAATAAGTGCAAATGTTTATTATGCTATTAAATAGAGGCTGCTTTAGTCACAGAATGGGATGCCAGTGCCACAAAAACCAGAGAGCATGCACAGCAAAAGTGTCTTTATCAGGCCTGATTTCTATGAGAATAAGTGCAAATGTTTATTATGCTATTAAATAGAGGCTGCTTTAGTCACAGAATGGGATGCCTCACAGCAGACTTAAGATCAGTTCAGTATATATGCACAGTTAGTTACTATAAGCAGCCTGAAAACGCTAACAAAGGCTGGATGAAAAAAAAAAATTCTCCCTGTCAGCCAGCTCCGTTTTTCCTACCTTTCCCTGGCTTTCTGTCTGTCTCCTGTCTGTCTCCTGCCTGTCTCCTGCCTGTCTCCAGCCTGTCCCTGTCTGTCCCTGTCTCCAGCCTGTCTCCAGCCTGTCTAACTGCCTCAGCTACACAGCGTTCTGTCTGTCTGTCACGAATGCAATAGAGAAATGAGGAAAAGCAAGATGGCCGCCGTTAAATACCGCTGTGTGACGTCACCGGGCTTGCTGGCTGCTGATAGGCTGCATGTGACTGCCCCAGCTTGCACTGGCGCGGGATACATGTCCAGACATGTCCCGCCCGCCATCTTAGAATGCCTGTAATGTAAATGAATGGATGTTAAAGGAAAACTTCGAGTGATCGAATCGCGGGGAAATTCGGATTCGATCCGAATCGAATTTTTCCTGAAATTCGGATCGAATCCGGGTTCGTCCGGATCGATTCGCTCATCCCTAACAGTAACTATGCATGTTGGTATCGTTCTGTTTGGGGGATGTTGCTTTTTCAGATTATACTTGTTTTTTCTTGTTTGTATATAGTTTTTTTTAGGAAAATGTGGCTTTGATTCTTTTTTTAGGGAAACTCTTTGCAACCAAAGAATACATTGAGGGATTACTTCCAGAAAACTGTGGCCACATCAACAAGCCTGGTACAAATAGAAAGCCTGAGGTGTGTACTTCCAGAGAATATATAGTTTGTGGGGGGTATTTCAAATGTAAAGGGTTGTTTTTCTGGAAAAACTGCAAGGTGTGCATAGCGCATATCACAGTTGTATTTTTTCTGAAAATCCCCTAAAGCTTTGTTTCAGTTTGGGGGAGTCTCCTGGGCAGAAAAGGGTGTCTACCAAAACACATGTGGTACTGCTGTAATTGGGAGAAATTGGGATTTCTCACGCAATACAATTTTATTGACAAACTTACATTTTTTATTACAAAAAAACACTACAAATTGTAAAAAATAGATTTTTTTTATTTTTTTGCACATATTTCGCAAAAAAATATTGAGAATACACCTAAAAAATGACAAACAAGACATTTAGTGTTAAAAAAACAATATATCATTTTTCTTGGGAAATCCCTGGAAATCCCTTCACAAATCACATTTGAACATGGGGAGTGCAAAATAGTGCAAAATGGTCTGGCAACAAAGGGTGACAAAAACTCCAGGTAGACTGGCACTTTAAGAGTTAAAAGAGGGCTGCACACTTCCAGGTCTGGTCACTGACCTAGATATGTGATATTTAAAAAGAAAGGTTGCTAAGCTAATACAAAAGCAATTTAAAGCAACCACGGGGGGCAGGGCTATCATCAGAAATATCCAAGCCACTCACAAACAAAATCTCTGGGCCCCGTTTAGAAAAAAATTATTTCAGAGGGGCATTGGCTGAATTCCCATTATACCTTTAGCTGGACACATACCATCACTAGGCATTTCTTTATAGCTGTAGTGGGCACGGCTAAAAGCTAGAGGCGAGTGAGGATGTAGCTAGCGGCACGCTTAGCTACTTTCAGCTCGCTTGTTCTGACAGAGTGCCTAGCAGAATTGAATGGAGCCACACTGATTAGCTGCGTGATATTACCGTGATATTTCCAGAAAGGTAAGTTTACTTGGTGATTCATGCAGAAACACACAGTGGAGCATATTAAATTGGGTTGTTCAGCTAGAGAGAAACAAAAAAAAAGAAAGACCAAAAACAGCTGCTTACACATGCTGCAACTATACTTCCTCTAGTGACAGACGTGCTTCACTGTACAGTAGTTAGCAGCTCCTGGTCCTCCGTCATACAGAGGTCCATGGGGAAAAACCAGCCAAGTTGAACAGAAACGTATTAACCCTTTAAATGCCAAGCACCTAGTTTCTACGTGGTTGTTTCTCTTACCGTTAAGTGCCAAGCACGTAGAAACTAAATGCTTCGCACCTTTCTGTCAATTCCACAGCACACGTGAAGGCCAGGTTGACATCCTTCCAGCTGATGTCCACACCTGCTCCAGGCCTTTCTGACTGGCTGGTGTGTGCATTCATAGCAAGAGAGGAATGGCCAAAAGGATGCCAGCTTCTCCCACCACTTTGTGCCAGTCTCACTGTTCTATGCCATTAATTTGCATAGCATAGAGCGCCAATTAGAAGAGAACCCATACATGTGCCATAGGATCAACAGTGAGGTAAGAAAACTAAGCAGGATTTCACACAGCAGGGGCACCATGCATAAGGGGACACATGTTTATTTTAAGAGTTTTAGTCTGTCTTCTGTCCTGTCCATGCTGCACTGCCTGCTATTCTTTCAGGTCAAAATGGTAGCTGTAACGCTATGATATTTTTATATATTTTGCTTCCAGTGAAATTGTAAAAATCTTATATAATCGAAAAAATGCACTGTTTATAGGATGACTTCCTTTTGTTTAGCCAGCATGGTTGGTTCCTTAATTAATATGCATCATGGTGGGAGAACTTGAAGACTGGACTTGGTATCTTTCGGCCTGAATTTAGTTACATGTGTGCATTTGCAGGCAAATTAAGTCGGCCAGCAGGCAATCACCTGTGATAGATTTATCTGAACCAATCAGAGTATCACCTGGTTTAATTTGTCTGGGCCAATCAGAGACCAACTGCACTATTTCAAATACAACAAAACCTGGGAAAAACAGCTGGGCTGGTGAGATACAGGTGATTCACTTAGGGCAGCTGAAGGACACACACAGAGTTGTGTATTTGAATGGAGACGGACACAGACGAACGATGATGAGATTCGCTTTGGGATAGAGAGACCTGCTTTGTGAACTTGAATACAGCAGCCATCTTGTTTGGAGATTTGATGAGGTCTGCTGATTTCTGCCTGGACTAGATTAAACAGATGAGTAATCCATTCTAATATATGCGTTTGCCCTGTTAGTCTTTCTATGTTGTAACATAGTATTTGTAACATAGTTTTGTATTTGTACATTTTGCAAGCAAGGTATAAAAATAACTCTTTAAAGTGCACCTTCTAGATTTTCCTTGGAGTTACTGACAAATTACCTAATTAGACAATCTGGTATAATTTTAGGAGATACACATATATTTTAGCTTTTCAACTGCCTTATACATTTAAGGGCTGCAAATATACTTAAATTTCCCACCAAATAAACAGTAGCTCTTTTATGTGGAGAGGCAGGTACAATCAGACTTCAACCAACATGGCACAGGCTAGCTGTGGAGTTGGGGGGCACTGTACAGACAAGCAAGTGTCTCACAGTCTCTATTGTCCTCTAAGGAAGGACACTAAAATGACTAAAAGTCAGCAACACACAATTCATAAGAAGTAATAGTTGTGTGTTTAATTAACTGCTGCACGGTATTTCTGATAATTACAGAAATTCCTTAGCAACGTGGGTGTAAATGTTTGCTTGATCCCATTTAGAGGACAGTGACACAATAAATTAAGAACTGCATGCCTCTTACTTTATATCAAGGCACATTGTCAATAGACTGGAAATTGCTAAGTCAGAAATGCATTCATTCCTTTTTGAATGATGTAGTGCACTAATTACCATTGCCATCTATATTTGATTACTTTATTGGAGTTAATTAATGTATTCTTTGTAATGTAATTAATTCATTTGCCTTCATTTGTGTTTCCTTTGTGATAATTTTCGGTTTTGAGTGCTAATGTGTACAGAGCATTTTGACGGTTTTACATTTGAAATCAAACAAGCCTAAAATAGCTTATATTTTTAGAACATCGGGTTTTCAAAACCAGCTCCCAGCATCTCAAATTTTCTAGCTGGCCAGCTGTCCCCACCTCATAATAGCACCCTGGGGGCTATGCAGATACCTTTGGAGAGGTCTTTTTGCATAGCATATAGGATATAGTTTTTTTAAAATATTATCTATAAAATTCTTCTTCCTGACAGTTGATCTAATGGTTGCTTTAGAATGGTCTCAGAGGATGGGTCACGTTAGATAGGATCCAAAGTTTTACCCTATTGATACAAAAACTCTGTAACTGCTGACTGGTACAATCATTGAATTAGCTTAATACTCCAATCAAGTGATGAAAAGTCCTCTAGGTTCTTAAAAGGCAGCAATCAATTGAAGTCTTCTTACAAGAGACTCACTAGCGCTGGGGTGACCTGAATGTTCTGCATGACTAGTGGATTGGCCAGATAATAGCCATATCAGACCCCAAAAGAAGGGGTGTGGCCGCCAACTTGAAGAAATCTCTTCCAATAACAATATTAGCCACTTCTATTGATGAACAGAGCATATGCCTCCTGTTGAATGCAGAAATTGCAGGAACAAGATATTTCTTCTGAAATCTGTATGCTCACTTACAATGTCTCTTTTTACACAGCCATAACTCAACTAATACTAGAACAAGACCTAAACTGACTGTAGATATGGTTATGGATCAAACATTAGACAGTTTAGCACACATGCCCTAACCTCCAAATCTCACAAAGGTGTACTACACCAAGCTATTCCTGCTTCTCCAGATCTCAAATAGCATTCTCTGGGATTGCTCTCATGCTGGTGGAGGAGGGTTCTTGCTCTACCCTGGCCAACCCAGTGATAGGAAGCATAGTAGTGTGCAATCACAAGCCTATATCCCTCAGGCCTAAATATGTCATTCCAAAAGACTAGGAAATAGAGATACCCTAAATATGTATCCAAAACACAAATATGAGAACAGACTAGGCCAACTTTATTGCATACTTAATAAAAACAAAGGGCTACCTATGGAAGTTTACAACATGCTCCTTCCTGAAGCAGCACAACAGATTCTCTACCTCTTTGATTGATATGGTCCAGCCTAAAGTTTTCTCATTAATAAAGACAAGGCGGAACTGATCTTGTTAAATAAAAACACCAAACTGCATTGAGGGTTATTCATAGAAATGTTGATTTCACTTTGAATAATGCTGAAGTTTACACATTGCAGACAGTTCAAAATAAGTTTATTATAGTACATCCTAGTCTCGGCAATTAGGATTTTTTAATTTTCTTTTTTTATGCAATGGTGTATAACCTGATGTATGTTTCAAATGTAAATGTATCTAAGTGGTCTGAAACAATATACATTTTGTGAATTTAAAAAACACCAGACTGCAATGAGCAGCAAGCTATGTCTTCCAATGGTGAAAATATTTCTCTACATAGCTTGGGTTAACATCCCTAAAAACTTCTACACAGGCATAACATCCTTCCTACCACATTGGTTTTATTGTATTTATACGTTCCTATCTAGGTAGAATCAATTAATTCAAAATGATAACCCAAATAATTTTTATATTTTTTTAAGTTTTCATATTATTACAGATTTTGACAGTACATATATAAAAGAGAATATCAAAGAAGATCAAAGATCATGATTAGAGAAAAATTTGATTCGGCTGATTCGCCGAATTTTCCGACAAAATTTGTTTCCGTCCGAATTTATTCGCAACGAATCGCTATTAAAAACGGCTATTTCTGAGCTTCCTAGAGCCTCAATAGGGTTGTAAACCATTCTGCCTTTCTGTAACACGCATAGGATGCGTGCTGGGTTAGTGAAATAATACTGTAAATAATTATGACATGCAGATCAGAGGCATCGCTATAAGAATCGCAGAGCGGCACAATTGCAGAGAGTTGAGGTGGCATCACTATGAGGGTCACCTATTTTGCCTGAAAAACACACCCTGGAGCTGGCAGCAGCAGGAGCCCACATATTGGCTGAAAGACATCCTGGAGTTGGCAGCAGGAGCAGCAGGAGCCCAAAAATTGGCTGAATGACACCCTGGAGTTGCAAGCAGCAGCAGCAGGAGCCCAAACATAGCTTGAAAGACACACTGGAGTTGGCAGCAGGAGCCCAAAAATTGGCTGAATGACACCCTGGAGTTGCAAGCAGCAGCAGCAGGAGCCCAAACATAGCTTGAAAGAGACACTGGAGTTTGCAGCAGGAGCCCAAAAATTGGCTGAATGACACCCTGGAGTTGCAAGCAGTAGCAGCAGCAGCAGCAGCCCAAACATAGCTTGAAAGACACACTGGAGTTTGCAGCAGGAGCCCAACAATTGGCTGAATGACACCCTGGAGTTGCAAGTAGCAGCAGCAGGAGCCCAAACATAGCTTGAAAGAGACACTGGAGTTGGCAGCAGGAGCCCAAAAATTGGCTGAATGACACCCTGGAGTTGCAAGCAGCAGCAGCAGGAGCAGCAGCAGCAGCCCAAACATAGCTTGAAAGACACACTGGAGTTGGCAGCAGGAGCCCAAAAATTGCCTGAATGACACCCCGGAGTTGCAAGCAGCAGGAGCCCAAACATGGCTGTAAAGACACACTGGAGTTGGCAGCAGGAGCCCAAAAATTGGCTGAATGACACCCTGGAGTTGCAAGCAGCAGCAGCAGGAGCCCAAACATAGCTTGAAAGAGACACTGGAGTTGGCAGCAGGAGCCCAAAAATTGGCTGAATGACACCCTGGAGTTGCAAGCAGCAGCAGCAGCAGCTGCCCGAATATAGCTTGAAAGACACACTGGAGTTGGCAGCAGGAGCCCAACAATTGGCTGAATGACACCCTGGAGTTGCAAGTAGCAGCAGCAGGAGCCCAAACATAGCTTGAAAGAGACACTGGAGTTGGCAGCAGGAGTCCAAAAATTGCCTGAATGACACCCTGGAGTTGCAAGCAGCAGGAGCCCAAACATGGCTGAAAGAGACACTGGAGTTGGCAGCAGGAGCCCAAAAATTGGCTGAATGACGCCCTGGAGTTGCAAGCAGCAGCAGCAGCAGGAGCCCAAATATAGCATGAAAGAGACACTGGAGTTGGCAGCAGGAGCACATGGCTGAAAGAGACACTGGAGTTGGCAGCAGGAGCCCAAAAATTGGCTGAATGACGCCCTGGAGTTGCAAGCAGCAGCAGCAGCAGCTGGAGCCCAAATATAGCATGAAAGAGACATTGGAGTTGGCAGCAGGAGCACAAAAATTGGCTGAATGACACCCTGGAGTTGCAAGCAGCAGCAGCAGGAGCCCAAACGTAGCTTGAAAGAGACATTGGAGTTTGCAGCAGGAGCCCAAAAATTGGCTGAATGACACCCTGGAGTTGCAAGCAGCAGGAGCCCAAACATAGCTTGAAAGAGACACTGGAGTTTGCAGCAGGAACCCAAAAATTGGCCTAAAGACACGCTGCAGTTGGCAGAAGCAGCAGCAGGAGGCCAAACATAGCTTGAAAGAGACACTGGAGTTGGCAGCAGGAGCCCAAAAATTGGCTGAATGACACCCTGGAGTTGCAAGCAGCAGCAGCAGCAGCAAGAGCAGCAGCAGCCCAAGCATAGCTTGGAAGACACACGAGTTGGCAGCAGGAGCCCAAAAATTGGCTGAATGACACCCTGGAGTTGCAAGCAGCAGCAGCAGGAGCTCAAACATTGGCTGAAAGAGACACTGGAGTTGGCAGCAGGAGCCCAAAAATTGGCTGAATGACACCCTGGAGTTGCAAGCAGCAGCAGGAGCCCAAACATAGCTTGAAAGAGACACTGCAGTTGGCAGCAGGAGCCCGAAAATTGTCTGAATGACACCCTGAAGTTGCAAGCGGCAGCAGCAGGAGCCCAAACATAGCTTGAAAGAGACACTGGAGTTGGCAGCAGGAGCCCAAAAATTGGCTGAATGACACCCTGGAGTTGCAAGCAGCAGCAGCAGGAGCCCAAACATTGGCTGAAAGAGACACTGGAGTTGGCAGCAGGAGCCCAAAAATTGGCTGAATGACACCCTGGAGTTGCAAGCAGCAGCAGCAGGAGCCCAAACATAGCTTGAAAGACACACTGGAGTTGGCAGCAGGAACCCAAAAATTGGCCTAAAGACACACTGCAGTTGGCAGAAGCAGCAGCAGGAGGCCAAACATAGCTTGAAAGAGACACTGGAGTTGGCAGCAGGAGCCCAAAAATTGGCTGAATGACACCCTGGAGTTGCAAGCAGCAGCAGCAGGAGCCCAAACATTGGCTGAAAGAGACACTGGAGTTGGCAGCAGGAGCCCAAAAATTGGCTGAATGACACCCTGGAGTTGCAAGCAGCAGCAGCAGGAGCCCAAACATAGCTTGAAAGACACACTGGAGTTGGCAGCAGGAACCCAAAAATTGGCCTAAAGACACACTGCAGTTGGCAGAAGCAGCAGCAGGAGGCCAAACATAGCTTGAAAGAGACACTGGAGTTGGCAGCAGGAGCCCGAAAATTGGCTGAATGACACCCTGGAGTTGCAAGCAGCAGCAGCAGGAGCCCAAACATTGGCTGAAAGAGACACTGGAGTTGGCAGCAGGAGCCCAAAAATTGGCTGAATGACACCCTGCAGTTGCAAGCAGCAGCAGCAGGAGCCCAAACATAGCTTGAAAGACACACTGGAGTTGGCAGCAGGAACCCAAAAATTGGCCTAAAGACACACTGCAGTTGGCAGAAGCAGCAGCAGGAGGCCAAACATAGCTTGAAAGAGACACTGGAGTTGGCAGCAGGAGCCCAATAATTGGCTGAATGACACCCTGGAGTTGCAAGCAGCAGCAGCAGGAGCTCAAACATTGGCTGAAAGAGACACTGGAGTTGGCAGCAGGAGCCCAAAAATTGGCTGAATGACACCCTGGAGTTGCAAGCAGCAGCAGGAGCCCAAACATAGCTTGAAAGAGACACTGCAGTTGGCAGCAGGAGCCCGAAAATTGTCTGAATGACACCCTGGGGTTGCAAGCAGCAGCAGCAGGAGCCCAAACATAGCTTGAAAGAGACACTGGAGTTGGCAGCAGGAGTCAAAAAATTGGCTGAATGACACCCTGGAGTTGCAAGCAGCAGCAACAGGAGCCCAAACATAGCTTGAAAGAGACACTGGAGTTGGTAGCAGGAGCCCAAAAATTGGCTGAATGACACCCTGGAGTTGCAAGCAGCAGCAGCAGCCCAAACCTAGCTTGAAAGACACACTGCAGTTGGCAGCAGCAGCAGCAGGAGGCCAAACATAGCTTGAAAGAGACACTGGAGTTGACAGCAGGAGCCCAAAAATTGGCTGAATGACACCCTGGAGTTGCAAGCAGCAGCAGCAGGAGCCCAAACATAGCTTGAAAGAGACACTGGAGTTGGCAGCAGGAACTCAAAAATTGGCCTAAAGACACACTGCAGTTTGCAGCAGCAGCAGCAGGAGCCCAAAATTTGGCTGAAAGGCACACCCTGAAGTTGACATCAGCAGGAGCCCAAAAATTGGCCTAAAGACATAAATATGTTTTGCACCATTTGGAAAGTTTAAAACGTGGCACCATGCTGAATCTAGTCGCATGCATCAGCCATTGGTGGGTGGAAATCCTGGCTGATCCATCCCTGATTCATTTTCACCAAGGTGAGTCTCTCCACATTTTTAGTTGACAGACGAGTTTTCCTTGCCGTAACTATGGCCTCCGCCGCACTAAACACCCGCTCAGATGGGACGCTACTTGCCGGGCAAGACAGCTTTTCCAGGGAAAACTCAGCTAGCTGCGGCCACAAGTCAAGTTTGGCTGCCCAGAAGTCCAGCGGATCCTCAAGGTGTGTTGGCACGGTCATGTCAAGGTATGACATAGTCTGCTGGTTCAGGTCCTGCTCCAGGTCTTCCTGCTGCTCATGAGTAGACTCACTATGCGGGTGTAGAAAGCTACTCATTAGCGACTGAAGACTGAGGCTGCTGCTGATGGAGCTGCTGCTGCTGCTCCTGCCAACCCCCCCAGCAGCCATGGCAGTGGAAGGTGAGCGCAGAGGTCCCCCCAAGTCAGACCTGCAAGAGTATGGACCATGGGGCAGATAGGCATCGGCCAACTGACTACGTAGAATGTCTATGTAGTAGGTCAGTTTGTCCTCCGTCTCGGCGGGTTTAAAAAATGCCCCCATTTTGTGCCGGAAGCGAGGGTCCAATAAGGTGGACAGCCAGAAGTCATCCCGCTGACAAATGGAAACAATTCTGGGGTCACTACGCAAGCACGTGAGCATGCTTCCTGCCATTTGCGCAAATGACTCGGAGGGACTACCTGTCTCCATATCCACTGCATACTGCCACGGTGTGTCTGAGTCCTCTGTCTCGCCTTCCTCACAACCCTCTAGCTCCTCTGGCTGCTCCTGCTCCTCCTCTCCTGTCAGCTGACTAGATAAACCAGCCATTTCGCCAAGCCTAAACTGCACTGTGCCACTCCTTCTCCTCTTCCTCCTCCTCCTCCAGTTCAGCTCCAACGGGGTTCATGTGGCCGTAAGATGTAGACGCCATGTCTCCAGTGCCCTGACCTGCCATGGTTTCCAACATGTGCTGTAGTACATGAAGCAGTGGAATCACGTCGTTCATCCCGTAATCCTGGCAACTCACAAATAAAGTGGCTTCCTCAAAGGGCCTGAGCAAACGGCAGGTGTCACGTATGAGCTGTCACTGGTTGACATTGAATTTACACAGGGGAGTCCCCCTATCCGCTTGGATCATCAAGAAATCCGTGATGGCTTTTCTCTGTTCGTATAGTCTGTCCAACATATGCAGGGTAGAATTCCAACGGGTGGAAACATCGCAAATCAGACTATGTTGGGAGCTACCGTTCTGATGCTGTAGCTCAAGAAGGGTGTGCTTGGTGGTGTATGAGTGGCTGAAGTGCATGCAAAGTTTCCTTGAAGTTGTTAGGATGCCCAAAGACAAGGTTAATTGTGGGACCGGCACTATGACAATTGAGAAATCTACTGATAGTAGGAAAGCCAGAGAGCAGTTAGAGGAGATAGAAAAAGTCTTTATTGATTATTGCACACACCCTCAAAGGCACCAAGTATTACACCAAAAATTAATAAAATCACACAACGTTGTGCTACTAAAAAATGGGGGCCCCCCACCGCACATGCGCCACCGCCTGAACACTGTCATCCACTACCCACACACAGAATCATGCACCTGGGCCGAACATGTTGGCCTTATACAGGGGGAGTATATTTCACATAGCTGGGCGCCAACACAGCGGAGTCTCAAACTGTAGAGGGGATATGAGCAGTCCAAATATAATGGCAGCAATCCTTCCTTTTCGCCTCGTTTCCCTCCACCAAGTCTCACGCTGACCTGGACTAAGTACTTGGCCGGAAGATGCGGGCCACGCTAAGCGCACAGCAGCACGAAGCGTGATTTTGAACTGGCCAGCAACAGCAAGTATATGAAGGCATTGAGCTAAGTTGATCTCTTTATTGTCAGTCTACCAGCAACGGTACAAGTTTGTTATGTGGGCGGTTCGGTCCGCGCAGTGGAAGCTGGTCTACTTTCTGACACAGTATTGCTGATACAGTCATTTGACCTTTGAAGGAAGCTATATTATTCCTGTGCTGCGGTGCTTTTGACATCTTCCCCGAGGAGTTCCCTCTGCTATTATACGCTGTGGCATTTTGGGTGCTGTGGTCACCCACTCAGGAGACCGTATGTGTGAGGAGAAGTGCGGTCTATTCGGCTATATGTTATCCTTGGCCATCTGGAAGTTTGCATATGCACTTGTTAACATCTTTTGAGCCATGAAGGAAGGATTGCTGCCATTATATTTGGACTGCTCATATCCCCTCTACAGTTTGAGACTCCGCTGTGTTGGCGCCCAACTATGTGAAATATACTCCCCCTGTATAAGGCCAACATGTTCGGCCCAGGTGCATGATTCTGTGTGTGGGTAGTGGATGACAGTGTTCAGGCGGTGGCGCATGTGCGGTGGGGGGCCCCCATTTTTTAGTAGCACAACGTTGTGTGATTTTATTAATTTTTGGTGTAATACTTGGTGCCTTTGAGGGTGTGTGCAATAATCAAGACTTTTTCTATCTCCTCTAACTGCTCTCTGGCTTTACTACTATCAGTAGATTTCTCAATTGTCATAGTGCCGGTCCCACAATTAACCTTGTCTTTGGGTGTTAATTTGGGTATTTAATTTGGTTAGTGGGACGCCACATACTAGTGTGGCAGTGCACAGGCTATGAGTGGTGGGAATCTCCCTGTTTTTTAATTGTTTCTTAAGTTGTTAGGATGTCTTGCAGATGGGGGGAAGACTTCAGAAACTGCTTCACAACCAGATTGAAGACGTGAGCCATGCAGGGCGCATGGGTCAGCCTTCCTTGTCGCAGCGCAGACAAAATGTTCTTCCCATTGTCGGTAACCATGGTTCCCATTTTCAGTTTTCTTGGAGTAAGCCATGTTTGGATTTCTTGATGAATACATTTAAGCAGTCCCTCCCCTGTGTGACTCTGTCCGCCAAGACAAACCATGTGAAGCACAGCGTGACACCTCCATGCCCTGCACACATGGTAGGCTGGAGGGGCACTGAGACTTGAGCCTACAGTGGAGGGTGAGGAGATGGCGGAGGATGAGGAGGCCGAGTCGCACGGTGTCACAGGCTCAACTGCCAGGGAGCGCGGAGGCCGAAGCGGCGTGACCTGTCCAAGTTGCTGCTGCTGCAAAGGGACCACATTCACCCAGTGGGCTGTAAACAACATGTACTGTCCCTGACCGTAGTTACAGGTCCAGACGTTGGCGCTGCTATGCAATGCACTTTGCTACACACCGACAGGCTAAAGGACTGGCCCACCTTCTGTTCAACAAAAGTGTGCAGCGCTGGTACTGCCTTCTTGGCAAAGAAATGACGGCTTGGACTCTCCACCTCGGCTTGGCACAAGCCATCAGTTCTCTTAAAAGTGCACAGTCCACCACCTGAAAAGGGAGCGACTGCAGCACCAGCAACTTGGACAGGAGCACATTCAGCTTCTGTGCCGTAGGATGAGTGGGCGCATACTGCTGTCTCTTGGACATGGCTTCGCTGATGGATTGCTGGCGGGATGCATGACTTGGAGGAGGAGGAGCAGGAGCAACAGAGGATGGGTATGACGCACAGCTGCCTTTGGCTGAGGTGCTGGAGCCTTGGCTGGCAGAAATTGGGAGCGGCGTGCCACTTGGTGAGGAAGCAGCCTGGACCACCTCTTCGGAGCCTCGGTTCTCCCAGGCCGCTTTATGGTGACGCATCATATGTTGACGCAGGGCCGTGGTGCCAACATTTGGGCCCTACCCATGCTTCACCTTCTGCCTACATATCTTGCATGTGGCCATGTTACCCTCCTGTGGATGCTTCAGGAAAAACTGCCACACTGCCGAGTAGCTACTTTTCCCACCAATAGCCCGCACTGATTCACTTCTACTGTCGCCAACTCCAGGAACCCCTGCTCCACTACCTCCCGATAAGGTATCCTGCATTGCAGCAGGTGCTCTACCCCGGCCCCGTTTGGCTCCAGGCTTTACAATTCTGCCCCCATGCTTATTGCCAACCATGCTGCTAACACCTAGCTGCCTCAGCTGCTGACTCCGGGGCAACCTGCGCTCCTCTTCTCCTGATGATGAGGATGAAGCCCCTTCTGCACCCGGCTCCCAAGTGCGATCGGCTTCATCATCATCATCATCACCGAGTTGTGGCTGCACGTCACTGATGTTCTCAGTTTCCTCAACAGTGTCTGGCGCAGGAGCTGGAACGCTCGCAACAACACCCACGCCATTCTCCACATCACTATTTGTCTGCCTAGCGAAGGAAGCCACCTCCATTTCTTGGCTTGGCAGTAGCTGCTGACTGTCCTCTATCTGATCATCCTCCTCACTAAAGAGTGGAGCTACACCCAAAGCATAGGATACGTCGCTGGGGGAGGGAACGGCATAGGACAGAGGCAATGGGAGGACAGGGACTGCTCTCGGGCCATGCCAACTCAGGGTTGTGTCAGAGGAACCTACGGACCCTAGACTGGGGGTGTCAGATGTAACTTGTGATGATGTGGATGACCGCGTTAACCAATCTACCATGGCAGATGCGTTACTGGTGGAGACACGACCGCTAGCAGATACTGGCAGATCAGGTCTCTCACCGCGACTCCTGCTGCCACTCGCCCCTAGTCTGCTGCGACCTCTGCCTGCAGAATCTTGGCCTCTGCCACTCCTCTTTTAACATCCTGGCACTTGTCTGCCTGACATTTTTATGTATTTGAAATGCACAATAGGCACTTAAAAAAATGTGTTTACTTTAAAAAGCAGAAGCTAAATAAAGTGAGATACTGCTTCTCTGCACCAGATACTATGAAAATTGGCAATATGGGATACCCTGCGGGCTGGTGTTTTTACAAGACGCAAAAAAACAATTCAAAATGCAATATATTAATAAAACAGAGCCTGTAGAAGCTGATTTAGTATAACAGATAGGGTGAAATGTGCCGGTTTGGGATACCCTGCAGCCTGGTGTTTTTACAGAACGCGCAAAACCAATTCCAAATGCAATATATTAATAAAACAGAGCCTGTAGAAGCTGCTTTAGTTTAACAGATAGGGTGAAATGTGCCAGTTTGGGATACCCTGCGGCCTGGTGTTTTTGCAGGACGCACAAAACTAATTCCAAATGCAATATATTAATAAAACAGAGCCTGCAGAAGCTGATTTAGTATAACAGATAGGGTGAAATGTGCTGGTTTGGGATACCATGCCGCCTGGTGTTTTTACAGGACACACACAACCAATTCAAAATGCAATATATTAATAAAACAGAGCCTGTAGAAGCTGATTTAGTATAACAGATAGGGTGAAATGTGCTGGTTTGGGATACCCTGCCGCCTGGCGTTTTTACAGGACACACAAAACCAATTCAAAGTGCAATATATTAATAAAACAGAGCCTGTAGAAGCTGCTTTAGTATAACAGATAGGGTGAAATGTGCTAGTTTGGGATACCTTGCGACCTGGTGTTTTTATTTATCATTAGATTTTTTATTCGATCTTTCAGGAAAGATACATACAAAAATAGCAGTAACACAATATCTTAACAGATGTCGCACTAAGAGCGAAATATCTACGCCTTTAAAATTTGTGTTACAATAATACTCGACAAACTGGCCTCTGCCCCACACTTTACATAAAATACAAGCAATTAGTTGCACTGGGGCAATAGACCCAAATCACATACCCTCTATTTTAACAGAAGGGACTCTAACATCAAACCACAGTTAAAACATTCGGGAAAGAGGGGAAGGAAAGAGTGGGATAACATAATTATATATATATATATATATATATATATATATATATATATATATAAAAAAAAAACAAAAAAAAATTAATCACAACAATAAAGACCTATCAAAGTCTACAGGCATATAATCCTGTAACCAGGGAGCCCACACCTCTCAAAATCTCTCCAGGCCCCGACCACCTAACGCAGATAATTTTTCCATTGCCATAATTTGGCCTACCTTGGCCTGAAATTCCCAAAAATGTAAAGTCCCCGATTTCCAAGATCTAGAGATCACCATTTTAGCTGCGGTAAATATGTGATATAATAGAACTCTCTGTAATTTAGAGGACCCCTCCACCGGACTATTGAGGAGAGCGTACCAAGGATCTAAAGCAATGTACCTACCCACAATATTACTCACCACCGCAAAAATCTTGATCCAATAACGCCGTACCACCGTACAGTCCCACCAAATATGATAAAAAGTCCCCTCTACCCCACATCCACGAAAACAGACCCCCTGATCAGATCCAGAAAAATGGCCCAGCTGTTTAGGGACTAAATACCATCTCAACTGCAATTTAAGGTTTGCTTCTATAGAGGCTGTAGATGCCGCTGTACCGAAAGAAGCTTTCCACATCCCCTGCCATTCCTGTGCATTTCTATTTTCCCCAATATCCCTCTCCCATTTCTTCCTGTAACCTAACTCCCCTCCACTCTTGCCCTTAACTAACTTCTCGTATATTTCAGATATAGCTCCTCTACCCCTAGGATCAGTTTTACAACGCTTCTCAAAAAAAGACAATATGAGCTCTCCCCTCTGATTGGTAGAACCCCTCAAGACCGAGTGGACAAAATGTCTGATCTGCATATAACCAAAAAAATCTTTAGTCTGCAACTGAAATTTCTCTCTAAGTTGTGGAAAGGACATCATGTCCGAGCCCAAAAGACAATCCTCCAACCTCATAATCCCTGCCCTCTTCCAACTAGAAAATCTTGCCGAATCTATGATAGCTGGTGGAAACATGGGATTGTTCCATAGTGGGAGCAACGGTAGATGAGTAGAAGCCAAACCCCCAGAAAACTTAAGTGCATCCCAGATCCTCAAAGAATGTAATAAAATCGGATTCTGTATATGCCTTCTTGCTTTGGGGATAACCCATATCAAACCCTCAATTGGCAATGGAGATGACTCAGACTCCTCCACCTGAACCCACGACGGAACATCTCCCGTTGCATGGTAAGAGAGGACCTGGGCCAATTGAGCCGCCTGATAATATCTAGTAACATTTGGAACCCCCAATCCACCCCAATTTTAGACCCCATCATCACCGCTTTCTGAACTCTCGGTTTTTTACCCTCCCAAATAAAGCCCATAATCCTATTTTGTAGCAACTTCAAAAAATTAGAAGGTATACTAACAGGTAACGTCCTAGCCAAATACAAAAATTTCGGCAAGAGCGTCATTTTAATGGCCGCTATCTTACCAAGCCAGGAGAGGCCACAATCTTTCCAATCATCCAGGAGCTTAAATAACTTCTGACGGAGCGGAAAATAGTTGGCTCTAAATAAAGTATCATACTTATTTGTCAACTGTACCCCTAGATACTTAAGTGTCTTAGTCTCCCATTGAAATCTAAAAGATTCTTGTAACTGACCCCAGATATACGCGGGAACAGAAATGTTCAAAGCTTTGGATTTGCTTGTGTTAACCTCCAAACCTGAAACCGACTCAAACTCCTTAAGAATCCGCATAAGAGTGGGAAGTGAAATAAGTGGATTAGAAATAATCAGTAGCACGTCATCAGCAAATAAACATAATTTGTGGTTACGATCACCAACCTGAATTCCAGTAATATCCGGGGAGCTTCTTATTAAATGCGCCAGAGGCTCCATTACCAGGGCGAACAGGAGGGGAGACAGAGGACAGCCCTGTCTTGTGCCTCTCAAAAGGGGAAATCTATTGGACTTAAAGCCATTGTATTTTACATAAGCTAATGGGTTAGCATACACCGCCTTAATCATACCTAAGAATTTGGGTCCGAAACCCCATCGTTCCAACAACGAAAAAAGATACTCCCAAGACACTGAGTCAAAGGCTTTTCTAATATCTAACGAAAGGTACATTGATTGTTTGTCCCCAGAACTAGCTAAATATGCACATTGTATAGCCTTTCTTATATTATCCCCAGCCTGTCGCCCTGGAATGAAGCCTACTTGATCTGAATGGACCAGACCTGGCATAAACGCAGACATCCTCTCCGCCAATATTTTAGTAAAAATTTTCATATCCAAATTTATTAAAGAAATAGGCCTGAAGTTGGACCAAACCGTAGAGTCCGTATCCGGTTTAGGGATCATAGAAATTGAGGCTATAAGAGATTCCTGACCAAAAGACCCGCCTGATCTCACGGCGTTAAACATCTTTGCTAGTTTTGGTGCTAATATAGAACCAAATGACTTATAGTACACCGCCGAGAAACCATCAGGTCCCGGACTCTTGTTCAATTTCAAGTTAGCAATTGCATGCACAATCTCCTCTGCACCAAAATCAGCTTCAAGCCCCTCAAAAAGCTCCACTGGTACTCTCGGAAGAGGGCATTTATCAAAGAAGGTTTGCAGATCCTGTTGATTGACGGAAGAGGAGCCGGCATACAACTTGCTAAGCTGACTGGCAAAAATATCTGTAATAACCTTAGGATTACTAGTTACAATACCTCTATCCCCCTTAAGCCTAATTGGTTTATAACATTGATCCGGAACCCTCAATTTCCTAGCCAGAAGTGAGTCCGGCTTATTTGCCTTGCAATAGAATTTATGTTTCACCCATTTAAGAACCTTTTCCGCCTTACCCGCTAATGCTAGGTTTAATTCCTGTGAAATTTTCTGGAGCTTAGCTCGTAGCAATGGCGACATATCAGTCTTCACCTTCTCCGCCACCTCAAGATACTCCCTTTCCAGAGCGTCAATGCATCTATTCCTCTCTCGTTTTTTGTTGGAAGCTATTTTGATTAACTGACCCCTAATGGTAGGCTTATGAGCTTCCCAACATGTGATTGCTGACATGTTAGGAGCCTCATTAAGCTCAAAATATTCAGTAATAGCCTTGGCTACTGTATCAACTATCTCAGGGTCTGATAAAAGGGTATCATTAAGAGACCATGAAAATCCTTCCTTTCTACTCAATAATGACCCCAGTTTAATAGACACACCATCATGGTCGGACCAGGGAACCGGCAATATTTTCGCAGATTTCAAGGTTGGAAGGGATCTCTGGGATAAGAAGATATGATCAATCCTAGAAAATATTGTATGAGGATGTGAAAAATGAGTAAAATTCTGCACCCCTGGATTAATCTCTCTCCAACAATCAGCCAAATGGTACTTATCCAACAATCCCCGAAAGGCTCTGGATGCAGCAGCAGATTGAGGTGAAACTAAAGTACCCTTTGGCGATTGTTTATCCATAAAGGGATTTAAAGTAAGATTCGAGTCTCCACAAATTATTAATTGCCCTGAGGCCACTTCGCACACCTCTTTAAAAAAAGAACCCAAGAATGCCAATTGATCTACATTAGGGGCATAATAAGTGGCAATAGTGATCTCTACATCCTGCAAACTCCCAATCAAGATTAAATACCTCCCCTCCGGATCCGCAATTTCCCTTTTACAAGAAAACTGTGAACCCCTTCTAAACCCTATTAATACCCCCTTCTGCTTAGTGTCAGCACATGCATTAAATACCTGAGGGTATGCCGCATCGAAGTATCTAGGCCTGGAGGATTTCGAGAAGTGGGTCTCTTGCAAACAAATCACATCAGAACGGATAGATTTGAACTTTCTAAAAGCGGTGTTACGCTTATATGGGGAGTTGAAGCCCTGTACATTTAAGGATAGAATAGAGGTCATTTCCACCACACAGTCAAAGGAAATATAGCTACAATAAACTACTAACAATAGATAAAATAAATATAAAATAATAATAAAATAAAAAATAAAAAAAAAAAAAAAAAAAAAGGGGAAGAAGGGAAGGGTAGAAGTTAGGGTGACCCTTGGTAGGGTTCTAAATACAACAATAGCGCGCAATTAACCCCACTTAACTATTGCAGAGTTAAGAGCGCCCAAAAAACTGACTCAAACTAACTAGAGAATAAATCGCTTGGAGACTTTAAAAAAAGCAATCCAAGCGAGATAATAGGAGTACGTCATGCATCTGCCGGCAGCCCCAGGGGGTGCCTAAACCTATATAAACAAGCCCGCGCAATAATATATATTAAATATAAAAAACGGCTAAACATTTTGTTATATACCTCCTGTTAAGAACCATTACTCTACCCAGAATTAGATAAACTAAGAAAGTCAGGAGTATACTATTAAGAAATACTATTCAAAATTTACACAGAAAAAAGCATTAACAGCTGTACAGCAAACATAATGACATGAAATTAAGCCACTTAGGCTAACACTTGTGACAAAGGAACCATAGAGAACCAGGACCCATTCATCCATCTTTAAAAGACAGGGAGGAGCTGCAGCCTAATAGACGACTGCCGTGACGCTGCCTTTTTCCTGCCCGTTGAGCCTTGGGTGAATCTTCCAGATCTCTAGATGACTTAGATGGCGCCGATCGTAGTAAACCAGCTGCGATCAGATGAGATTGTAATTCCTCCAAGGAAGTTGCTGAATAGGAAACCTCCTTAAATACAAATGATATGCGAAAAGGGAAACCCCATTTATACTTAATATTGCGCTCCTGCAGGATCACTAGAAGTGGTTTCAGCTCTTTTCTCTTAGCAATAGTCATGGCAGACAGGTCAGAAAAAATCTGATAAGCATAACCTTGAAACGAGAGTGTAGATGCTTGTCGCGAAGCTCTTTGAACCAGCTCTTTGGTTTTGAAAAAATGGAATTTGACAATTATGTCTCTGGGGGGCTCTGTAGGTTGCCTGCGGGGGCCAAGCGCCCTGTGCACCCGATCAAATTCAAGTCTATCCAAAGGGACTTCGGGGATTAACTCCTGGCACAACGCTGTAACAGCCGCTGACACATCTTCTATGTGCTCTGGAAGGCCTCTGATTCTAAGATTAGACCTTCTGTCCCTGTTTTCAAAGTCATCTAGCCTCGCCGATAACATAGAATTAGCCACCTTAAGTTGATGCACATCCGAATCTAAAGCTTCCTGTGCATTCACCACCTCACGTAACCTGGTATCAAGAGACTGCAAGCCTAAGGTCACTTTATCCAGTTCCTTGGATAGATGCTCTTTTAAGGCAGTAGTATTCAACAGAAGGGCCTTCTGCAACATACCTTCAAACTGTGTGAGCACTGCAGTGTTAACCACCGACTGCCCCTCCAGCAGCTGAGGACTGCTCCTCTCTCGGATGGTCTCCCTGAAAGACGCTTCGCTGCTCTCTATCTCCGCCAGATCAGCCATCGTCAGCTCCTCCGCCATTTTGGCTTCCTGCGCTCCGCGCAGACAGGGCCAGCAATCACCTCTGCGGTCTTTGCTCCTGCGTGCCGACACCTCCGCTGACACCTTGAGACTCCCGCTATTTCAGCCGCTCCGAACAGTGCTCCGATGCGCACAGCTGATCTGCTTCTCCCCCGGTATTAGGCTGCCGGGCGCGGAGCCGAATCAATCAGCGGCCATTCACGTTCCGCGCGCATGCGCACTCGACCTGGTGTTTTTACAGGAAGCATAAAACCAATTCAAAATGCAATATATTAATAAAACCGGGCCCTTTAGAAGCTGATTTAGTATAACAGATAGGGTGAAATGTGCCGGTTTGGGATACCCTGCAGCCTGGTGTTTTTACAGAACGCGCAAAACCAATTCCAAATGCAATATATTAATAAAACAGAGCCTGTAGAAGCTGCTTTCGTTTAACAGATAGGGTGAAATGTGCCAGTTTGGGATACCCTGCGGCCTGGTGTTTTTGCAGGACGCACAAAACTAATTCCAAATGCAATATATTAATAAAACAGAGCCTGCAGAAGCTGATTTAGTATAACAGATAGGGTGAAATGTGCTGGTTTGGGATACCATGCCGCCTGGTGTTTTTACAGGACACACACAACCAATTCAAAATGCAATATATTAATAAAACAGAGCCTGTAGAAGCTGATTTAGTATAACAGATAGGGTGAAATGTGCTGGTTTGGGATACCCTGCCGCCTGGCGTTTTTACAGGACACACAAAACCAATTAAAAATGCAATATATTAATAAAACAGAGCCTGTAGAAGCTGCTTTAGTATAACAGATAGGGTGAAATGTGCTAGTTTGGGATACCTTGCGGCCTGGTGTTTTTACAGGAAGCATAAAACCAATTCAAAATGCAATATATTAATAAAACAGAGCCTGTAGAAGCTGCTTTAGTTTAACAGATAGGGTGAAATGTGCCAGTTTGGGATACCCTGCGGCCTGGTGTTTTTGCAAGACGCACAAAACTAATTCCAAATGCAATATATTAATAAAACAGAGCGTGTCCTGCACCTGTTATGTCCCACCTCTCCATGCCAGTATTCTAAGGGGTCAGTGCAACCGTATACAGGTGCCAAATAATCAGCCATCAAGATCCTCATGGCTGAATACAATAGCAGGATAGATTGCTGTGCGACCCGCTCCGGCCGGAAGCGCGCCACCGCAGAGCCTGCGTTCCAAGGTTGCCATGCGACGCCCCCGTCCGGAAGCGCGCCACACAGCAACCCGGAAAAATGATACAAAACGGCTTATTAGCCCTTTAAGGTCAACTTATCCCCAATAGTAGTCCGGAGAGAGTGGGAGACAACTAAAAAGGTAAGGGTAAATGCATAGTTTGAATGCGCAGGCGCGAAATCAACTAGCCTGCCAGGCGCAGGACACGTCATATAGTACGCATCAAGTCTAGAGGGCGCCTATACCTGGCCAGTGTCCCGCCCTGCGCGGTCGCGTCAGTGCGTCCCCGTGCACAGCCGCAGGCTGAAGCAGGAGTGCGCATGCGCGGCCGCACGGCAGGTGCCGGGACTCCGGGATGGATGGATCACAGGGGACAATAAACATACATAGAAACAAACATAAATAACATAGAGAATCTATTTACATATCTATTTACATCATCTCTGGTACTATATACAAAATTTAAATAGTATTTTAGATATAATAGTAATTGATAACCATTTCATAAGAGAGACATCATGTTAGCACATTTTACATATTTTAGCCTATTATCCTCTTTCCCCCCATATCCTCAAATATTTAAACATGTATATCTGTAAATATATTCACAAATCAATTATATACAAGGTAAAGCCATTTTATATATATGTTATATCCTATGTATATATAACATATATGAAGTTACAAGAGGATAAGAGGAATAGAAGGGGAAGGGAAGGGGGGGAGGAAAGCGGGACAGGGAGAAAAGGGGGAGAGGGAGGGAAGGAAGGAAGGGTCAGGAGAGGGGGAACAAGCGGATATGAGAGAGAGAGGACTGTGCATGGATAACCAAACAGTTCTACATCAGTTTGCACAATATTGGTAGTCCCCATGCACTTCTTTCCATCTATGGATCCAAAATTCAGCATCCAAGGGGTCAGATGAGTGGCCTGTATTATTTCCCCATCTGTGTGATGAAAACTAAAAATATAGGTGATTAAACAATAATACAAATCAACAACCAAATCTCATTCTAAAAGTGTGTGTCATCCTAATCCCAAATCATCAAAAAACCATATTAGTGAAATAACTTCATCCAAAATAAGCCAAAGCTAAAAGAGATCTAAAAAATTGTGTGTAAGTATGACAACAATGTGTACAAAAGTGTTTCTATGTGCTCCCTAAGGAAGGTGTAAAGGCCACATCCTCGTTAAGGCCCCGAGGGGCTTGTGTATCCAAAAGATAGATCCATCTCAATTCTTGTTGTTGCAATTTCCGTTTAATATCTCCTCCCCTCGGGCCCAACCTAACTCTCTCTATTGCCATAATCCTCATGCATATATGACTCCGGTGGTACGGCAGTTGATGAATTGTTTGATTCTAAAATCCTTGCCCGTCAAAAGGTTACGTATGACTTTATCCTTGATCATATGTGGACAGATTGTACATTTCCCACAGGGATAGTTACCTACAAGGTTGTTCTGTTCAGTCAGCCAGTTTGTTGTCCCCTTAAAGTGACTGGAACATAAAATGTCCCGGATATTAGGTGCTCGTTGTGCGAGCATACGTGGGCCCCTATGGATCCATTTGCCAAGATCTGGATCCGATTGTAAAATGCCCCAATGTTTTTGCAAGATCCGTCGGATATTATCCCAATCCTGGTTATATCTGGTGCAGAACCTAATTTCCACAGTATCTGATTTGGGTTTTTTTGGGGTCAGAAGATCTTCCCGGGTTGTAGCCACAGCCCGTTCTCTGGCCCTCTTGATTACTGGTTTGGGATATATTTTAAATATAAAATAATAATAAAATAAAAAAAAAAAAAAAAAAAAAAAGGGGAAGAAGGGAAGGGTAGAAGTTAGGGTGACCCTTGGTAGGGTTCTAAATACAACAATAGCGCGCAATTAACCCCACTTAACTATTGCAGAGTTAAGAGCGCCCAAAAAACTGACTCAAACTAACTAGAGAATAAATCGCTTGGAGACTTTAAAAAAAGCAATCCAAGCGAGATAATAGGAGTACGTCATGCATCTGCCGGCAGCCCCAGGGGGTGCCTAAACCTATATAAACAAGCCCGCGCAATAATATATATTAAATATAAAAAACGGCTAAACATTTTGTTATATACCTCCTGTTAAGAACCATTACTCTACCCAGAATTAGATAAACTAAGAAAGTCAGGAGTATACTATTAAGAAATACTATTCAAAATTTACACAGAAAAAAGCATTAACAGCTGTACAGCAAACATAATGACATGAAATTAAGCCACATAGGCTAACACTTGTGACAAAGGAACCATAGAGAACCAGGACCCATTCATCCATCTTTAAAAGACAGGGAGGAGCTGCAGCCTAATAGACGACTGCCGTGACGCTGCCTTTTTCCTGCCCGTTGAGCCTTGGGTGAATCTTCCAGATCTCTAGATGACTTAGATGGCGCCGATCGTAGTAAACCAGCTGCGATCAGATGAGATTGTAATTCCTCCAAGGAAGTTGCTGAATAGGAAACCTCCTTAAATACAAATGATATGCGAAAAGGGAAACCCCATTTATACTTAATATTGCGCTCCTGCAGGATCACTAGAAGTGGTTTCAGCTCTTTTCTCTTAGCAATAGTCATGGCAGACAGGTCAGAAAAAATCTGATAAGCATAACCTTGAAACGAGAGTGTAGATGCTTGTCGCGAAGCTCTTTGAACCAGCTCTTTGGTTTTGAAAAAATGGAATTTGACAATTATGTCTCTGGGGGGCTCTGTAGGTTGCCTGCGGGGGCCAAGCGCCCTGTGCACCCGATCAAATTCAAGTCTATCCAAAGGGACTTCGGGGATTAACTCCTGGCACAACGCTGTAACAGCCGCTGACACATCTTCTATGTGCTCTGGAAGGCCTCTGATTCTAAGATTAGACCTTCTGTCCCTGTTTTCAAAGTCATCTAGCCTCGCCGATAACATAGAATTAGCCATCTTAAGTTGATGCACATCCGAATCTAAAGCTTCCTGTGCATTCACCACCTCACGTAACCTGGTATCAAGAGACTGCAAGCCTAAGGTCACTTTATCCAGTTCCTTGGATAGATGCTCTTTTAAGGCAGTAGTATTCAACAGAAGGGCCTTCTGCAACATACCTTCAAACTGTGTGAGCACTGCAGTGTTAACCACCGACTGCCCCTCCAGCAGCTGAGGACTGCTCCTCTCTCGGATGGTCTCCCTGAAAGACGCTTCGCTGCTCTCTATCTCCGCCAGATCAGCCATCGTCAGCTCCTCCGCCATTTTGGCTTCCTGCGCTCCGCGCAGACAGGGCCAGCAATCACCTCTGCGGTCTTTGCTCCTGCGTGCCGACACCTCCGCTGACACCTTGAGACTCCCGCTATTTCAGCCGCTCCGAACAGTGCTCCGATGCGCACAGCTGATCTGCTTCTCCCCCGGTATTAGGCTGCCGGGCGCGGAGCCGAATCAATCAGCGGCCATTCACGCTCTGCGTGCATGCGCACTCGACCTGGTGTTTTTACAGGAAGCATAAAACCAATTCAAAATGCAATATATTAATAAAACCGGGCCCTTTAGAAGCTGATTTAGTATAACAGATAGGGTGAAATGTGCCGGTTTGGGATACCCTGCAGCCTGGTGTTTTTACAGAACGCGCAAAACCAATTCCAAATGCAATATATTAATAAAACAGAGCCTGTAGAAGCTGCTTTCGTTTAACAGATAGGGTGAAATGTGCCAGTTTGGGATACCCTGCGGCCTGGTGTTTTTGCAGGACGCACAAAACTAATTCCAAATGCAATATATTAATAAAACAGAGCCTGCAGAAGCTGATTTAGTATAACAGATAGGGTGAAATGTGCTGGTTTGGGATACCATGCCGCCTGGTGTTTTTACAGGACACACACAACCAATTCAAAATGCAATATATTAATAAAACAGAGCCTGTAGAAGCTGATTTAGTATAACAGATAGGGTGAAATGTGCTGGTTTGGGATACCCTGCCGCCTGGCGTTTTTACAGGACACACAAAACCAATTAAAAATGCAATATATTAATAAAACAGAGCCTGTAGAAGCTGCTTTAGTATAACAGATAGGGTGAAATGTGCTAGTTTGGGATACCTTGCGGCCTGGTGTTTTTACAGGAAGCATAAAACCAATTCAAAATGCAATATATTAATAAAACAGAGCCTGTAGAAGCTGCTTTAGTTTAACAGATAGGGTGAAATGTGCCAGTTTGGGATACCCTGCGGCCTGGTGTTTTTGCAGGACGCACAAAACTAATTCCAAATGCAATATATTAATAAAACAGAGCGTGTCCTGCACCTGTTATGTCCCACCTCTCCATGCCAGTATTCTAAGGGGTCAGTGCAGCCGTATACAGGTGCCAAATAATCAGCCATCAAGATCCTCATGGCTGAATACAATAGCAGGATAGATTGCTGTGCGACCCGCTCCGGCCGGAAGCGCGCCACCGCAGAGCCTGCGTTCCAAGGTTGCCATGCGACGCCCCCGTCCGGAAGCGCGCCACACAGCAACCCGGAAAAATGATACAAAACGGCTTATTAGCCCTTTAAGGTCAACTTGTCCCCAATAGTAGTCCGGAGAGAGTGGGAGACAACTAAAAAGGTAAGGGTAAATGCATAGTTTGAATGCGCAGGCGCGAAATCAACTAGCCTGCCAGGCGCAGGACACATCATATAGTACGCATCAAGTCTAGAGGGCGCCTATACCTGGCCAGTGTCCCGCCCTGCGCGGTCGCGTCAGTGCGTCCCCGTGCACAGCCGCAGGCTGAAGCAGGAGTGCGCATGCGCGGCCGCACGGCGCGAGCGCGCAGGCGCCGGGACTCCGGGATGGATGGATCACAGGGGACAATAAACATACATAGAAACAAACATAAATAACATAGAGAATCTATTTACATATCTATTTACATCATCTCTGGTACTATATACAAAATTTAAATAGTATTTTAGATATAATAGTAATTGATAACCATTTCATAAGAGAGACATCATGTTAGCACATTTTACATATTTTAGCCTATTATCCTCTTTCCCCCCATATCCTCAAATATTTAAACATGTATATCTGTAAATATATTCACAAATCAATTATATACAAGGTAAAGCCATTTTATATATATGTTATATCCTATGTATATATAACATATATGAAGTTACAAGAGGATAAGAGGAATAGAAGGGGAAGGGAAGGGGGGGAGGAAAGCGGGACAGGGAGAAAAGGGGGAGAGGGAGGGAAGGAAGGAAGGGTCAGGAGAGGGGGAACAAGCGGATATGAGAGAGAGAGGACTGTGCATGGATAACCAAACAGTTCTACATCAGTTTGCACAATATTGGTAGTCCCCATGCACTTCTTTCCATCTATGGATCCAAAATTCAGCATCCAAGGGGTCAGAGGAGTGGCCTGTATTATTTCCCCATCTGTGTGATGAAAACTAAAAATATAGGTGATTAAACAATAATACAAATCAACAACCAAATCTCATTATAAAAGTGTGTGTCATCCTAATCCCAAATCATCAAAAAACCATATTAGTGAAATAACTTCATCCAAAATAAGCCAAAGCTAAAAGAGATCTAAAAAATTGTGTGTAAGTATGACAACAATGTGTACAAAAGTGTTTCTATGTGCTCCCTAAGGAAGGTGTAAAGGCCACATCCTCGTTAAGGCCCCGAGGGGCTTGTGTATCCAAAAGATAGATCCATCTCAATTCTTGTTGTTGCAATTTCCGTTTAATATCTCCTCCCCTCGGGCCCAACCTAACTCTCTCTATTGCCATAATCCTCATGCATATATGACTCCGGTGGTACGGCAGTTGATGAATTGTTTGATTCTAAAATCCTTGCCCGTCAAAAGGTTACGTATGACTTTATCCTTGATCATATGTGGACAGATTGTACATTTCCCACAGGGATAGTTACCTACAAGGTTGTTCTGTTCAGTCAGCCAGTTTGTTGTCCCCTTAAAGTGACTGGAACATAAAATGTCCCGGATATTAGGTGCTCGTTGTGCGAGCATACGTGGGCCCCTATGGATCCATTTGCCAAGATCTGGATCCGATTGTAAAATGCCCCAATGTTTTTGCAAGATCCGTCGGATATTATCCCAATCCTGGTTATATCTGGTGCAGAACCTAATTTCCACAGTATCTGATTTGGGTTTTTTTGGGGTCAGAAGATCTTCCCGGGTTGTAGCCACAGCCCGTTCTCGGGCCCTCTTGATTACTGGTTTGGGATAACCCCTATTCTCAAAACGTTGACTTAGGTATGAGACCTGGCGTAGGAAATATTTCTCACCTGAGCAGTTTCTGCGAGCCCGAAGGAACTGACCAATAGGTATCCCATTCTTGAGAGATGTAGTATGGAAACTCTTGTAATGGAGTAGAGCATTAGTTGATGTTTCCTTACGATATAGGTCCGTCTCTACCTTACCATCCTCCAAGATGTTAATATACAAATCAAGGAATGTCACCTGATTTTTTGAGGACTGAACTGTGAGGTAAATATTAAATGAGTTATTATTCAATACATTAATAAAGTTACTGAGTTCATCTTCCGTCCCTTGCCACAACATGAGCACATCATCCAAATATCGGTACCATCCTAAGATATGGCAGTGGTATTCTGCAAGTTCTTCCTGGAATACAACTTCACGCTCCCACCAGCCCAAAAATAAATTGGCTATGGAGGGGGCACAACGGGCCCCCATAGCCACGCCACAGGTCTGGCGATAATAGATGTCATCAAACATAAAGAAATTATGTTGTAATACAAAATTCAAAAGCTTTAGAATGAAATCCTGTAGGGAGCGTGAGGTTTCTCCAGCCATTCCAAGAAAGTATCGACATGTCCGACATGTTAATAAAACAGAACCTTTAAAAGCGGATTTAGTATTACAGATAGGGTGAAATGTGCTGGTTTGGGACGCCCATGTGGCCTGGTGTTTTTACAGGACGCACAAAACCAATTCAAAATGCAATATATTAATAAAACAGAGCCATTAGAAGCTGATTTAGTATAACAGATAGGGTGAAATGTGCTGAAATAGTATGCCCATGTGGGCTGGGGTTTTTACAGCATAGAAAAAAAATTAAAACTATTTGAGTTATAAGAAATGCTTGTGTGTAACAGATAGGGTTAAATATGCCACTGCCAAGATGGGATGCACAGTGGCCAGGAATATTTACAGCACAAAAAAAAAGCAATTTAAAACTGATCTGGCAAATGAAGTGAAGTGCTGCTGTCCCTGTCTGGATCGTTCCCGATTTTTCCCTATCTTTCCCTGGCTCTCCCTGGCACTCTGTGGGTCTCTGTGGGTCTACCTGACTCTCCCTGCCTGTCTGTAAGTCTCTCCCTGTCTGCAGCAACCTCCGTTCTGTCTGCAATGCAAGGCTGAAATGCGCACAAGCAAGATGGTCGCCGTTTATATAGCAATGTGACGTCACCGGGCTTCCTGGCTGCTGATAGGCTGCATGTGACCTTCCCATGATACCTTGCCCCGGGGGATATGTCCAGACATGTGCATCCACCATTTTACAATGGCTGTAATTGAAATAAATGGAGTTTAAAGGAAAACTTTGATCGATCGAATCGCAGGGAAATTCTTATTTGTTCAAAATCAAATTTTTCCTGAAATTCGGAACGAATTCGGGTTGGTCCGAATCGATTCGCTCATCTCTAATCATGATCATACATGTGCTCTTTGGATGCAAGCAATGTGAATGAAGCATAAGACCAACAGAACACAATACACTTGGGAAAAGTAATCAAGGAGTGTTGACAGCATATTTTGTGTTATCTTCCACTTGAACTACATTCAATAAAAGATTTGCTACTGTGATATTGATTTAACTGTTGTCATTTGTATCAAGCTCAATCTAATAGCCATATCCTGCAATCAAACTGATAATATTTCAATGTTGTGTAAAATACAATAATACCTGTGCCTTTAAACATCAAGTTTCTCACACACATCAATCTCTTAATCTCTTCTCTGGTGTGTTTAGGCACACAAGGCTGAAAACAACCTTTACTTAATTCTGCATCATGAGGTTTGGCCAGTGTTTCCAGTCACCATTGGTCTTGGGGCTTTTTTGTTGTTGTTTCTGCTCATACTGTAGAACCGAATGTTCAAATGAGTCAGAGAACACACAAACCAGTCAGGGATGGCAACTGGCTCACACCTTAAGAAAGTGAACAGGTTTTGCAAGTCCGGGTGGGTTTTCTTCAGGAAAGTGTTTTGTTCTTCCAATAAGGTGGAAGGGGAACCTCTACCTATAAGTAGCCTCTGCATTAAGAATAATGTCCAGGAATGGTTTCAATGTCCTCTTGATCTTCAAGGTCCATCTTGATAGATCAGGTAAGATGTGGATATTAGCAACATCAAACTCTATGTTCCCCTGCCTATGCTTTGCTCATCCTGCTTTGCACGGTTTCAATGTCTTCCTCATCTCTAAGGTCCATCAAAATAGATCGAGTAGGATGTGGATATTAGCAACATCAAACTTTATGTTCCCCCTGTGCCATGCTTTATGCACAATCTTGCCTTTTTTATAGAAATGAATTCTACAGATTAAATCTCTGGAATTCGAGGGGTCACAGTGAATTGAATATGGCAGTCACTATTTGTTTAAGCTCTTCCTTCGTTGAACATTTGGTAATGCATATATTATTCTGCCGTTGCCTATTCTCTAAATCGTCCATATGGAGCTGGCATGCTAGCAACCTGGCTTTTTGAGATTCTCAGCGTTTTTCCAATGCCTGTATACGCCTGAAGTTGGTGAATTCTCCAGTTGTGACTACATGATTCAGTTGTAACTACTCTTGTTTCAATTAAGCAAATTACATTTCTTAATCCAGGGCCTCTATCCTATAAGGCCACAAAATATAGCAAAAATTAACAAATCTCTTAGGGGACAAATAGCCATTACAATTCTCTAACAATTCATATTTAATAGAGGGTTAACCTCTTCAAGTTTGAAATGGCATCTGGCAGATATTGGGAACTAAATTCATCAGTCATTTAGATTCACAAACGTATCACTGTACTAAAACATTGTCCCATAAAAACCTTCTTTACATGCTGCACAAGCATAAGGAGCTCCTCCTCCGCCTGATAAAGTAACCCACTATTTTTTTCTGTATGACAGGAATGGTATAGATTATAAGAGTCATAAATTAAATAGCCATACCTCACTGTCCCTCTAACCCAAACGACTTTTCCAGTAGAAAAAATCTTGCAACAATGGGGTTTAAATAAAGCTTTGATAGTTTGATCATGCTAGAAATGCTAGAAAGTTCCCTATATTACATGACCATAACTAAGACTTTGAATTTGATCAGTGATCTACTATTTTGAAGGTCCGACTAAAACTTATTATTAAATCTAAACACCTGAAACCACAAACTTTGCCCTCGTGGCCAAACATATTTGAAGTGGTGGGACAACTGACTACTTGCTGGCATTTTGCTGAGATTCAGTGCACTTCATCTGGATAAATGAATGGTATTTACCTGGGGTTGGGTTGGTAAAATACCAGAGATTTGGTTTTAAAATGTAGCCGAAAACACTCTTTTACGGCTTATGTTAGCATGGCATGGGTCTTAGAATATATGTGTGGTGTTGTTTGGAAAAACGTGAAAATTAATGTGAAAAAAGGTTGATTAGTTTTATTAAAAATACTAATTACTTATCTGAGATTCAAGTTCAAAATATCTGGTACAGATGCAAAGATGACCATAAGTGATAATAATAATGGCAACAAAAACTTTGATTACTATGTGGTTCACTGCTAAAAGTTACATGACTGGACATGTGTTTCCCAGCTTTCCCCCAACTACTCTGACCTAGAATAAATACATCTATCATGAGCATGGTCATTTGAACATGGCACATTTTTGGCATATTTGCATAAACCCAGCAGATGACCGTCAACCCGTAGCATGTGAGTTGACTTTCCCATCTTCTTCTCCCGCCTATAGGGAATGGGAGGGGGGTGCCACACTGCCTTTGGGAATGGGGTGGGTGGAATGCCAATCTGTTTTTGGGGAATGGGATGGGGGAATGCCACACTGCCTATGAGAATAGGATGGGGGGAATGCCACACTGTCTATGGGGAATGGAAGAGGGGAATGTCACACTGCCTATGGGAAATTGGGTGGGGGAATGCCACACTGCCTATGGGAATGGGATTGGGGAAATGCCACACTGCCTATGGGAAGGGTGAATGCCACACTGCCTATTGGGAATGGGATGGGGCGCCACTCTGCCTGTAACTGTAAGATTCTTTACCTTGCCTATTATTTGGTTCAGAATATTATTTTTCTCATTTTCCTTCTCCAAATACTAGGTGCGTCTTATATGGGAAAATACAGTAGATTTAGGTTACTGTATGCTTAAGGCTAAACAGTTTCTGAAAAAGTGATTCTTCCTTATACAATGTGTACATGTAAGTACAAACATATTGAAGATTTCAGTAAGCATTGGTTCCAGATCCTGGGCAGTATTAAATCCAAAAAGCGTTTTGCGTTTTTGGCCAGTCCATGATGATAGTGATGATGCAATCTGGGTCAAATTATTTTAATCTCTGGTGGCTTCTGGTTTGACCTGCCATTTTTTAAAACATCAATATAGCTCTCAATATAGCTCTCTGATCCCCATCCTGCTGCTCTCCACTTCAGAAGAATATTAATAGACAAAGATTATATAATATAATAATTTACACACACCAGCTCCATTTTGCGCTTCTATAATTCAAATAAATATGCACTTGGCGTCAGGAAACCCAGTAGCACCTCTTTGCAGGCCACCGGCATATTCATAGGACACAATTTTGGAGGTGAAATGGACCGCAGCAGAAATAATAAAAAGATAAAATTAATTTTTTTGTGCAGCAATCTCTATTGCCCACCTTGTAAGGGTGTTGGACTGGTTTAAGCTTCAATGCCACTAAAAATGTATGCTGCTTACACATGTGCCGGTCTATGTTGTGAAAAAAGCACATTTAATAAAATAATCTAACAGGTGTACACAGGTGTACACACCGAGCACTACTCAAAAGCCCTGAACAGAGATTGCTACTAGGGCACAAAACATTGGTCCATATAAAATCAAAATATCTATTAATTAATCATATAATTACCACACAATAAGACACATTAAAACTTTTCAAAAACACAAAGTATACAAATGTCACCACAAGAGGGAAGTATATATATAACAAAAATATATATACTTTGACGAAAATGTACAATACTATGGTACTGATGATAATGCTTAGATTATATTAAGTTGGAATTACTAGATATTGAAGTATCAATATCAAATTAATTATAATCACACACCTATATGTGACTAAATAATTATAAATAAATGATAATATATCCACCTACTATATATAATACATTTTATATATATATTGTATATATATATATATGTAAACTAACTAATCACTCCTATGTAAACTGTTTTCCTAAAGTGCCTATAACAGTGCCTATATAAACATTAATGTAGCTATGCTAAAGTGCAAATCACAGTGTCATCATAATGGCCTAGTCTGTGAGAGCAGCAGAGCTAAAAGAAATGCCACTATGCATACATCGTATTAAATAATATCAAGTTACCAACATCAAAGCAAAATTACTAAGGTCCTTCTTCACGTTCACCGGGATGCCGCTTCCTTATGGGAATGCGACATCCCCGCCCATCACTCTCTTTGTACCTGGGAGCGTGTCCCAAGGACATTACTGTTTTGTTTTTTTTTGTCAATATAGACATCAGGATCACTAAAAATCAATGCGATGTGTGTGTCATTATAGATAACAAGCAGATAACCCACTACACCATAAAGGAGGGGAACCAAAAAGGGGTGGAGAGAGGCAGGAGATCAGGCAAGCTTGCACCCGCAAGACAAAGAATGTCAGACATCAGACCACCCATAGTGTATACCGTCCTTCTAAAGCTCCCATCTATTACCTTAATACAACATTAAATGAAATAAACATTTAATTTCTAACAAATCAATGATAACTACAAAATATCATAAATATGATAATGATAACAAATTAATAAATGAAAATGGAACCTTAATTAACTGACTTGTGATATGTAATAAGGCCAGTTTTGTCCATCCTCATCTTCAGTGGTGGACACATTGTGAGCTTCACTTGCAGCTTACAGGTCTCTGGTACAGACATCGGAAATATGTTGGCAGATTTTCAGAAGACCCAAATCAATCAAAGACAGACTAGTACACAGTCACTTTAACAGGACAACGGGGAAAACCTGCTGCAAAACCCTGGGGATGTACAGATGTGAGGGATGCAGCACTTGCAGGTATATCACACAAGGCAGAGAATTTTCATTACCCAATGGGCAGACTTTTACTTTAAAACACTTCGTGAACTGTAACACCACTCACATAATCTACCTACTGACATGTACATGCCCCTGCTTTTACGTAGGTAAGACCGATAGAAAACTGAAGACAAGAATATATGAACACGTGAGAGACATAAAAAACGGCACACTCACTACCCCAATAGGCAGACATTTTCTCCGGTACCACCAATCAGATCCAAATAAAGTCACTTTCCAGGCACTGGACAGGATCCATGACAACCCCAGAGGGGGCGATATTGAGAAAATTACATTACAAAGGGAGACAAAATGGATAGCAAGGCTGACAGCAACAAGACCGCCAGGTCTCAACGAGTACAATAGCTTCTCACCTTTCTTATGAGATCAGCATAAGATACCCACAGCATAAAATACAGTATATACTTCCAGGGAAACAGGGATGGATTAGAACTAAGACATGGGAACAATCCCAGAACAATTGGAGAGACTACCTGAGACTACCAGGGAGAAAAAAGTCCCCAAAGATTAGGTTAGGGATCCCCTCAAACAACTACTTCATCATAAATATAAAGCACTATAACACAATTTGAGAGAGCCCCCAAAACAACTACCCCATTATGAATATCAATCACTAAGATATGAATCAAAAGTCACCAAACAGCAAGCCACACACAGACACATACAACAGCAAATTAAAAATTTAAAAATTAATAAGATGGAGTGGTAAACTATTTACATGGGACAAGAACAATAATGCAAAGGATGTAGTGGCAAACTATTTATATGTGACAAGAATAATGATGTAAAGGCACCAGCCCGCTTTTCCCATTGGCAAGCTGATACACCAAAAATGGCGCCGCCCATAAACGGAGACACCGGAGACCCACAGTGAGCATTCAATCAAAAAACAGACCAAGCCAAAATGGCGCAGACCAAAAGGCCCAGATAAAGGGCTGCACACAGGGGAAGTGCTTGTATAAGCATTTCCGGCTCAAGAACAGCGAGCCAATAGGGAGCACGAGCGACGTCATCGCCCCGCCTCCCCACCACGCAGCCCCCACTTAGCGCCCGCAGTTTAAACTGCAGAGGGTGCGAACGGAGCCTCACACTGCCCAGCCAAGAACCACAGCACAGCGCAAAACACGCTGAGAGCAGAGAGACCTCCGAGGCACATAGCCAGCCAGCATCCTGGTGCCGGACTTAGAGGACACCCGGAAACACGGCAGGCGTACCTGGACCTTACAAACAGGACTTTAATAAGGTAACCCTATTCAAACCACAGCGCTCATGTAAATGGGTCCACATATAGGGATACACCCTGATTTGGCACAGCATATACTAGACAATGTTTCCTCCTTACACTTAATTTATACAGGAGGCTACCCCAGAGTGGACAATACAATTAGCACCTTGCGAGGGAACAGCGGGCATGAGCCAAACCTACCATGCAAGCAGTGAGTAAACAATGACAATTGAATCTTTCTTTATTCTCCCCTATCCCCCTAAATGGCGGCATTACTTACTCCCCTTTTCTTCTGTTATAATCCTCCACACAGTAATGCACTGAGGAAGCTACGTTTTAAGCGAAACGCGTATGCAATTGCTGCAAACTGGAGGTATTAAATCCAAAATTGGACACCTGGCTACAAACGGGGTCCCCCAACACTGCGAAGGGAGCACTGGAGAAGGAATAAGGCCAACAGAGGCCCGTATCCCTTTTTCCCCCTTATAAGATTCAAATAGACAAATGGACAATCAGCGAAATATCAGTCAATTAGACTGAACACCACTAAAAGTGGAAAACTGTGTAAATATATGTGAATAGGTAAAATATGTTGACAAATATGTGTGTATTGGTAAAAATATGTGTAAAAAAATGTAAATAATGTATATGATGTACCTGCATGAATAAACAGGACTACTTTATATGCACATCATGGGAAGCTCATAATTTAGGGTAAAAAACAGGCACATCCCGGTTCCCTCCCCAGAGAGAGAACCAACCCCTTTTCTGCACTATTAGTTTCCCTGACGACAAGTCAGGAGCCTGTTACCCGACAGCACCAACGCCCTTCCCTAGGAGCACCCCTCCTACCCATATTACCTTTCCCCCTCCCCCCCAACCTTGTAAACAGATTCAAAAGCATATATTCAAGAAGCATCAGGCGGATTGTATTCTCAAGGGGCATCCCCAGAACTACAAGGCTTGAATTGCAGATATGTAATATGTTTTATTGTAGTCACAGACACATTCTCAATGAACATTGCCAGGAATATCCTTGAGGAACACCACAGGAGAGCTCAGAACCACAGTTGCGGGCATCCAATATCTTCTAATAGGTTCACAACCATCATGAAAAGCATCTCAAAAATCTCAAAGGAAAAACGAGAGAAAGCATGATGTTACTCACTGTCTAATAGTTACAAAACAACACTGCAGTAAAAAAACAACAAAAAAAAACATATTAATAAACCAATAACCCAAAAGTGCCAAACATATGGCAGAGATTAATCACTCTCCCATAAAAACATAATAATTATTATAATTATTAATACAAATGCAAAAGTACCTAATCCTAAGAACTAACAAAAGGTAAATTTCCCATTCAAACCAAGCAGTTCCTATTTGAACCAAAAATCGCTCCCCCTAGTATGCCCAACCATGTCTACTTCACCACTAATGTATTATTTAATGAACAACAGTGTTTGCTGCAGTTGTGTGCTACAATTGTGGTATGTCTTTTACCACTTTAGATGTCCCTTTCTGCTAACCTTATAGTCGAGCACTTCTATAACCATATGTAAACCATGGTTGGCAATCATGTGACTGGCAGTGACCAATCTTTATTTACCAGTGGGCTTGCACATCAAACCTGAATCATTTCTGTTGATCACCTGATTGCCATTGGTGTCATACTCCACGAATGAGTAAGTGGTGACTTGAGTATAGTGCCACTTTAAATGAAGCATGAAGTGATGCTCTTGGTACTAAGTAGATTAAAATGGATTTTAATCAGGCTCTAACATATGCTAGTGTCCTAAAAGTTAGCATGTCAGGGTACTAAGCTAGTCTTTGCTTGCATTATGCTACCTCTCATTAGCAAAAGTATGGTTCGGGTTGGTCCACCCCAAAATACCAGGCCAGTCCAGGAGATTGTATTGTTGTCCTCCCAGCTGGTAAAATTTTGATTATTTGTGTAAATAATTTCACATATTTTTATTTTTTATTCAGGAAGTCCGAACACCCAATAGCACTCCAAGCAAACCATCAGGGAGCAACCCGTCTGCGCAGATCAGTCACCCAATTGGTGGAGCTGGTATTAAGTGCAGTATATGTACATGGCAAATATAAATTTGAACCCTTATTATATATATTAAAATATATATACAGCTGTAAGTGATGCAATTTGGTCTATTTTCTATGGTTGATGCTTTTTGTTAGGATGGGGACTGTGCATTTTGCCAGCTAGTTCCATGAAGCTAGCATTATTACAACTGCTAACCCAAGCATAACCATAAGTACTACTAGTATTGTCATGTGCAGATGGGTCCTGTTCCCTTGACATGTTAATGAACTTCTTCTTTGTTGGATTTAATAACTCAATGGCAAGGCCATTCTGAAGCATGCCCCAATAGTTTTTACTAGGGATGAGCGAATCGATCCGGACGAACCCGGATTCGATCCGAATTTCAGGAAAAATTCGATTCGGATCGAATCCGAATTTCCCCGCGATTCGATCGCTCGAAGTTTTCCTTTAACATCCATTCATTTACATTTACAGGCATTCTAAGATGGCGGACGGGACATGTCTGGACATCTATCCCACGCCAGTGCAAACTGGGGCAGTCACATGCAGCCTATCAGCAGCCAGCAAGCCCGGTGACGTCACAGCGCTATTTAAGTCGGCCATCTTGCTTTTCCTTCCTCATTTCTCTATTGCATTCGTGAGAGACAGAACGTTGTAGTGAGAGAGAGAGGCAGTTAGACAGGCAGGGACAGACAGGGACAGGCTGGAGACAGGCAGGAGACAGACAGGAGACAGACAGAAAGTCAGCGAAAAACAGGGAAAGGTAGGAAAAATAGGAGGCTGTCACAGGGAGATTTTTTTTTTTTCATCCAGCCTGAGTGTTACTAGCTGGCTGACAGGCTTTGTTAGCGTTTTCAGGCTGCTTATACTAACTAACTGTGCATATATACTGAACTGATCTTAAGTCTGCTGTGAGGCATCCCATTCTGTGACTACACCAGCCTCTGTTTAAGACCATATAACCATTTGCACTTATTCTAATTGAAATTAGGCCTGATAAAGACACTTTTGCTGTGCATAGCACTACTTGTCCCAGGTTCACTGCTGGGTTTTTAGGGCATCCCATTCTGTGACTACAGCAGCCTCTGTTTAAGACCATATAACCATTTGCACTTATTATAATTGAAATTAGGCCTGATAAAGATACTTTTGCTGTGCATAGCACTACTTGTCCCAGGTTCACTGCTGGGTTTTTAGGGCATCCCATTCTGTGACTACAGCAGCCTCTGTTTAAGACCATATAACCATTTGCACTTATTATAATTGAAATTAGGCCTGATAAAGACACTTTTGCTGTGCATATCACTACTTGTCCCAGGTTCACTGCTGGGTTTTTAGGGCATCCCATTCTGTGACTACAGCAGCCTCTGTTTAACACCATATAACCATTTGCACTTATTATAATTGAAATTAGGCCTGATAAAGACACTTTTGCTGTTCATAGCACTACTTGTCCCAGGTTCACTGCTGGGTTTTTAGGGCATCCCATTCTGTGACTACAGCAGCCTCTGTTTAACACCATATAACCATTTGCACTTATTCTAATTGAAATTAGGCCTGATAAAGACACTTTTGCTGTGCATAGCACTACTTGTCCCAGGTTCACTGCTGGGTTTTTAGGGCATCCCATTCTGTGACTACACCAGCCTCTGTTTAAGACCATATAACCATTTGCACTTATTCTAATTGAAATTAGGCCTGATAAAGACACTTTTGCTGTGCATAGCACTACTTGTCCCAGGTTCACTGCTGGGTTTTTAGGGCATCCCATTCTGTGACTACAGCAGCCTCTGTTTAAGACCATATAACCATTTGCACTTATTATAATTGAAATTAGGCCTGATAAAGACACTTTTGCTGTGCATAGCACTACTTGTCCCAGGTTCACTGCTGGGTTTTTAGGGCATCCCATTCTGTGACTACAGCAGCCTCTGTTTAAGACCATATAACCATTTGCACTTATTATAATTGAAATTAGGCCTGATAAAGACACTTTTGCTGTGCATATCACTACTTGTCCCAGGTTCACTGCTGGGTTTTTAGGGCATCCCATTCTGTGACTACAGCAGCCTCTGTTTAACACCATATAACCATTTGCACTTATTATAATTGAAATTAGGCCTGATAAAGACACTTTTGCTGTTCATAGCACTACTTGTCCCAGGTTCACTGCTGGGTTTTTAGGGCATCCCATTCTGTGACTACAGCAGCCTCTGTTTAACACCATATAACCATTTGCACTTATTCTAATTGAAATTAGGCCTGATAAAGACACTTTTGCTGTGCATAGCACTACTTGTCCCAGGTCCACTGCTGGGTTTTTAGGGCATCCCATTCTGTGACTACAGCAGCCTCTGTTTAACACCATATAACCATTTGCACTTATTCTAATTGAAATTAGGCCTGATAAAGACACTTTTGCTGTGCATAGCACTACTTGTCCCAGGTTCACTGCTGGGTTTTTAGGGCATCCCATTCTGTGACTACAGCAGCCTCTGTTTAAGACAATATAACCATTTGCACTTATTATAATTGCAATTAGGCCTGATAAAGACACTTTTGCTGTGCATAGCACTACTTGTCCCAGGTTCACTGCTGGGTTTTTAGGGCATCCCATTCTGTGACTACAGCAGCCTCTGTTTAAGACCATATAACCATTTGCACTTATTATAATTGAAATTAGGCCTGATAAAGACACTTTTGCTGTGCATATCACTACTTGTCCCAGGTTCACTGCTGGGTTTTTAGGGCATCCCATTCTGTGACTACAGCAGCCTCTGTTTAACACCATATAACCATTTGCACTTATTCTAATTGAAATTAGGCCTGATAAAGACACTTTTGCTGTTCATAACACTACTTGTCCCAGGTTCACTGCTGGGTTTTTAGGGCATCCCATTCTGTGACTACAGCAGCCTCTGTTTAACACCATATAACCATTTGCACTTATTCTAATTGAAATTAGGCCTGATAAAGACACTTTTGCTGTGCATAGCACTACTTGTCCCAGGTTCACTGCTGGGTTTTTAGGGCATCCCATTCTGTGACTACAGCAGCCTCTGTTTAACACCATATAACCATTTGCACTTATTCTAATTGAAATTAGGCCTGATAAAGACACTTTTGCTGTTCATAGCACTACTTGTCCCAGGTTCACTGCTGGGTTTTTAGGGCATCCCATTCTGTGACTACAGCAGCCTCTGTTTAACACCATATAACCATTTGCACTTATTCTAATTGAAATTAGGCCTGATAAAGATACTTTTGCTGTGCATAGCACTACTTGTCCCAGGTTCACTGCTGGGTTTTTCGGGCATCCCATTCTGTGACTACAGCAGCCTCTGTTTAACACCATATAACCATTTGCACTTATAATAATTGAAATTAGGCCTGATAAAGACACTTTTCCTGTGCAAAGCACTACTTGTCCCAGGTTCACTGCTGGGTTTTTAGGGCATCCCATTCTGTGACTACAGCAGCCTCTGTTTAAGACCATATAACCATTTGCACTTATTCTAATTGAAATTAGGCCTGATAAAGACACTTTTGCTGTTCATAGCACTACTTGTCCCAGGTTCACTGCTGGGTTTTTAGGGCATCCCATTCTGTGACTACAGCAGCCTCTGTTTAACACCATATAACCATTTGCACTTATTCTAATTGAAATTAGGCCCGATAAAGACACTTTTGCTGTGCATAGCACTACTTGTCCCAGGTTCACTGCTGGGTTTTTAGGGCATCCCATTCTGTGACTACAGCAGCCTCTGTTTAACACCATATAACCATTTGCACTTATTCTAATTGAAATTAGGCCTGATAAAGACACTTTTGCTGTGCATAGCACTACTTGTCCCAGGTTCACTGCTGGGTTTTTAGGGCATCCCATTCTGTGACTACAGCAGCCTCTGTTTAAGACCATATAACCATTTGCACTTATTCTAATTGAAATTAGGCCTGATAAAGACACTTTTGCTGTGCATAGCACTACTTGTCCCAGGTTCACTGCTGGGTTTTTAGGGCATCCCATTCTGTGACTACAGCAGCCTCTGTTTAAGACCATATAACCATTTGCACTTATTATAATTGAAATTAGGCCTGAAAAAGACACTTTTGCTGTGCATAGCACTACTTGTCCCAGGTTCACTGCTGGGTTTTTAGGCCATCCCATTCTGTGACTACAGCAGCCTCTGTTTAACACCATATAACCATTTGCACTTATTCTAATTGAAATTAGGCCTGATAAAGACACCTTTGCTGTGCATAGCACTACTTGTCCCAGGTTCACTGCTGGTTTTTTAGGGCATCCTATTCTGTGACTACAGCAGCCTCTGTTTAAGACCATATAACCATTTGCACTTATTATAATTGAAATTAGGCATGATAAAGACACTTTTGCTGTGCATAGCACTACTTGTCCCAGGTTCACTGCTGGGTTTTTAGGGCATCCCATTCTGTGACTACAGCAGCCTCTGTTTAACACCATATAACCATTTGCACTTATTCTAATTGAAATTAGGCCTGATAAAGACACTTTTGCTGTGCATAGCACTACTTGTCCCAGGTTCACTGCTCGGTTTTTAGGGCATCCCATTCTGTGACAACAGCAGCCTCTGTTTAACACCATATAACCATTTGCACTTATTATAATTGAAATAAGGCCTGATAAAGACACTTTTGCTGTGCATAGCACTACTTGTCCCAGGTTCACTGCTGGGTTTTTAGGGCATCCCATTCTGTGACTACAGCAGCCTCTGTTTAACACCATATAACCATTTGCACTTATTCTAATTGAAATTAGGCCTGATAAAGACACTTTTGCTGTGCATAGCACTACTTGTCCCAGGTTCACTGCTGGGTTTTTAGGGCATCCCATTCTGTGACTACAGCAGCCTCTGTTTAACACCATATAACCATTTGCACTTATTCTAATTGAAATTAGGCCTGATAAAGACACTTTTGCTGTGCATAGCACTACTTGTCCCAGGTTCACTGCTGGGTTTTTAGGGCATCCCATTCTGTGACTACAGCAGCCTCTGTTTAACACCATATAACCATTTGCACTTATTCTAATTGAAATTAGGCCTGATAAAGACACTTTTGCTGTGCATAGCACTACTTGTCCCAGGTTCACTGCTGGGTTTTTAGGGCATCCCATTCTGTGACTACAGCAGCCTCTGTTTAAGACCATATAACCATTTGCACTTATTATAATTGAAATTAGGCCTGATAAAGACACTTTTGCTGTGCATAGCACTACTTGTCCCAGGTTCACTGCTGGGTTTTTAGGGCATTCCATTCTGTGACTACAGCAGCCTCTGTTTAAGACCATATAACCATTTGCACTTATTCTAATTGAAATTAGGCCTGATAAAGACACTTTTGCTGTTCATAGCACTACTTGTCCCAGGTTCACTGCTGGGTTTTTAGGGCATCCCATTCTGTGACTACAGCAGCCTCTGTTTAACACCATATAACCATTTGCACTTATTATAATTGAAATTAGGCCTGATAAAGACACTTTTGCTGTTCATAGCACTACTTGTCCCAGGTTCACTGCTGGGTTTTTAGGGCATCCCATTCTGTGACTACAGCAGCCTCTGTTTAACACTATATAACCATTTGCACTATATCTAATTGAAATTAGGCCTGATAAAGACACTTTTGCTGTGCATAGCACTACTTGTCCCAGGTTCACTGCTGGGTTTTTAGGGCATCCCATTCTGTGACTACAGCAGCCTCTGTTTAACACCATATAACCATTTGCACTTATTATAATTGAAATTAGGCCTGATAAAGACACTTTTGCTGTGCATAGCACTACTTGTCCCAGGTTCACTGCTGGGTTTTTAGGGCATCCCATTCTGTGACTACAGCAGCCTCTGTTTAAGACCATATAACCATTTGTACTTATTATAATTGAAATTAGGCCTGATAAAGACACTTTTGCTGTGCATAGCACTACTTGTCCCAGGTTCACTGCTGGGTTTTTAGGGCATCCCATTCTGTGACTACAGCAGCCTCTGTTTAAGACCATATAACCATTTGCACTTATTATAATTGAAATTAGGCCTGATAAAGACACTTTTCCTGTTCATAGCACTACTGGACCCTGCCAGGTGTACTTACTGCTGGTTTTTAGGGCATCCCATTCTGTGACTACAGCAGCCTCTGTTTAACACCATATAACCATTTGCACTTATTCTAATTGAAATTAGGCCTGATAAAGACACTTTTGCTGTGCATAGCACTACTTGTCCCAGGTTCACTGCTGGGTTTTTAGGGCATCCCATTCTGTGACTACAGCAGCCTCTGTTTAAGACCATATAACCATTTGCACATATTATAATTGAAATTAGGCCTGATAAAGACACTTTTGCTGTGCATAGCACTACTTGTCCCAGGTTCACTGCTGGGTTTTTAGGGCATCCCATTCTGTGACTACACCAGCCTCTGTTTAAGACCATATAACCATTTGCACTTATTCTAATTGAAATTAGGCCTGATAAAGACACTTTTGCTGTGCATAGCACTACTTGTCCCAGGTTCACTGCTGGGTTTTTAGGGCATCCCATTCTGTGACTACAGCAGCCTCTGTTTAAGACCATATAACCATTTGCACATATTATAATTGAAATTAGGCCTGATAAAGACACTCTTGCTGTGCATAGCACTACTTGTCCCAGGTTCACTGCTGGGTTTTTAGGGCATCCCATTCTGTGACTACAGCAGCCTCTGTTTAAGACCATATAACCATTTGCACTTATTCTAATTGAAATTAGGCCTGATAAAGACACTTTTGCTGTGCATAGCACTACTTGTCCCAGGTTCACTGCTGGGTTTTTCGGGCATCCCATTCTGTGACTACAGCAGCCTCTGTTTAACACCATATAACCATTTGCACTTATTCTAATTGAAATTAGGCCTGATAAAGACACTTTTGCTGTGCATAGCACTACTTGTCCCAGGTTCACTGCTGGGTTTTTAGGGCATCCCATTCTGTGACTACAGCAGCCTCTGTTTAAGACCATATAACCATTTGCACTTATTATAATTGAAATTAGGCCTGAAAAAGACACTTTTGCTGTGCATAGCACTACTTGTCCCAGGTTCACTGCTGGGTTTTTAGGCCATCCCATTCTGTGACTACAGCAGCCTCTGTTTAACACCATATAACCATTTGCACTTATTCTAATTGAAATTAGGCCTGATAAAGACACCTTTGCTGTGCATAGCACTACTTGTCCCAGGTTCACTGCTGGTTTTTTAGGGCATCCTATTCTGTGACTACAGCAGCCTCTGTTTAAGACCATATAACCATTTGCACTTATTATAATTGAAATTAGGCATGATAAAGACACTTTTGCTGTGCATAGCACTACTTGTCCCAGGTTCACTGCTGGGTTTTTAGGGCATCCCATTCTGTGACTACAGCAGCCTCTGTTTAACACCATATAACCATTTGCACTTATTCTAATTGAAATTAGGCCTGATAAAGACACTTTTGCTGTGCATAGCACTACTTGTCCCAGGTTCACTGCTCGGTTTTTAGGGCATCCCATTCTGTGACAACAGCAGCCTCTGTTTAACACCATATAACCATTTGCACTTATTATAATTGAAATAAGGCCTGATAAAGACACTTTTGCTGTGCATAGCACTACTTGTCCCAGGTTCACTGCTGGGTTTTTAGGGCATCCCATTCTGTGACTACAGCAGCCTCTGTTTAACACCATATAACCATTTGCACTTATTCTAATTGAAATTAGGCCTGATAAAGACACTTTTGCTGTGCATAGCACTACTTGTCCCAGGTTCACTGCTGGGTTTTTAGGGCATCCCATTCTGTGACTACAGCAGCCTCTGTTTAACACCATATAACCATTTGCACTTATTCTAATTGAAATTAGGCCTGATAAAGACACTTTTGCTGTGCATAGCACTACTTGTCCCAGGTTCACTGCTGGGTTTTTAGGGCATCCCATTCTGTGACTACAGCAGCCTCTGTTTAACACCATATAACCATTTGCACTTATTCTAATTGAAATTAGGCCTGATAAAGACACTTTTGCTGTGCATAGCACTACTTGTCCCAGGTTCACTGCTGGGTTTTTAGGGCATCCCATTCTGTGACTACAGCAGCCTCTGTTTAAGACCATATAACCATTTGCACTTATTATAATTGAAATTAGGCCTGATAAAGACACTTTTGCTGTGCATAGCACTACTTGTCCCAGGTTCACTGCTGGGTTTTTAGGCCATCCCATTCTGTGACTACAGCAGCCTCTGTTTAAGACCATATAACCATTTGCACTTATTCTAATTGAAATTAGGCCTGATAAAGACACTTTTGCTGTTCATAGCACTACTTGTCCCAGGTTCACTGCTGGGTTTTTAGGGCATCCCATTCTGTGACTACAGCAGCCTCTGTTTAACACCATATAACCATTTGCACTTATTATAATTGAAATTAGGCCTGATAAAGACACTTTTGCTGTTCATAGCACTACTTGTCCCAGGTTCACTGCTGGGTTTTTAGGGCATCCCATTCTGTGACTACAGCAGCCTCTGTTTAACACTATATAACCATTTGCACTATATCTAATTGAAATTAGGCCTGATAAAGACACTTTTGCTGTGCATAGCACTACTTGTCCCAGGTTCACTGCTGGGTTTTTAGGGCATCCCATTCTGTGACTACAGCAGCCTCTGTTTAACACCATATAACCATTTGCACTTATTATAATTGAAATTAGGCCTGATAAAGACACTTTTGCTGTGCATAGCACTACTTGTCCCAGGTTCACTGCTGGGTTTTTAGGGCATCCCATTCTGTGACTACAGCAGCCTCTGTTTAAGACCATATAACCATTTGTACTTATTATAATTGAAATTAGGCCTGATAAAGACACTTTTGCTGTGCATAGCACTACTTGTCCCAGGTTCACTGCTGGGTTTTTAGGGCATCCCATTCTGTGACTACAGCAGCCTCTGTTTAAGACCATATAACCATTTGCACTTATTATAATTGAAATTAGGCCTGATAAAGACACTTTTCCTGTTCATAGCACTACTGGACCCTGCCAGGTGTACTTACTGCTGGTTTTTAGGGCATCCCATTCTGTGACTACAGCAGCCTCTGTTTAACACCATATAACCATTTGCACTTATTCTAATTGAAATTAGGCCTGATAAAGACACTTTTGCTGTGCATAGCACTACTTGTCCCAGGTTCACTGCTGGGTTTTTAGGGCATCCCATTCTGTGACTACAGCAGCCTCTGTTTAAGACCATATAACCATTTGCACATATTATAATTGAAATTAGGCCTGATAAAGACACTTTTGCTGTGCATAGCACTACTTGTCCCAGGTTCACTGCTGGGTTTTTAGGGCATCCCATTCTGTGACTACACCAGCCTCTGTTTAAGACCATATAACCATTTGCACTTATTCTAATTGAAATTAGGCCTGATAAAGACACTTTTGCTGTGCATAGCACTACTTGTCCCAGGTTCACTGCTGGGTTTTTAGGGCATCCCATTCTGTGACTACAGCAGCCTCTGTTTAAGACCATATAACCATTTGCACATATTATAATTGAAATTAGGCCTGATAAAGACACTCTTGCTGTGCATAGCACTACTTGTCCCAGGTTCACTGCTGGGTTTTTAGGGCATCCCATTCTGTGACTACAGCAGCCTCTGTTTAAGACCATATAACCATTTGCACTTATTCTAATTGAAATTAGGCCTGATAAAGACACTTTTGCTGTGCATAGCACTACTTGTCCCAGGTTCACTGCTGGGTTTTTCGGGCATCCCATTCTGTGACTACAGCAGCCTCTGTTTAACACCATATAACCATTTGCACTTATTCTAATTGAAATTAGGCCTGATAAAGACACTTTTGCTGTGCATAGCACTACTTGTCCCAGGTTCACTGCTGGGTTTTTAGGGCATCCCATTCTGTGACTACAGCAGCCTCTGTTTAAGACCATATAACCATCTGCACTTATTATAATTGAAATTAGGCCTGATAAAGACACTTTTGCTGTGCATAGCACTACTTGTCCCCGGTTCACTGCTGGGTTTTTAGGGCATCCCATTCTGTGACTACAGCAGCCTCTGTTTAAGACCATATAACCATTTGCACTTATTATAATTGAAATTAGGCCTGATAAAGACACTTTTGCTGTTCATAGCACTACTTGTCCCAGGTTCACTGCTGGGTTTTTAGGGCATCCCATTCTGTGACTACAGCAGCCTCTGTTTAACACCATATAACCATTTGTACTTATTCTAATTGAAATTAGGCCTGATAAAGACACTCTTGCTGTGCATAGCACTACTTGTCCCAGGTTCACTGCTGGGTTTTTAGGGCATCCCATTCTGTGACTACAGCAGCCTCTGTTTAAGACCATATAACCATTTGCACTTATTATAATTGAAATTAGGCCTGATAAAGACACTTTTGCTGTGCATAGCACTACTTGTCCCAGGTTCACTGCTGGGTTTTTAGGGCATTCCATTCTGTGACTACAGCAGCCTCTGTTTAAGACCATATAACCATTTGCACTTACTCTAATTGAAATTAGGCCTGATAAAGACACTTTTGCTGTTCATAGCACTACTTGTCCCAGGTTCACTGCTGGGTTTTTAGGGCATCCCATTCTGTGACTACAGCAGCCTCTGTTTAAGACCATATAACCATTTGCACTTATTATAATTGAAATTAGGCCTGATAAAGACACTTTTCCTGTTCATAGCACTACTGGACCCTGCCAGGTGTACTTACTGCTGGTTTTTAGGGCATCCCATTCTGTGACTACAGCAGCCTCTGTTTAACACCATATAACCATTTGCACTTATTCTAATTGAAATTAGGCCTGATAAAGACACTTTTGCTGTGCATAGCACTACTTGTCCCAGGTTCACTGCTGGGTTTTTAGGGCATCCCATTCTGTGACTACAGCAGCCTCTGTTTAAGACCATATAACCATTTGCACATATTATAATTGAAATTAGGCCTGATAAAGACACTTTTGCTGTGCATAGCACTACTTGTCCCAGGTTCACTGCTGGGTTTTTAGGGCATCCCATTCTGTGACTACAGCAGCCTCTGTTTAAGACCATATAACCATTTGCACTTATTATAATTGAAATTAGGCCTGGTAAAGACACGTTTGCTGTGCATAGCACTACTTGTCCCAGGTTCACTGCTGGGTTTTTAGGGCATCCCATTCTGTGACTACAGCAGCCTCTGTTTAAGACCATATAACCATTTGCACTTATTCTAATTGAAATTAGGCCTGATAAAGACACTTTTGCTGTGCATAGCACTACTTGTCCCAGGTTCACTGCTGGGTTTTTCGGGCATCCCATTCTGTGACTACAGCAGCCTCTGTTTAACACCATATAACCATTTGCACTTATTCTAATTGAAATTAGGCCTGATAAAGACACTTTTGCTGTGCATAGCACTACTTGTCCCAGGTTCACTGCTGGGTATTTAGGGCATCCCATTCTGTGACTACAGCAGCCTCTGTTTAAGACCATATAACCATCTGCACTTATTATAATTGAAATTAGGCCTGATAAAGACACTTTTGCTGTGCATAGCACTACTTGTCCCCGGTTCACTGCTGGGTTTTTAGGGCATCCCATTCTGTGACTACAGCAGCCTCTGTTTAAGACCATATAACCATTTGCACTTATTATAATTGAAATTAGGCCTGATAAAGACACTTTTGCTGTTCATAGCACTACTTGTCCCAGGTTCACTGCTGGGTTTTTAGGGCATCCCATTCTGTGACTACAGCAGCCTCTGTTTAACACCATATAACCATTTGTACTTATTCTAATTGAAATTAGGCCTGATAAAGACACTCTTGCTGTGCATAGCACTACTTGTCCCAGGTTCACTGCTGGGTTTTTAGGGCATCCCATTCTGTGACTACAGCAGCCTCTGTTTAACACCATATAACCATTTGCACTTATTATAATTGAAATTAGGCCTGATAAAGACACTTTTGCTGTGCATAGCACTACTTGTCCCAGGTTCACTGCTGGGTTTTTAGGGCATTCCATTCTGTGACTACAGCAGCCTCTGTTTAAGACCATATAACCATTTGCACTTACTCTAATTGAAATTAGGCCTGATAAAGACACTTTTGCTGTTCATAGCACTACTTGTCCCAGGTTCACTGCTGGGTTTTTAGGGCATCCCATTCTGTGACTACAGCAGCCTCTGTTTAAGACCATATAACCATTTGCACTTATTCTAATTGAAATTAGGCCTGATAAAGACACTTTTGCTGTGCATAGCACTACTTGTCCCAGGTTCACTGCTGGGTTTTTAGGGCATTCCATTCTGTGACTACAGCAGCCTCTGTTTAACACCATATAACCATTTGCACTTATTCTAATTGAAATTAGGCCTGATAAAGACACTTTTGCTGTTCATAGCACTACTTGTCCCAGGTTCACTGCTGGGTTTTTAGGGCATCCCATTCTGTGACTACAGCAGCCTCTGTTTAACACCATATAACCATTTGCACTAATTCTAATTGAAATTAGGCCTGATAAAGACACTTTTGCTGTGCATAGCACTACTTGTCCCAGGTTCACTGCTGGGTTTTTAGGGCATCCCATTCTGTGACTACAGCAGCCTCTGTTTAACACCATATAACCATTTGCACTTATTCTAATTGAAATTAGGATTGATAAAGACACTTTTGCTGTGCATAGCACTACTTGTCCCAGGTTCACTGCTGGGTTTTTAGGGCATCCCATTCTGTGACTACAGCAGCCTCTGTTTAAGACCATATAACCATTTGCACTTATTATAATTGAAATTAGGCCTGGTAAAGACACTTTTGCTGTGCATAGCACTACTTGTCCCAGGTTCACTGCTGGGTTTTTGGGGCATCCCATTCTGTGACAACAGCAGCCTCTGTTTAAGACCATATAACCATTTGCACTTATTCTAATTGAAATTAGGCCTGATAAAGACACTTTTGCTGTGCATAGCACTACTTGTCCCAGGTTCACTGCTGGGTTTTTAGGGCATCCCATTCTGTGACTACAGCAGCCTCTGTTTAACACCATATAACCATTTGCACTTATTCTAATTGAAATAAGGCCTGATAAAGACACTTTTGCTGTGCATAGCACTACTTGTCCCAGGTTCACTGCTGGGTTTTTAGGGCATCCCATTCTGTGACTACAGCAGCCTCTGTTTAAGACCATATAACCATTTGCACTTATTATAATTGAAATTAGGCCTGATAAAGACACTTTTGCTGTGCATAGCACTACTTGTCCCAGGTTCACTGCTGGGTTTTTAGGGCATCCCATTCTGTGACTACAGCAGCCTCTGTTTAAGACCATATAACCATTTGCACTTATTATAATTGAAATTAGGCCTGATAAAGACACTTTTGCTGTGCATAGCACTACTTGTCCCAGGTTCACTGCTGGGTTTTTAGGGCATCCCATTCTGTGACTACAGCAGCCTCTGTTTAACACCATATAACCATTTGTACTTATTCTAATTGAAATTAGGCCTGATAAAGACACTTTTGCTGTGCATAGCACTACTTGTCCCAGGTTCACTGCTGGGTTTTTAGGGCATCCCATTCTGTGACTACAGCAGCCTCTGTTTAAGACCATATAACCATTTGCACTTATTATAATTGAAATTAGGCCTGATAAAGACACTTTTGCTGTGCATAGCACTACTTGTCCCAGGTTCACTGCTGGGTTTTTAGGGCATTCCATTCTGTGACTACAGCAGCCTCTGTTTAAGACCATATAACCATTTGCACTTATTCTAATTGAAATTAGGCCTGATAAAGACACTTTTGCTGTTCATAGCACTACTTGTCCCAGGTTCACTGCTGGGTTTTTAGGGCATCCCATTCTGTGACTACAGCAGCCTCTGTTTAACACCATATAACCATTTGCACTTATTCTAATTGAAATTAGGCCTGATAAAGACACTTTTGCTGTGCATAGCACTACTTGTCCCAGGTTCACTGCTGGGTTTTTAGGGCATCCCATTCTGTGACTACAGCAGCCTCTGTTTAACACCATAAAACCATTTGCACTTATTATAATTGAAATTAGGCCTGATAAAGACACTTTTGCTGTTCATAGCACTACTTGTCCCAGGTTCACTGCTGGGTTTTTAGGGCATCCCATTCTGTGACTACAGCAGCCTCTGTTTAACACCATATAACCATTTGCACTAATTCTAATTGAAATTAGGCCTAATAAAGACACTTTTGCTGTGCATAGCACTACTTGTCCCAGGTTCACTGCTGGGTTTTTAGGGCATCCCATTCTGTGACTACAGCAGCCTCTGTTTAACACCATATAACCATTTGCACTTATTCTAATTGAAATTAGGATTGATAAAGACACTTTTGCTGTGCATAGCACTACTTGTCCCAGGTTCACTGCTGGGTTTTTAGGGCATCCCATTCTGTGACTACAGCAGCCTCTGTTTAACACCATATAACCATTTGCACTCATTATAATTGAAATTAGGCCTGATAAAGACACTTTTGCTGTGCATAGCACTACTTGTCCCAGGTTCACTGCTGGGTTTTTAGGGCATCCCATTCTGTGACTACAGCAGCCTCTGTTTAACACCATATAACCATTTGCACTTATTATAATTGAAATTAGGCCTGATAAAGACACTTTTGCTGTGCATAGCACTACTTGTCCCAGGTTCAATGCTGGGTTTTTAGGGCATCCCATTCTGTGACTACAGCAGCCTCTGTTTAAGACCATATAACCATTTGCACTTATTATAATTGAAATTAGGCCTGATAAAGACACTTTTCCTGTTCATAGCACTACTGGACCCTGCCAGGTGTACTTACTGCTGGTTTTTAGGGCATCCCATTCTGTGACTACAGCAGCCTCTGTTTAACACCATATAACCATTTGCACTTATTCTAATTGAAATTAGGCCTGATAAAGACACTTTTGCTGTGCATAGCACTACTTGTCCCAGGTTCACTGCTGGGTTTTTAGGGCATCCCATTCTGTGAGTACAGCAGCCTCTGTTTAAGACCATATAACCATTTGCACTTATTATAATTGAAATTAGGCCTGATAAAGACACTTTTGCTGTGCATAGCACTACTTGTCCCAGGTTCACTGCTGGGTTTTTAGGGCATCCCATTCTGTGACTACAGCAGCCTCTGTTTAAGACCATATAACCATTTGCACTTATTATAATTGAAATTAGGCCTGGTAAAGACACTTTTGCTGTGCATAGCACTACTTGTCCCAGGTTCACTGCTGGGTTTTTGGGGCATCCCATTCTGTGACTACAGCAGCCTCTGTTTAAGACCATATAACCATTTGCACTTATTATAATTGAAATTAGGCCTGATAAAGACACTTTTGCTGTGCATAGCACTACTTGTCCCAGGTTCACTGCTGGGTTTTTAGGGCATCCCATTCTGTGACTACAGCAGCCTCTGTTTAACACCATATAACCATTTGCACTTATTCTAATTGAAATTAGGCCTGATAAAGACACTTTTGCTGTGCATAGCACTACTTGTCCCAGGTTCACTGCTGGGTTTTTAGGGCATCCCATTCTGTGACTACAGCAGCCTCTGTTTAAGACCATATAACCATTTGCACTTATTATAATTGAAATTAGGCCTGGTAAAGACACGTTTGCTGTGCATAGCACTACTTGTCCCAGGTTCACTGCTGGGTTTTTGGGGCATCCCATTCTGTGACTACAGCAGCCTCTGTTTAAGACCATATAACCATTTGCACTTATTCTAATTGAAATTAGGCCTGATAAAGACACTTTTGCTGTGCATAGCACTACTTGTCCCAGGTTCACTGCTGGGTTTTTCGGGCATCCCATTCTGTGACTACAGCAGCCTCTGTTTAACACCATATAACCATTTGCACTTATTCTAATTGAAATTAGGCCTGATAAAGACACTTTTGCTGTGCATAGCACTACTTGTCCCAGGTTCACTGCTGGGTTTTTAGGGCATCCCATTCTGTGACTACAGCAGCCTCTGTTTAAGACCATATAACCATCTGCACTTATTATAATTGAAATTAGGCCTGATAAAGACACTTTTGCTGTGCATAGCACTACTTGTCCCCGGTTCACTGCTGGGTTTTTAGGGCATCCCATTCTGTGACTACAGCAGCCTCTGTTTAAGACCATATAACCATTTGCACTTATTATAATTGAAATTAGGCCTGATAAATACACTTTTGCTGTTCATAGCACTACTTGTCCCAGGTTCACTACTGGGTTTTTAGGGCATCCCATTCTGTGACTACAGCAGCCTCTGTTTAACACCATATAACCATTTGTACTTATTCTAATTGAAATTAGGCCTGATAAAGACACTCTTGCTGTGCATAGCACTACTTGTCCCAGGTTCACTGCTGGGTTTTTAGGGCATCCCATTCTGTGACTACAGCAGCCTCTGTTTAAGACCATATAACCATTTGCACTTATTATAATTGAAATTAGGCCTGATAAAGACACTTTTGCTGTGCATAGCACTACTTGTCCCAGGTTCACTGCTGGGTTTTTAGGGCATTCCATTCTGTGACTACAGCAGCCTCTGTTTAAGACCATATAACCATTTGCACTTACTCTAATTGAAATTAGGCCTGATAAAGACACTTTTGCTGTTCATAGCACTACTTGTCCCAGGTTCACTGCTGGGTTTTTAGGGCATCCCATTCTGTGACTACAGCAGCCTCTGTTTAACACCATATAACCATTTGCACTTATTCTAATTGAAATTAGGCCTGATAAAGACACTTTTGCTGTGCATAGCACTACTTGTCCCAGGTTCACTGCTGGGTTTTTAGGGCATCCCATTCTGTGACTACAGCAGCCTCTGTTTAACACCATATAACCATTTGCACTTATTATAATTGAAATTAGGCCTGATAAAGACACTTTTGCTGTTCATAGCACTACTTGTCCCAGGTTCACTGCTGGGTTTTTAGGGCATCCCATTCTGTGACTACAGCAGCCTCTGTTTAACACCATATAACCATTTGCACTAATTCTAATTGAAATTAGGCCTGATAAAGACACTTTTGCTGTGCATAGCACTACTTGTCCCAGGTTCACTGCTGGGTTTTTAGGGCATCCCATTCTGTGACTACAGCAGCCTCTGTTTAACACCATATAACCATTTGCACTTATTCTAATTGAAATTAGGATTGATAAAGACACTTTTGCTGTGCATAGCACTACTTGTCCCAGGTTCACTGCTGGGTTTTTAGGGCATCCCATTCTGTGACTACAGCAGCCTCTGTTTAAGACCATATAACCATTTGCACTTATTATAATTGAAATTAGGCCTGGTAAAGACACTTTTGCTGTGCATAGCACTACTTGTCCCAGGTTCACTGCTGGGTTTTTGGGGCATCCCATTCTGTGACTACAGCAGCCTCTGTTTAAGACCATATAACCATTTGCACTTATTCTAATTGAAATTAGGCCTGATAAAGACACTTTTGCTGTGCATAGCACTACTTGTCCCAGGTTCACTGCTGGGTTTTTAGGGCATCCCATTCTGTGACTACAGCAGCCTCTGTTTAACACCATATAACCATTTGCACTTATTCTAATTGAAATAAGGCCTGATAAAGACACTTTTGCTGTGCATAGCACTACTTGTCCCAGGTTCACTGCTGGGTTTTTAGGGCATCCCATTCTGTGACTACAGCAGCCTCTGTTTAAGACCATATAACCATTTGCACTTATTATAATTGAAATTAGGCCTGATAAAGACACTTTTGCTGTGCATAGCACTACTTGTCCCAGGTTCACTGCTGGGTTTTTAGGGCATCCCATTCTGTGACTACAGCAGCCTCTGTTTAAGACCATATAACCATTTGCACTTATTATAATTGAAATTAGGCCTGATAAAGACACCTTTGCTGTGCATAGCACTACTTGTCCCAGGTTCACTGCTGGGTTTTTAGGGCATCCCATTCTGTGACTACAGCAGCCTCTGTTTAACACCATATAACCATTTGTACTTATTCTAATTGAAATTAGGCCTGATAAAGACACTTTTGCTGTGCATAGCACTACTTGTCCCAGGTTCACTGCTGGGTTTTTAGGGCATCCCATTCTGTGACTACAGCAGCCTCTGTTTAAGACCATATAACCATTTGCACTTATTATAATTGAAATTAGGCCTGATAAAGACACTTTTGCTGTGCATAGCACTACTTGTCCCAGGTTCACTGCTGGGTTTTTAGGGCATCCCATTCTGTGACTACAGCAGCCTCTGTTTAAGACCATATAACCATTTGCACTTATTCTAATTGAAATTAGGCCTGATAAAGACACTTTTGCTGTTCATAGCACTACTTGTCCCAGGTTCACTGCTGGGTTTTTAGGGCATCCCATTCTGTGACTACAGCAGCCTCTGTTTAACACCATATAACCATTTGCACTTATTCTAATTGAAATTAGGCCTGATAAAGACACTTTTGCTGTGCATAGCACTACTTGTCCCAGGTTCACTGCTGGGTTTTTAGGGCATCCCATTCTGTGACTACAGCAGCCTCTGTTTAACACCATATAACCATTTGCACTTATTATAATTGAAATTAGGCCTGATAAAGACACTTTTGCTGTTCATAGCACTACTTGTCCCAGGTTCACTGCTGGGTTTTTAGGGCATCCCATTCTGTGACTACAGCAGCCTCTGTTTAACACCATATAACCATTTGCACTAATTCTAATTGAAATTAGGCCTAATAAAGACACTTTTGCTGTGCATAGCACTACTTGTCCCAGGTTCACTGCTGGGTTTTTAGGGCATCCCATTCTGTGACTACAGCAGCCTCTGTTTAACACCATATAACCATTTGCACTTATTCTAATTGAAATTAGGATTGATAAAGACACTTTTGCTGTGCATATCACTACTTGTCCCAGGTTCACTGCTGGGTTTTTAGGGCATCCCATTCTGTGATACAGCAGCCTCTGTTTAACACCATATAACCATTTGCACTCATTATAATTGAAATTAGGCCTGATAAAGACACTTTTGCTGTGCATAGCACTACTTGTCCCAGGTTCACTGCTGGGTTTTTAGGGCATCCCATTCTGTGACTACAGCAGCCTCTGTTTAACACCATATAACCATTTGCACTTATTATAATTGAAATTAGGCCTGATAAAGACACTTTTGCTGTGCATAGCACTACTTGTCCCAGGTTCAATGCTGGGTTTTTAGGGCATCCCATTCTGTGACTACAGCAGCCTCTGTTTAAGACCATATAACCATTTGCACTTATTATAATTGAAATTAGGCCTGATAAAGACACTTTTCCTGTTCATAGCACTACTGGACCCTGCCAGGTGTACTTACTGCTGGTTTTTAGGGCATCCCATTCTGTGACTACAGCAGCCTCTGTTTAACACCATATAACCATTTGCACTTATTCTAATTGAAATTAGGCCTGATAAAGACACTTTTGCTGTGCATAGCACTACTTGTCCCAGGTTCACTGCTGGGTTATTAGGGCATCCCATTCTGTGAGTACAGCAGCCTCTGTTTAAGACCATATAACCATTTGCACTTATTATTGTAAACAATATTAATAACATAAACATCTAAAATATTACTAATATTAGGTATATATTTATATCCTGCCCGGCTCAACTAAAATAGGCAACACATATACCAATATTATCAATATCTGGCCAATAATCACGCAATGGATACACGCATAAGACTATAAGACTGTAGGTTCTTTTGACTTCTGGTAAATGCAAGAGACACTGAGACACGCAGTAAATAAAGAGATATATTGTTGACTAAATAACACAATGATGCAATCAAATCTCAAATCAAACACAATACATGAGACTGGCATACAGTTATGAGACAGGCATACATATATACAGGGAAAGACACATTACCCTCCTGATACGGCACTCACAAGCTTCCCCTGTGCAAGCCGTCTCCCGTCCACCTCGTTCTGTCTCCTTGCCTTCTGCTCCCTTTCTGTCTGCACCCCCCTCAATTATACTAAGAGTCGGCTTCTGGTATTCCTTTGATCTTTTACGACCCTAGTCTTCTTCTAATCTGGCCTCTCAATCTTGTCCCAGCCCTGCTTTATTGTTGCAGGATGCTGTCCTATCTGATTGATTGGAATACAATTCCTGCCCGGCCACCTGTGCATGCTGGTATTGTAAACTATTTGCTGTATATTCCTATACTTAAATATGCAACATTATTAGCAATATTGATTTTCCATAAAGGCCCCTTATTTACATATCGCCCACTTGAGACAGAGATATATATATTATATTTATATGTATATATATATATATATATCGAGGTCTCACAAATATATAAAATGTAAGTGCTTCAAATTTGCTGAGACCGATGGGACCCGATATATTACCGCACAATGTTCTCACAACCCCCAGTATCTCAAGTTACAGCCTGCATCCTTCAGCCACCACATACTGTTTTAATGCCACACCTTCTTCAACAGATCATCAAACATATTACATATTTTTACACCATCCATAACCGCTTATGTGATTTGGGTGACCAAATCTGGTGACATCCGGATTTATTCACTGCTGCTGGTATTGACAGACATCCGTCGACTTCCATTGTATGTTGCAGACAATGCTTTATCAGCTGTCACTGAGTGTCCAAGGCCTGTATTATCAACGAAGTGGGTGCACAAGGTGACAGTCCATAATATACTGATTGCACCGTGTGACAGTGCATATGGTTATGAGTGCACTGCATCAGAATAGTCCATCCTGTTATGAGTGCACATCATCAGAACTGCCCATATTGTCATGGGTGCATATCATTAGAACAGTCCATATTGTTATGGGTGCACATGTACTTTGACAGTTCACACAGACCATAAGGAGTTACAGCAACAGTACATCTGCAATATTAGAAGCAATCGGTGATATACTCTCCAAAACAGTGATACACAGCAGACTCCAAGAAATAGATTTTTGGTCACAGAGCATAAACATAATGCAACATAGCAAACGGCGTATTACGGTGGAAATGTCTGAAAGAAAACCTTGAACAAAAGAAAGTGTGACTCTGTAGATGTGGCTTTGAGGATTCAAGCTATAACCAAAGAAAACAAGGTTGCCCCTATGCTAAATCAATAATCCCCTCCGTCTCCGCAAACTCAAATCAAGGGCATATCTGGGCTATCTATGGAAAATCTGTTAAAAAGTTATGTTTACAATATACCACATATTACAACAAACATCCCTAAGATATTAGGTCAGCCTAATGCAGACCTGGTATGTTGACCATATTGAAAAATCCTAAGCACTAAACCTCGCCCACTTCATACTATTCAGAGTAACAAAAAAACATAAACAAACAGATAGTTTCAAATTGTGTGCCTGTGTACAAACTACAAAAAAAAGTTCCTTAGGAAAAAAAAAATGGTTCCCACTCCAATAACATAACAGCAAAAATAGCTTACAAGCACACAATTTAAAATGATTGATCCAATGAACAGGCTAAAATATGAATTTTAACCTTTTCATTGTTCATTGTAAAAGGAAAAAAAAGCTTAAAAACTGGTTCCCAATGTATTGTCACTGGAAAGACACTGGCTGTATAGAAATGCTAATCAGCCTGGAATGACACTGCAGCCCCAGCAACAGAGCATTCCACACAGCCTGCCAGTGACACCTGGGAGCAAAACCTACAAACACTAGGCTGGCACTAGTTACTAAATATGCGCAATCTGTAAAAAATAGCGCAATCACAAAAAAATACTAAATCTTCACTTTAATGGAAATCAGGGATATCCGAAACCCTGTCCATGCCAGCTTAGCAGTTCAGGTCTTTTAACTAAAAAACAAAAATGAATTTAGATTTTTGATAACCTGACTGCTTTTATCAAATTAATCTTTGAGGCTTATCCAAACGTGTGCACATAAAAAAAAACCAACACAAAAAAGCCCACGTTAAGGTCCTCAAAACCTAATGGAAAAATAAAAGCGTTAATCGGAGACTTAGCCGGGATTTTATCCAATGGACCTGAAAGACAAAGCACACAGAGTTAATAACACCTAACTGGGTGCCTCTCTATAACCTTTTGTGCAAGCCTTGGCTCAGCCGACATTCTTATGTTCCCCGTCATACTTACCTCTTCACTTATGGCCATAACCTGTTGTATCAGGGAGCTCATATCACTCCTCAACTGCAGATTTTCTGCCATAAGGTATTCATTTCGTGCTCTCAACCATTTTACTGGGACACACTTTACAGGTTTGCTTTGACTATAATGTTCCCTAGCAAATTTCTTTTGGTTAAAGCTTCCTGTCCCAAATCTAGCAGAGTAAACCATTGTCTGCCTTTTGTGGGTTCTATAGGTCTGGACTTTATTACTACACATTGGTTTCGCAGAGGGGCAGAGCCTGGAAATGTGACCTGCTTGGCCACAAGAGTGACACTTCACACTTCTAGCTCTCTTTACATTGTCTCTGCACGGTACAGCAGAGTTAATTAGTCTAGGCATTGCTTTTTGTAATGGGGGCCTTGAGACTGCCACTGGAGCTTGTGTGACTGCACTAACCTTTGGGGCTACCTTTGGGTAATTTTCACTCATACAATTACCCTGCACCCCCGAGTCTATATGCTTATTTGGTGAAGATCCACATGAAACCTCCTCAGCAGCACTAGGAAAGACATCTTCCTGTCTCCTGATATCCACAGACACAAGTTCAACTTCTTTTTCTGTGACTATCAGCTTTTCTGACATCATCTGATTGTTTCTGCGCAATTCTCTGCTCTCAGCTCTCAGCTGCTCCACAATTGCGCCCAAACTTTCAGTAGATGCCCTCATGGCTCCTAGCGCTTTATCCAGGGAGTTTACCTCCTCTTTGAGGCTTTCATTTTGTATTTTCACCAAAACAAACTCCTTTGCAATCCAAACTGCCCCATAAATCAAAAAGCGTTTGCCCTCAGATTTGGAGATTTGCTTAGCAGCAATGCATTTAGACACATAATCCTGGGCTTCAGCCCATGGGTTACTGGATCCCTGCATTGCTCTAATAATCCCCTCTGCATTCTTTACCTTGTTCAACTTTTTTAAAAGACCCTCCATGTCTATACAATAAGGCACTTCAAATCAATTGCAACACTTATATGCTATAGTTACCAATAGCAACAGCGGTCTGTGAACTATAGAAATTGAATTGCACAATGTATTATATACCACAATACACTCAATATTCACCACAACACAGTGCTCTGCAAATACACAAGATGCCTCGTGCCTGGCTTAGCCAATCTGTAAACAATATTAATAATAATAATAATAATATTATTATCTCCTGGCTGGCGCAAGCCAAACTGTAAACAATACTAATATCTCCTGAGTGGCCGCTCGGCCAAATGTAAACAATATTATAACTAGATATTAATAATATTGTGTATATATTTGGCCGAGCGGCCACTCAGGAGATATTAGTATTGTTTACAGTTTGGCTTGCGCCAGCCAGGAGATAATAATATTATTATTATTATTATTAATATTGTTTACAGATTGGCTAAGCCAGGCACGAGGCATCTTGTGTATTTGCAGAGCACTGTGTTGTGATGAATATTGAGTGTATTGTGGTATATAATACATTGTGCAATTCAATTTCTATAGTTCACAGACCGCTGTTGCTATTGGTAACTATAGCATATAAGTGTTGCAATTGATTTGAAGTGCCTTATTGTATAGACATGGAGGGTCTTTTAAAAAAGTTGAACAAGGTAAAGAATGCAGAGGGGATTATTAGAGCAATGCAGGGATCCAGTAACCCATGGGCTGAAGCCCAGGATTATGTGTCTAAATGCATTGCTGCTAAGCAAATCTCCAAATCTGAGGGCAAACGCTTTTTGATTTATGGGGCAGTTTGGATTGCAAAGGAGTTTGTTTTGGTGAAAATACAAAATGAAAGCCTCAAAGAGGAGGTAAACTCCCTGGATAAAGCGCTAGGAGCCATGAGGGCATCTACTGAAAGTTTGGGCGCAATTGTGGAGCAGCTGAGAGCTGAGAGCAGAGAATTGCGCAGAAACAATCAGATGATGTCAGAAAAGCTGATAGTCACAGAAAAAGAAGTTGAACTTGTGTCTGTGGATATCAGGAGACAGGAAGATGTCTTTCCTAGTGCTGCTGAGGAGGTTTCATGTGGATCTTCACCAAATAAGCATATAGACTCGGGGGTGCAGGGTAATTGTATGAGTGAAAATTACCCAAAGGTAGCCCCAAAGGTTAGTGCAGTCACACAAGCTCCAGTGGCAGTCTCAAGGCCCCCATTACAAAAAGCGTTTGCCCTCAGATTTGGAGATTTGCTTAGCAGCAATGCATTTAGACACATAATCCTGGGCTTCAGCCCATGGGTTACTGGATCCCTGCATTGCTCTAATAATCCCCTCTGCATTCTTTACCTTGTTCAACTTTTTTAAAAGACCCTCCATGTCTATACAATAAGGCACTTCAAATCAATTGCAACACTTATATGCTATAGTTACCAATAGCAACAGCGGTCTGTGAACTATAGAAATTGAATTGCACAATGTATTATATACCACAATACACTCAATATTCACCACAACACAGTGCTCTGCAAATACACAAGATGCCTCCTGCCTGGCTTGCCAATCTGTAAACAATATTAATAACATAAACATCTAAAATATTACTAATATTAGGTATATATTTATATCCTGCCCGGCTCGACTAAAATAGGCAACACATATACCAATATTATCAATATCTGGCCAATAATCACGCAATGGATACACGCATAAGACTATAAGACTGTAGGTTCTTTTGACTTCTGGTAAATGCAAGAGACACTGAGACACGCAGTAAATAAAGAGATATATTGTTGACTAAATAACACAATGATGCAATCAAATCTCAAATCAAACACAATACATGAGACTGGCATACAGTTATGAGACAGGCATACATATATACAGGGAAAGACACATTACCCTCCTGATACGGCACTCACAAGCTTCCCCTGTGCAAGCCGTCTCCCGTCCACCTCGTTCTGTCTCCTTGCCTTCTGCTCCCTTTCTGTCTGCACCCCCCTCAATTATACTAAGAGTCGGCTTCTGGTATTCCTTTGATCTTTTACGACCCTAGTCTTCTTCTAATCTGGCCTCTCAATCTTGTCCCAGCCCTGCTTTATTGTTGCAGGATGCTGTCCTATCTGATTGATTGGAATACAATTCCTGCCCGGCCACCTGTGCATGCTGGTATTGTAAACTATTTGCTGTATATTCCTATACTTAAATATGCAACATTATTAGCAATATTGATTTTCCATAAAGGCCCCTTATTTACATTATAATTGAAATTAGGCCTGATAAAGACACTTTTGCTGTGCATAGCAATACTTGTCCCAGGTTCACTGCTGGGTTTTTAGGGCATCCCATTCTGTGACTACAGCAGCCTCTGTTTAAGACCATATAACCATTTGCACTTATTATAATTGAAATTAGGCCTGGTAAAGACACTTTTGCTGTGCATAGCACTACTTGTCCCAGGTTCACTGCTGGGTTTTTGGGGCATCCCATTCTGTGACTACAGCAGCCTCTGTTTAAGACCATATAACTATTTGCACTTATTCTAATTGAAATTAGGCCTGATAAAGACACTTTTGCTGTGCATAGCACTACTTGTCCCAGGTTCACTGCTGGGTTTTTAGGGCATCCCATTCTGTGACTACAGCAGCCTCTGTTTAACACCATATAACCATTTGCACTTATTCTAATTGAAATTAGGCCTGATAAAGACACTTTTGCTGTGCATAGCACTACTTGTCCCAGGTTCACTGCTGGGTTTTTAGGGCATCCCATTCTGTGACTACAGCAGCCTCTGTTTAAGACCATATAACCATTTGCACTTATTATAATTGAAATTAGGCCTGATAAAGACACTTTTGCTGTGCATAGCACTACTTGTCCCAGGTTCACTGCTGGGTTTTTAGGGCATCCCATTCTGTGACTACAGCAGCCTCTTTTTAACACCATATAACCATTTGCACTTATTCTAATTGAAATTAGGCCTGATAAAGACACTTTTGCTGTGCATAGCACTACTTGTCCCAGGTTCACTGCTGGTTTTTTAAAGCATCCCATTCTGTGACTACAGCAGCCACTGTTTAAGACCATATAACCATTTGCACTTATTCTAATTGAAATTAGGCCTGATAAAGACACTTTTGCTGTTCATAGCACTACTTGTCCCAGGTTCACTGCTGGGTTTTTAGGGCATCCCGTTCTGTGACTACAGCAGCCTCTGTTTAACACCATATAACCATTTGCACTTATTCTAATTGAAATTAGGCCTGATAAAGACACTTTTGCTGTGCATAGCACTACTTGTCCCAGGTTCACTGCTGGGTTTTTAGGGCATCCCATTCTGTGACTACAGCAGCCTCTGTTTAAGACCATATAACCATTTGCACTTATTCTAATTGAAATTAGGCCTGATAAAGACACTTTTGCTGTTCATAGCACTACTTGTCCCAGGTTCACTGCTGGGTTTTTAGGGCATCCCCTTCTGTGACTACAGCAGCCTCTGTTTAACACCATATAACCATTTGCACTTATTCTAATTGAAATTAGGCCTGATAAAGACACTTTTGCTGTGCATAGCACTACTTGTCCCAGGTTCACTGCTGGGTTTTTAGGGCATCCCATTCTGTGACTACAGCAACCTCTGTTTAACACCATATAACCATTTGCACTTATTATAATTGAAATTAGGCCTGATAAAGACACTTTTGCTGTGCATAGCACTACTTGTCCCAGGTTCACTGCTGGGTTTTTAGGGCATCCCATTCTGTGACTACAGCAGCCTCTGTTTAAGACCATATAACCATTTGCACTTATTATAATTGAAATTAGGCCTGATAAAGACACTTTTGCTGTGCATAGCACTACTTGTCCCAGGTTCACTGCTGGGTTTTTAGGGCATCCCATTCTGTGACTACAGCAACCTCTGTTTAACACCATATAACCATTTGCACTTATTATAATTGAAATTAGGCCTGATAAAGACACTTTTGCTGTGCATAGCACTACTTGTCCCAGGTTCACTGCTGGGTTTTTAGGGCATCCCATTCTGTGACTACAGCAGCTTCTGTTTAAGACCATATAACCATTTGCACTTATTATAATTGAAATTAGGCCTGATAAAGACACTTTTGCTGTGCATAGCACTACTTGTCCCAGGTTCACTGCTGGGTTTTTAGGGCATCCCATTCTGTGACTACAGCAGCCTCTGTTTAAGACCATATAACCATTTGCACTTATTATAATTGAAATTAGGCCTGATAAAGACACTTTTGCTGTGCATAGCACTACTTGTCCCAGGTTCACTGCTGGGTTTTTAGGGCATCCCATTCTGTGACTACAGCAGCCTCTGTTTAACACCATATAACCATTTGCACTTATTATAATTGAAATTAGGCCTGATAAAGACACTTTTGCTGTGCATAGCACTACTTGTCCCAGGTTCACTGCTGGGTTTTTAGGGCATCCCATTCTGTGACTACAGCAGCCTCTGTTTAAGACCATATAACCATTTGCACTTATTATAATTGAAATTAGGCCTGATAAAGACACTTTTGCTGTGCATAGCACTACTTGTCCCAGGTTCACTGCTGGGTTTTTAGGGCATCCCATTCTGTGATTACAGCAGCCTCTGTTTAAGACCATATAACCATTTGCACTTATTCTAATTGAAATTAGGCCTGATAAAGACACTTTTGCTGTGCATAGCACTACTTGTCCCAGGTTCACTGCTGGGTTTTTAGGGCATCCCATTCTGTGACTACAGCAGCCTCTGTTTAACACCATATAACCATTTGCACTTATTCTAATTGAAATTAGGCCTGATAAAGACACTTTTGCTGTGCATAGCACTACTTGTCCCAGGTTCACTGCTGGGTTTTTAGGGCATCCCATTCTGTGACTACAGCAGCCTCTGTTTAAGACCATATAACCATTTGCACTTATTATAATTGAAATTAGGCCTGATAAAGACACTTTTGCTGTGCATAGCACTACTTGTCCCAGGTTCACTGCTTGGTTTTTAGGGCATTCCATTCTGTGACTACAGCAGCCTCTGTTTAAGACCATATAACCATTTGCACTTATTCTAATTGAAATTAGGCCTGATAAAGACACTTTTGCTGTGCATAGCACTACTTGTCCCAGGTTCACTGCTGGGTTTTTAGGGCATCCCATTCTGTGACTACAGCAGCCTCTGTTTAACACCATATAACCATTTGCACTTATTCTAATTGAAATTAGGCCTAATAAAGACACTTTTGCTGCTCATAGCACTACTTGTCCCAGGTTCACTGCTGGGTTTTTAGGGCATCCCATTCTGTGACTACAGCAGCCTCTGTTTAACACCATATAACCATTTGCACTAATTCTAATTGAAATTAGGCCTGATAAAGACACTTTTGCTGTGCATAGCACTACTTGTCCCAGGTTCACTGCTGGGTTTTTAGGGCATCCCATTCTGTGACTACAGCAGCCTCTGTTTAACACCATATAACCATTTGCACTTATTATAATTGAAATTAGGCCTGATAAAGACACTTTTGCTGTGCATAGCACTACTTGTCCCAGGTTCACTGCTGGGTTTTTAGGGCATCCCATTCTGTGACTACAGCAGCCTCTGTTTAACACCATATAACCATTTGCACTTATTATAATTGAAATTAGGCCTGATAAAGACACTTTTGCTGTGCATAGCACTACTTGTCCCAGGTTCACTGCTGGGTTTTTAGGGCATCCCATTCTGTGACTACAGCAGCCTCTGTTTAACACCATATAACCATTTGCACTTATTATAATTGAAATTAGGCCTGATAAAGACACTTTTGCTGTGCATAGCACTACTTGTCCCTGGTTCACAGCTGGGTTTTTAGGGCATTCCATTCTGTGACTACAGCAGCCTCTGTTTAAGACCATATAACCATTTGCACTTATTATAATTGAAATTAGGCCTGATAAAGACACTTTTGCTGTTCATAGCACTACTGGACCCTGCGAGGTGTACTTACTGCTGGTTTTTAGGGCATCCCATTCTGTGACTACAGCAGCCTCTGTTTAACACCATATAACCGTTTGCACTTATTCTAATTGAAATTAGGCCTGATAAAGACACTTTTGCTGTGCATAGCACTACTTGTCCCAGGTTCACTGCTGGGTTTTTAGGGCATCCCATTCTGTGACTACAGCAGCCTCTGTTTAAGACCATATAACCATTTGCACTTATTATAATTGAAATTAGGCCTGATAAAGACACTTTTGCTGTGCATAGCACTACTTGTCCCAGGTTCACTGCTGGGTTTTTAGGGCATCCCATTCTGTGACTACAGCAGCCTCTGTTTAAGACCATATAACCATTTGCACTTATTCTAATTGAAATTAGGCCTGATAAAGACACTTTTGCTGTGCATAGCACTACTTGTCCCAGGTTCACTGCTGGGTTTTTAGGGCATCCCATTCTGTGACTACAGCAGCCTCTGTTTAACACCATATAACCATTTGCACTTATTCTAATTGAAATTAGGCCTGATAAAGGCACTTTTGCTGTTCATAGCACTACTTGTCCCAGGTTCACTGCTGGGTTTTTAGGGCATCCCATTCTGTGACTACAGCAGCCTCTGTTTAACACCATATAACCATTTGCACTTATTCTAATTTAAATTAGGCCTGATAAAGACACTTTTGCTGTGCATAGCACTACTTGTCCCAGGTTCACTGCTGGGTTTTTAGGGCATCCCATTCTGTGACTACAGCAGCCTCTTTTTAACACCATATAACCATTTGCACTTATTCTAATTGAAATTAGGCCTGATAAAGACACTTTTGCTGTGCATAGCACTACTTGTCCCAGGTTCACTGCTGGTTTTTTAAAGCATCCTATTCTGTGACTACAGCAGCCTCTGTTTAACACCATATAACCATTTGCACTTATTCTAATTGAAATTAGGCATGATAAAGACACTTTTGCTGTGCATAGCACTACTTGTCCCAGGTTCACTGCTGGGTTTTTAGGGCATCCCATTCTGTGACTACAGCAGCCACTGTTTAAGACCATATAACCATTTGCACTTATTCTAATTGAAATTAGGCCTGATAAAGACACTTTTGCTGTTCATAGCACTACTTGTCCCAGGTTCACTGCTGGGTTTTTAGGGCATCCCGTTCTGTGACTACAGCAGCCTCTGTTTAACACCATATAACCATTTGCACTTATTCTAATTGAAATTAGGCCTGATAAAGACACTTTTGCTGTGCATAGCACTACTTGTCCCAGGTTCACTGCTGGGTTTTTAGGGCATCCCATTCTGTGACTACAGCAGCCTCTGTTTAAGACCATATAACCATTTGCACTTATTCTAATTGAAATTAGGCCTGATAAAGACACTTTTGCTGTTCATAGCACTACTTGTCCCAGGTTCACTGCTGGGTTTTTAGGGCATCCCCTTCTGTGACTACAGCAGCCTCTGTTTAACACCATATAACCATTTGCACTTATTCTAATTGAAATTAGGCCTGATAAAGACACTTTTGCTGTGCATAGCACTACTTGTCCCAGGTTCACTGCTGGGTTTTTAGGGCATCCCATTCTGTGACTACAGCAGCCTCTGTTTAACACCATATAACCATTTGCACTTATTATAATTGAAATTAGGCCTGATAAAGACACTTTTGCTGTGCATAGCACTACTTGTCCCAGGTTCACTGCTGGGTTTTTAGGGCATCCCATTCTGTGACTACAGCAGCCTCTGTTTAAGACCATATAACCATTTGCACTTATTATAATTGAAATTAGGCCTGATAAAGACACTTTTGCTGTGCATAGCACTACTTGTCCCAGGTTCACTGCTGGGTTTTTAGGGCATCCCATTCTGTGACTACAGCAACCTCTGTTTAACACCATATAACCATTTGCACTTATTATAATTGAAATTAGGCCTGATAAAGACACTTTTGCTGTGCATAGCACTACTTGTCCCAGGTTCACTGCTGGGTTTTTAGGGCATCCCATTCTGTGACTACAGCAGCTTCTGTTTAAGACCATATAACCATTTGCACTTATTATAATTGAAATTAGGCCTGATAAAGACACTTTTGCTGTGCATAGCACTACTTGTCCCAGGTTCACTGCTGGGTTTTTAGGGCATCCCATTCTGTGACTACAGCAGCCTCTGTTTAAGACCATATAACCATTTGCACTTATTATAATTGAAATTAGGCCTGATAAAGACACTTTTGCTGTGCATAGCACTACTTGTCCCAGGTTCACTGCTGGGTTTTTAGGGCATCCCATTCTGTGACTACAGCAGCCTCTGTTTAACACCATATAACCATTTGCACTTATTATAATTGAAATTAGGCCTGATAAAGACACTTTTGCTGTGCATAGCACTACTTGTCCCAGGTTCACTGCTGGGTTTTTAGGGCATCCCATTCTGTGACTACAGCAGCCTCTGTTTAAGACCATATAACCATTTGCACTTATTATAATTGAAATTAGGCCTGATAAAGACACTTTTGCTGTGCATAGCACTACTTGTCCCAGGTTCACTGCTGGGTTTTTAGGGCATCCCATTCTGTGATTACAGCAGCCTCTGTTTAAGACCATATAACCATTTGCACTTATTCTAATTGAAATTAGGCCTGATAAAGACACTTTTGCTGTGCATAGCACTACTTGTCCCAGGTTCACTGCTGGGTTTTTAGGGCATCCCATTCTGTGACTACAGCAGCCTCTGTTTAACACCATATAACCATTTGCACTTATTCTAATTGAAATTAGGCCTGATAAAGACACTTTTGCTGTGCATAGCACTACTTGTCCCAGGTTCACTGCTGGGTTTTTAGGGCATCCCATTCTGTGACTACAGCAGCCTCTGTTTAAGACCATATAACCATTTGCACTTATTATAATTGAAATTAGGCCTGATAAAGACACTTTTGCTGTGCATAGCACTACTTGTCCCAGGTTCACTGCTTGGTTTTTAGGGCATTCCATTCTGTGACTACAGCAGCCTCTGTTTAAGACCATATAACCATTTGCACTTATTCTAATTGAAATTAGGCCTGATAAAGACACTTTTGCTGTGCATAGCACTACTTGTCCCAGGTTCACTGCTGGGTTTTTAGGGCATCCCATTCTGTGACTACAGCAGCCTCTGTTTAACACCATATAACCATTTGCACTTATTCTAATTGAAATTAGGCCTAATAAAGACACTTTTGCTGCTCATAGCACTACTTGTCCCAGGTTCACTGCTGGGTTTTTAGGGCATCCCATTCTGTGACTACAGCAGCCTCTGTTTAACACCATATAACCATTTGCACTAATTCTAATTGAAATTAGGCCTGATAAAGACACTTTTGCTGTGCATAGCACTACTTGTCCCAGGTTCACTGCTGGGTTTTTAGGGCATCCCATTCTGTGACTACAGCAGCCTCTGTTTAACACCATATAACCATTTGCACTTATTATAATTGAAATTAGGCCTGATAAAGACACTTTTGCTGTGCATAGCACTACTTGTCCCAGGTTCACTGCTGGGTTTTTAGGGCATCCCATTCTGTGACTACAGCAGCCTCTGTTTAACACCATATAACCATTTGCACTTATTATAATTGAAATTAGGCCTGATAAAGACACTTTTGCTGTGCATAGCACTACTTGTCCCAGGTTCACTGCTGGGTTTTTAGGGCATCCCATTCTGTGACTACAGCAGCCTCTGTTTAACACCATATAACCATTTGCACTTATTATAATTGAAATTAGGCCTGATAAAGACACTTTTGCTGTGCATAGCACTACTTGTCCCTGGTTCACAGCTGGGTTTTTAGGGCATTCCATTCTGTGACTACAGCAGCCTCTGTTTAAGACCATATAACCATTTGCACTTATTATAATTGAAATTAGGCCTGATAAAGACACTTTTGCTGTTCATAGCACTACTGGACCCTGCGAGGTGTACTTACTGCTGGTTTTTAGGGCATCCCATTCTGTGACTACAGCAGCCTCTGTTTAACACCATATAACCGTTTGCACTTATTCTAATTGAAATTAGGCCTGATAAAGACACTTTTGCTGTGCATAGCACTACTTGTCCCAGGTTCACTGCTGGGTTTTTAGGGCATCCCATTCTGTGACTACAGCAGCCTCTGTTTAAGACCATATAACCATTTGCACTTATTATAATTGAAATTAGGCCTGATAAAGACACTTTTGCTGTGCATAGCACTACTTGTCCCAGGTTCACTGCTGGGTTTTTAGGGCATCCCATTCTGTGACTACAGCAGCCTCTGTTTAAGACCATATAACCATTTGCACTTATTCTAATTGAAATTAGGCCTGATAAAGACACTTTTGCTGTGCATAGCACTACTTGTCCCAGGTTCACTGCTGGGTTTTTAGGGCATCCCATTCTGTGACTACAGCAGCCTCTGTTTAACACCATATAACCATTTGCACTTATTCTAATTGAAATTAGGCCTGATAAAGGCACTTTTGCTGTTCATAGCACTACTTGTCCCAGGTTCACTGCTGGGTTTTTAGGGCATCCCATTCTGTGACTACAGCAGCCTCTGTTTAACACCATATAACCATTTGCACTTATTCTAATTGAAATTAGGCCTGATAAAGACACTTTTGCTGTGCATAGCACTACTTGTCCCAGGTTCACTGCTGGGTTTTTAGGGCATCCCATTCTGTGACTACAGCAGCCTCTGTTTAACACCATATAACCATTTGCACTTATTATAATTGAAATTAGGCCTGATAAAGACACTTTTGCTGTGCATAGCACTACTTGTCCCAGGTTCACTTCTGGGTTTTTAGGGCATCCCATTCTGTGACTACAGCAGCCTCTGTTTAACACCATGTAACCATTTGCACTTATTATAATTGAAATTAGGCCTGATAAAGACACTTTTGCTGTGCATAGCACTACTTGTCCCAGGTTCACTGCTGGGTTTTTAGGGCATCTCATTCTGTGACTACAGCAGCCTCTGTTTAAAACCATATAACCATTTGCACTTATTATAATTGAAATTAGGCCTGATAAAGACACTTTTGCTGGGCATAGACTTACTGCTGCCTGCCAGGTGCACTTCTGTTGGGGCATCCCATTCTGTAACATACCATACCCCTCTTTATTTACACTAAGCAGCTCTCTTATTTACACTAAGCAGGCCTGTTGGAGGCTGAGTGTTACTGCTCACTTTTGGTGTGCATTATATTCTGTTTCATATAGACCCACCGCTGCCCGGGGGTTCTTAAAATATCACCTACTACCACGCCAGTTAGACTATGTCGGGCAGACAAGTGCCTGGAAGTGAAAAGAGGAGTGGCAGAGACCAAGATTCCGCAGGCAGAGCTCGCATCAGACTGGGGGCCAGTAGCAGCAGGAGTCACGCTGAGAGACCTAATCTGCCAGTATCTGCTAGCGGTCGGGTCTCCACCAGTAACGCATCTGCCGTGGTAGATTGGTTGACGCGCTCATCAACAACATCATCACAACTTACGTCTGAGACCTCCAGTCTAGGGTCGGTAGGTTCCTCTGACACAACCCTGAGTTGGCATGCCCCGAGAGCAGTCCCTGTCCTCCCATTGCCTCTGGCCTACGCCGTTCCCTCCCCCAGCGACGTATCCTATGCTTTGGGTTCAGCTCCACTCTTTAGTGAGGAGGACCATCAGATAGAGGACAGTCAGCAGCTACTGCCCAGCCAAGAAATGGAGGTGGCTTCTCTAGCTAGGCAGACAAATAGTGATGTGGACAGTGTCGTGGGTGCTGCGAGCGTTCCAGCTCCTGCGCCAGACACTGTTGACGAATCCACGAACATCAGTGACGTACAGCCACAACTCGGTGATGATGATGATGACGATGAAGCCGATCGCACTTGGGAGCCGGGTGATGAAGGGGCTTCATCGTCATCATCAGGAGAAGAGGGGCGCAGGTTGCCCCGGAGTCAGCAGCTGAGGCAGCAAGGTGGTAGCAGTCAGCATGGGGGCACAATTCCAAAGGCTGGAGCCGGCCGGGGCCGGGGCCGGGGTAGAGCACCTGCTGTGCGGCAGTCTACCTTATCGGGAGGTAGTGGAGCAGGGGTTCCTGGAGTTGGCAACAGCAGCATTGAATCAGTGAGGCCAGGGGGTGGGAAAAGTAGCTACTCGGCAGTGTGGCAGTTTTTCCTGAAGCATCCGCAGGAGGGTAACATGGCCACATGCAAGATATGTAGGCAGAAGGTGAAGCGTGGCCAGGGTCCAAATGTTGGCACCACGGCCCTGCGTCAACATATGATGCGTCACCATAAAGCGACCTGGGAGAACCGAGGCTCCCAAGGGGTGGTCCAGTCTGCTTCCTCACCAAGTGAGCTCCCAATTTCTGCCAGCCAAGGCTCCAGCACCTCAGCCGAAGGCAGCTGTGCGTCATACCCATCCTCTGTCGCTCCTGCTCCTCCTCCTCCAAGTCATGCATCCCGCCAGCAATCCATCAGCGAAGCCATGTCCAAGAGACAGCAGTATGCGCCCACTCATCCCACGGCGCAGAAGCTGAATGTGCTCCTGTCCAAGTTGCTGGTGCTGCAGTCGCTCCCTTTTCAGGTGGTGGAATCTGCACCTTTCAGAGAACTGATGGCTTGTGCCGAGCCGAGGTGGAGAGTCCCAAGCCGTCATTTCTTTGCCAAGAAGGCAGTACCAGCGCTGCACACTTTTGTTGAACAGAAGGTGGGCCAGTCCTTGAGCCTGTCGGTGTGTAGCAAAGTGCATGGCAGCGCCGACATCTGGAGCTGTAACTACGGTCAGGGACAGTACATGTCGTTTACAGCCCACTGGGTGAATGTGGTCCCTTTGCAGCAGCAGCAGCAACTTGGAAAGGTCACGCCGCTTCGGCCTCCGCGCTCCCTGCCCGTTGGGCCTGTGACACCGTGCGACTCGGCCTCCTCATCCTCCGCCATCTCCTCACCCTCCACTGTAGGCTCAAGTCTCAGTGTCCCTCCAGTCTACCATGTGTGCAGGGCACGGAGGTGTCACGCAGTGCTTCACATGGTTTGTCTTGGCGAACGGAGTCACACAGGGGAGGAACTGCTTAAATGTATTCATCAGGAAATCCAAACATGGCTTAATCCAAGAAAACTTAAAATGGGAATCATGGTTACCGACAATGGGAAGAACATTTTGTCTGCGCTGCGCCAAGGAAGCCTGACCCATGCCCCCTGCATGGCTCACGTCTTCAATCTGGTTGTCAAGCGGTTTCTGAAGTGTTCCCCCCATCTGCAAGACATCCTAACAACTTCAAGGAAACTTTGCATGCACTTCAGCCACTCCTACACCGCCAAACACACCCTTCTTGAGCTACAGTGTCAGAATGGTATCCCCCAACATAGTCTGATTTGCGATGTTTCCACCCGTTGGAATTCCACCCTTCACATGTTGGACCGATTATATGAACAGAGAAAAGCCATCACGGATTTCCTGATGATCCAAGCAGATAGGGGGACTCCCCTGTGTAACTTCAATGTCAACCAGTGGCAGCTCATACGTGACACCTGCCGTTTGCTCAGGCCCTTTGAGGAAGCCACTTTATTTGTCAGTCGGCAGGATTACGGGATGAACGACGTGATTCCACTGCTTCATGTACTACAGCACATGTTGGAAACCATGGCTGGTCAGGACACTGGAGACATGGCGTTTACATCTTACGGCCACATGAACCCCGTTGGAGCTGAACTGGAGGAGGAGGAGGAAGAGGAGGAGGAGGAGTTGCCCAGCGAAACACAGTTTAGGCTTGGCGAAATGGCTGGTTTATCTAGTCAGCGGACAGGAGAGGAGGAGCAGGAGCAGCCAGAGGAGCTAGAGGTTTTTGAGGAAGGCGAGACAGAGGACCCGGGCACACCGTGGCAGTATGCAGTGGAGATGGAGACAGGTAGTCCATCCGAGTCACTTGCGCAAATGGCACGAAGCATGCTCACGTGCTTGCGTAGTGACCCCAGAATTGTTTCCATCTGTCGGCGGGATGACTTCTGGCTGTCCACCTTATTAGACCCTCGCTTCCGGCACAAAATGGGGGCATTTTTTAAACCCACCGAGAGGGAGGACAAACTGAACTACTACAAAGACATTCTACGTAGGCAGTTGGCCGATGCCTATCTGCGCCATGGTCCATACTCTCGCAGGTCTGACTCGAGGGGACCTCTGCGCTCACCTTCCACTGCCATGGCCGCTGGAGGGGTTGGCAGGAGCAGCAGCAGCAGCCTCAGTCTTCAGTTGCTAATGAGTAGCTTTCTACACCCGCATAGTAAGGCTACTCATGAGCAGCAGGAAGACCTGGAGCAGGACCTCAACCAGCAGGTCATGTCATACTTTGACATGACCATGCCAACACACCTTGAGGATCCGCTGGACTTCTGGGCAGCCAAACTTGATTTGTGGCCGCAACTAGCAGAGTTTGCCCTGGAAAAGCTGTCCTGCCCGGCAAGTAGCGTGCCATCTGAGCGGGTGTTTAGTGCGGCGGGGGCCATAGTTACGGCGAGGAGAACTCGTCTGTCAACTAAAAATGTGGAGAGACTCACCTTTGTCAAAATGAATCAGGGATGGATCAGCCAGGATTTCCACCCACCAATGCCTGATGCATGCGACTAGATTCAGCATGGTGCCACGTTTTACACTTTCCAAATGGTGCCAAACATATTTATGTCTTTAGGCCAATTTTTGGGCTCCTGCTGCTGCTGCTGCCAACTCCAGGGTGTGAATCATCCAATTCTTGGGCTCCTGAAGCCAACCCCAGTGTCTCTTTAAAGTAATATTTGGGCTCCTGCTGCTGCTGCTGCTGCTGCTGCGAACTCCAGGGTGTGAATCATCCAATTTTTGGGCTCCTGAAGCCAACTCCATTGTCTCTTTCAAGTAATATTTGGCCTCCTGCTGCTGCTGCCAACTCCAGGGTGTGATTCATCCAATTTTTGGCCTCCTGAAGCCAACCCCAGTGTCTCTTTAAAGTAATATTTGGGGTCCTGCTGCTGCTGCTGCTGCTGCCAACTCCAGGGTGTGAATCATCCAATTTTTGGGCTCCTGAAGCCAACTCCAGTGTCTCTTTAAGGTAATATTTGGACTCCTGCTGCTGCTGCTGCCAACTCCAGGGTGTGATTCATCCAATTTTTGGGCTCCTGAAGCCAACTCCAGTGTATATTTGGGCTCCTGCTGCTGCTGCTGCCAACTCCAGGGTGTGAATCATCCAATTTTTGGGCTCCTGAAGCCAACCCCAGTGTCTCTTTAAAGTAATATTTGGGCTCCTGCTGCTGCTGCTGCCAACTCCTGGGGGTGTGAATCATCCTATTTTTGGGCTCCTGAAGCCAACTCCATTGTCTCTTTCAAGTAATATTTGGCTTCCTGCTGCTGCTGCCAACTCCAGGGTGTGATTCATCCAATTTTTGGGCTCCTGAAGCCAACCCCAGTGTCTCTTTAAAGTAATATTTGGGCTCCTGCTGCTGCTGCTGCTGCCAACTCCAGGGTGTGAATCATCCAATTTTTGGGCTCCTGAAGCCAACTCCAGTGTCTCTTTAAAGTAATATTTGGGCTCCTGCTGCTGCTGCTGCCAACTCCAGGGTGTGATTCATCAAATTTTTGGGCTCCTGAAGCCAACTCCAGTGTATATTTGGGCTCCTGCTGCTGCTGCTGCCAACTCCAGGGTGTGAATCATCCAATTTTTGGGCTCCTGAAGCCAACCCCAGTGTCTCTTTAAAGTAACATTTGGGCTCCTGCTGCTGCCAACTCCAGGGTGTGATTCATCCAATTTTTGGGCTCCTGAAGCCAACCCCAGTGTCTCTTTAAAGTAATGTTTGGGCTCCTGCTGCTGCTGCTGCCAACTTCTGCCAACTCCAGGGTGTGATTCATCCAATTTTTGGGCTCCTGAAGACAACCCCAATGTCTCTTTAAAGTAATGTTTGGGCTCCTGCTGCTGCTGCTGCTGCCAACTTCTGCCAACTCCAGGGTGTGATTCATCCAATTTTTGGGCTCCTGAAGCCAACCCCAGTGTCTCTTTAAAGTAATGTTTGGGCTCCTGCTGCTGCTGCTGCCAACTTCTGCCAACTCCAGGGTGTGATTCATCCAATTTTTGGGCTCCTGAAGCCAACTCCAGTGTATATTTGGGCTCCTGCTGCTGCTGCTGCCAACTCCAGGGTGTGATTCATCCAATTTTTGGGCTCCTGAAGCCAACCCCAGGGTCTCTTTAAAGTAATGTTTGGGCTCCTGCTGCTGCTGCTGCCAACTTCTGCCAACTCCAGGGTGTGATTCATCCAATTTTTGGGCTCCTGAAGCCAACCCCAGGGTCTCTTTAAAGTAATGTTTGGGCTCCTGCTGCTGCCAACTTCTGCCAACTCCAGGGTGTGATTCATCCAATTTTTGGGCTCCTGAAGCCAACTCCTGTGTATATTTGGGCTCCTGCTGCTGCTGCTGCCAACTCCAGGGTGTGAATCATCCAATTTTTGGGCTCCTGAAGCCAACCCCAGTGTCTCTTTAAAGTAATGTTTGGGCTCCTGCTGCTGCTGCTGCCAACTTCTGCCAACTCCAGGGTTTGATTCATCCAATTTTTGGGCTCCTGAAGCCAACTCCAGTGTATATTTGGGCTCCTGCTGCTGCTGCTGCCAACTCCATGGTGTGAATCATCCAATATTTGGGCTCCTGAAGCCAACCCCAGTGTCTCTTTAAAGTAATATTTGGGCTCCTGCTGCTGCCAACTCCAGGGTGTGATTCATCCAATTTTTGGGCTCCTGAAGCCAACCCCAGTGTCTCTTTAAAGTAATGTTTGGGCTCCTGCTGCTGCTGCTGCCAACTTCTGCCATCTCCAGGGTGTGATTCATCCAATTTTTGGGCTCCTGAAGCCAACCCCAGTGTCTCTTTAAAGTAATGTTTGGGCTCCTGCTGCTGCCAACTTCTGCCAACTCCAGGGTGTGATTCATCCAATTTTTGGGCTCCTAAAGCCAACCCCAGTGTCTCTTTAAAGTAATGTTTGGGCTTCTGCTGCTGCTGCTGCCAACTTCTGCCAACTCCAGGGTGTGATTCATCCAATTTTTGGGCTCCTGAAGCCTACTCCAGTGTATATTTGGGCTCCTGCTGCTGCTGCTGCCAACTCCAGGGTGTGATTCATCCAATTTTTGGGCTCCTGATGCCAACCCCAGGGTCTCTTTAAAGTAATGTTTGGGCTCCTGCTGCTGCTGCTGCCAACTTCTGCCAACTCCAGGGTGTGATTCATCCAATTTTTGGGCTCCTGAAGCCAACCCCAGGGTCTCTTTAAAGTAATGTTTGGGCTCCTGCTGCTGCCAACTTCTGCCAACTCCAGGGTGTGATTCATCCAATTTTTGGGCTCCTGAAGCCAACTCCAGTGTATATTTGGGCTCCTGCTGCTGCTGCTGCCAACTCCAGGGTGTGAATCATCCAATTTTTGGGCTCCTGAAGCCAACCCCAGTGTCTCTTTAAAGTAATGTTTGGGCTCCTGCTGCTGCTGCTGCCAACTTCTGCCAACTCCAGGGTGTGATTCATCCAATTTTTGGGCTCCTGAAGCCAACCCCAGTGTCTCTTTAAAGTAATATTTGGGCTCCTGCTGCTGCCAACTCCAGGGTGTGATTCATCCAATTTTTGGGCTCCTGAAGCCAACCCCAGGGTCTCTTTAAAGTAATGTTTGGGCTCCTGCTGCTGCTGCTGCCAACTCCAGGGTGTGATTCATCCAATTTTTGGGCTCCTGAAGCCAACTCCAGTGTATATTTGGGCTCCTGCTGCTGCTGCCAACTCCAGGGTGTGATTCATCCAATTTTTGGGCTCCTGAAGCCAACCCCAGGGTCTCTTTAAAGTAATATTTGGGCTCCTGCTGCTGCTGCTGCCAACTCCAGGGTGTGATTCATCCAATTTATGGGCTCCTGAAGCCAACTCTAGTGTCTCTATAAAGTAATCTTTGGGCTCCTGCTGCTGCTGCTGCCAACTCCAGGGTGTGATTCATCCAATTTTTGGGCTCCTGAAGCCAACTCCAGTGTATATTTGGGCTCCTGCTGCTGCTGCTGCCAACTCCAGGGTGTGATTCATCCAATTTTGGGCTCTGAAAGCCAACCCCAGTGTCTCTTTAAAGTAATATTTGGGCTCCTGCTGCTGCCAACTCCAGGGTGTAATTCATCCAATTTTTGGGCTCCTGAAGCCAACCCCAGTGTCTCTTTAAAGTAATGTTTGGGCTCCTGCTGCTGCTGCTGCCAACTTCTGCCAACTCCAGGGTGTGATTCATCCAATTTTTGGGCTCCTGAAGCCAACTCCAGTGTATATTTGGGCTCCTGCTGCTGCTGCTGCTGCTGCTGCCAACTCCAGGGTGTGATTCATCCAATTTTTGGGCTCCTGAAGCCAACCCCAGTGTCTCTTTAAAGTAATATTTGGGCTCCTGCTGCTGCTGCTGCCAACTCCAGGGTGTGATTCATCCAATTTTTGGGCTCCTGAAGCCAACCCCAGTGTCTCTTTAAAGTAATATTTGGGCTCCTGCTGCTGCTGCTGCCAACTCCAGGGTGTAATTCATCCAATTTTTGGGCTCCTGAAGCCAACCCCAGGGTCTCTTTAAAGTAATATTTGGGCTCCTGCTGCTGCTGCTGTCAACTCCTGCCAACTCCAGGGTGTGATTCATCCAATTTTTGGGCTCCTGAAGCCAACTCCAGTGTCTCTATAAAGTAATCTTTGAGCTCCTGCTGCTGCTGCTGCCAACTCCAGGGTGTGATTCATCCAATTTTTGGGCTCCTGAAGCCAACTCCAGTGTCTCTTTAAAGTAATATTTGGGCTCCTGCTGCTGCTTGCAACTCCAGGGTGTGATTCATCCAATTTTTGGGCTCCTGAAGCCAACCCCAGTGTCTCTTTCAGCCAATGTTTGGGCTCCTGCTGCTGCCAACTCCAGGGTGTGATTCATCCAATTTTTGGGCTCCTGCTGCTGCCAACTCCAGTGTCTCTTTAAAGCAATGTTTGGGCTCCTGCCCCTCATAGTGATGCCACTTCAACTCTCTGCAATTGTGCCGCTCTGCGATTCTATTAGCGATACCTCTGATCTGCATGTGATATTTATTAAAAGTATTATTTAACTAACCCAGCACACATCCTGTGCGTGTTACAGAAAGGCAGAATGGTTTACAACCCTATTGAGGCTCTAGGAGGCTCAGAAATAGCCGTTTTTAATAGCGATTCATTGCGAATTTATTCGGGTCGAAACGATTTTTGTCGGAAAATTCGGCAAATCAGTCGAATCGAATTTTTCAAAAGTTCGCTCATCTCTAGTTTTTACGGTAACTCTAAATTGACAAATATTGAATTTTTTGCAGAAAATTGTTATTGTTACTGAATTTGGGTTCTATGCAATGTGTACTATGGGGTTCATTTACTACGTTTGTGGCTTTACTGGAGTTTCATCTTCCCTCAGTGTGCCTTATGTGCCGTGAGTGGGGAATTCTGAATTCTGCTATATTTGTACAGGCGAATGCAGGGGACAACTGACTACCTGTTGTCATTTTGCCATGCTTTCACTGCAATTCACTGATCAAAATGAGTTTGACAAAAAGGGCTAAACTGCTGCAGAAAATTTATAGTTGTCTTGAAAAATAAAAAATGTCAACATGGGATGTGTCTCAGAATATATTTTGGGCGTCATGGTTGTTTAAAATGCCTAAAAAGTTGAATAAAAAATGTCAAAGTATTGTGAAAACAGTTTTATTAGTTGTATCTCCAGTATTTGTTATCTGCTCAAAATATCATGAAAAGAAGAAAAAATGACCTAAAGAAACAATTTCACCCAAAATAACATTGATTCTTAATGGTGTTCGCTGCTAAAAGCTGGCGAACTGAAAACACTGACGGCTGGCAAAAATGCCACATTTTTCTAAGTAAATGTAACAATCTTGCAAAAACACAGAGAAAACACAATGACTGCTCAGCGCATATGCTCAAATCAGTTAGTAAATCACCTCCTCTGTGTATGATACATACCATACATGGATGGCATATAGTACATGGATGGCATATAGTACATGGATCTCCCCCAACCAAACCACGGCAGGACAAAAGCAGAAGAAAAGGCGGAGGTCGGGGAGGAAACATCACACCCCCAGGCAATTACCAACTGAGGGAGAGAGGAAGGAAAACTCACCAGTAATTAATTTATCATCAACACCTCTGACAGACACACAATTACAACTCCTGGCAAAGGGTTTATCATTTGCACCAACATATGATATTAATATTTTTGAAACGATTGTGGACCTAAACCGATTTATTCGCCAGTTGGCCCTTAAGAAACACTTTTTAGAGAAGGAGGATGTCAACCCCCCTGTTATCCAAAATGAGATATCCACAAGAGGATCTAGTCCACAAATAACTCACAATCCTATAAGTGACCCAAATCCCACTTCAGATCCAACTGAAGGACCATTTCGTGGATATCCTTAATATAATTCATTGGAAGGACATCAACACAATTGGAGAAAGAGGGGATTTGGAGCCACCCAAGGCATGCCATTTTAGAAATGAGGAGATTTTTATCCTATAGAGTCCAGAAGTAAAGCATTGGACAAATTCCAGGATGTGGTGATCTCACAGCTATGGGACCTGGCCAGGTCCCCTAGAAACAAAAATAAATATAAGAGCAACTTAACTTATTCAGAGAGAAAATCCCTCAAGGAACTCAAAGATAATAGGTATATAGTGATCCACTCAGCGGACAAAGGTGGATCCATTGTGGTCATGGACCGTGCCGATTATGTAGCAGAGGCTTACCGGCAACTTTCTGATGAAGGAACATATGTTAGTCTCAAAGGAGATCCCACTGTAGAATTCAGTTTAATACTGGATACATTATTGACAGAAGGTGTATCAATGGGAATCATCACTAATAAAACCCAGGATCAGTTGAGGAACCCATGTCCCTCCACTCCCATCTTTCACCACCTTCCCAAAGTGCATAAAGGAGAATTTCCCCCAAAAGGTCGGCCGATAGTTTCTGGGGTAGGTGGTTTAAATGAAGGATTGGGACAGTGGGTTGATTCCCAACTCAAACCCCTGGTGGTGAATCTTCCAGGTTTCATCAAAGATTCAACACAGGTTTTGAGAGCTATGGAGAATGTAATCTGGGGGCATGACTTTATGTGGGCAACTTTTGATGTACAAGCCCTGTATTCCTCTATCCCCCATAACTTGGCCGTTCATGCTTTACACCACATGTTGTATAAACATACAGCTTATACTATGGATCATATAAGGTTTTTATGTGACTGTGTTGAGTATTTACTAACACACAACTACTTTATGTTCACAGGTATATTCTACCTCCAGAAATGCGGTGCTTCCATGGGGGCCCCCTTCTCCCCATCCCTGGCTAACATCTACATGGGATGGTGGGAGGAGCACTGCATATTCAACGAGGAGAATCCCTACCTGTGGAACATAGAGTTCTATGGACGGTATATTGATGATATCGTGTGTATCTATAAGGGTGAGAATATCATAGAGTTTTTGAATTACATCAATACTAATCAATGCAATTTAAGATTCACAGGACACTGGCATAAGGAGAAAATTGTATTTTTAGATTTAATGCTAAAAGCAGATCCCGTTATTCATCAAGTGAGTACTAGTACTTTCCGCAAACAGATCACGGGAAATACTATACTCCATGCCAATAGCTGTCACCCAAGACACACGGTGCATGCTATCCCATACGGGGAGTTCTTAAGGGCAAGACGTAATTGCTCACGGGATGACACCTTTAATGAGGAGTGTACAAAAATCAGAGAACATTTATTAACAAGGGAATACCCCAGAGCATTACTGACACATGCTGAGGATAAAGCTAAATCAAGAAATAGGACAGACATGTTGAGGGAGAAACACTCAAGGGCCCCAGTACAAAATGAAACTAGACCCATTACGATGGTTACATCATATTCTAGTAAATTTCATAAGATAAAATAAATAATCATGTCTAGCCTACCCATCCTGCACAGTGATGAGTGATGAGGAGCTGGATCGAATTTTATCACAGGGGGTAAGAGTTGTATCTAGGAGAGCACCCACTTTATCTTCCTTATTAGCACCGTCTGTACTGCGGGATACCCCCGCAACAACTGAAACCTGGTTAAGTATCCAGGGTACCTTTCCATGTGGTGCTAGCAGATGCTCCTGTTGTAAATATATTACCAAGGGGAACGAGTTTGAATCTCTAACTAACGGCCACAAATTCAAAACCTATGGTTTTCATAATTGCAATTCCAAAGCGGTGGTTTATTTGATTACGTGTACATTTTGTAATCTACAATATGTTGGTTGCACATCTCGCCCCCTCAAACAAAGATTCATGGAGCATGTTTACAACGCACATAGCATATATATTAAAAAAACAAGGTAGGATTAAGGGGTGAGGTAACCCCGAAACGCGTTACCTTTGAATGGGGAGCCCAGGATATTCACTCCACACAGGTCATGCTATATTTTAAAATGTTACATTATACAAATGTTATGTTTTATCACACTTGGTGAGCTGGACCTGCAGCACATATAGTACATGGATGGCATATAGTACATGGATGGCATATAGTACATGGATGATTATGTCAATGTTTAGTGAGAGCCCTTAATTGCTATCTTTAAATAAGAACACAAGGCAACCATGGCCTACATGACCGCCCAACGGCCAATCGCGGGACTCCTTTGCTAGCGGGTGGGTTTTGGACTGGTTTGACCAGGCAGCGAAGTTAAGAAAGCATGCAAACTTGGGTGAAATAGTTGAGCATTGTTAAAAGCTTTGTCTTGCAGATCCACGTTTATAATTAAAATACTTAACTTGCCTAAAACAATATTAATGACTGAGTTTTAAAAGTATTTTAAGGAATGCATACATAAAAAATAATACATATTCAATGGTAGCTTAAAAATACCAAACTAGAAAACTGAGGAAAGAAAAAAAAACATGTAAAGTAAGCTTTAGAAACTTTCTTGAACTAGTGATCTTGTATGTCATGTGTAAAGTAATATAATAATGGAAAGTCAAAGGTGATATTCAGCTGCCCAGAATCTTGGTTTAAACACAATGTTAGTGTAGTTATCTTAGGCACTTACAAAATATATCACTGAATCTCTAATTTGACATTTAAACATAAAAACATATTAGTTTTAGAAGTCTCCAATCTCAGTAATACAAGTTGCATTTAGAATTTCAAAGGTGAAGAGTAAGCGCATAAAGGTACTAAAATAGATCTATATAGCATAACGGCATTTAAGTTACAATGTTTTCTTCTTCAGGGAAAGAGGAAATAAGGTTACATTTATGGATAAACTAAAATACAAATAAAACTGAGTAATATACAGTACAAGCAATTGGAATACTGCACATTGCAGAGTAGGTGGACATCTCCTGGCCTAGCGATAGGGTCAGGGTAAGCTGTAGACAAGATTGGACTAGGGGAAAATAAACACAGTATTAACCCTTTAAATGCCAGCCACGTAAAATATACGTGGTTGCCTCTCCGTCACTTAAAGAGGACCAACACCCAGGGGTGATCGGCCCGGAAATCTATAAGATTCCCGGGCCGATCACCTCCCACACCGCGGGACATCCGAGATCGGGATGACCCGCGGGGTGAAACCCCCCCAAACCCCCCAAATCCACTTACCTGGTCGTCGGCGGCGGCCGGCCGCCGCTGCCTCCCTCGCGCCCCTCTAGACGTGCGCGCGCCGGCCGTCTGTGAATGGCCGGCACGGGGGCGCGCGCGTCAAGAGTGATGCGGCGGAGGAGCCGCTTGTCCGCGGCTGTCAGACCGCTTGTCCGTCGGCGCTGGGAGCCGGGAGAGGTGAGTTTTTTGGGTGATCGGGGGGGTTTCACACAGTGGGGCACCCCGATCGGGGGTGCCCCACCGAAGTGGACCAAGACCCAGGATAGTCAAAATCCTGGGTGTTGGTCCACTTTAAGTGCCAGCCACATAAATTTCACGTGCCTGGCATTTACCCATAACAGTTAAAAAATAGAAAAAAAAAACACTTACCTCTGGTATCCCCGTGAAGCTTGGGGTCCCCTCTTCCTGCGGGGGGCATCCGATCGCCCCCCCGTCGTCCTCCGTCTTCAGGAGGGGGCCCGAAACCAGCCCCCCCCCGTTTCCAGCGCTGACATCGCCGCTGTGAAAAAAAAAACAAACAAACTGTCATTTACTCACCTCCGCGCCCGAGCCTTCTGTCGGGTCTCCTCTTCACCAGGGGGGGGTCCGCTCCCCCCCCTGGGCTGCGCAGGCTTCAGGTGAGGACCCTCTTCCTGGTCCTCACCTCTAGTAATGGCGGCGATGGCCGCCGCCTCCTAGCCCCGCCCATTGTGGGAGGAGCGGGATGACGTCATCCCGCTCCTCCTATACCCCCTCCGAGCTCCGGCATCTGTCAGATGCCGGTGGTGATCGGAGCAGGGCGGGTGTCAGGCGAGGAGGCTCCGATCGGAGCCCCCTCGCCTGTCACCCGCCCTGCGGCGATCACCACCGGCATCTGTCAGTGAAGTGACAGCGGCGAGGGACAGCGGCGAGGGACGTCGGATCGGAGGTGAGTACAGTAAAAAAAATAAAAATAAAGATTTTTTTCTCTGTCAGTGTGGTTATTTACTTTTAACCCCTTGTGAACTGGTAAGGGGTCCATGTTTTTAACCCTTAAAAATAAAAAAAATGGGGTTCCCCTCCCCTGGGAGGGGGGACTCTATGTCATTTTTTTTTTGATTAACCCTTTGTGTTCTGTCATCCAGCAGCTATAAAAGGCTTCTAGCAGGTGAGCAGAAGCCAGTGATCGCCAAGGGACAGTGTGCTCCAGGATGGATGGGAGGTAAGTATAAAAAAAAATAAAAATTAATAAAATATTTTTTTCTCTGTGTGTGTCTGTGTTTTTTTTTACATTTAACCTCTTGTGAACTGGTAAGTGGTCCATGACCCCTATACCAGTTCACAAGGCTGGGGGGATGGCAAGTCACCTGCGCTAGCGGGTGACTTGCCATTAACCCCCGGAACCCCCATTACCTGCCTCCCCAAAGGCCAGGGGGGGCAGAAGAGCCCGGGCCCACGGGCTATGCGGGCTTGTAGCCTGCAGGGCCAGGGGCCACAAAAGCTGGCCCCTGTGCCCTGTTCCTACAAGCACTGCATAGCTGGTCCCGGGCTGGTTACTTTGGGTAAGGGGGACCCCACGTCAATTTTTTTTTGATTTTTAAGGGTTTTTAACCCTTAAAAAAAAAAAAATGGGGTCCCCCTCCCCTGGGAGGGGGGACCCTATGTCACTTTTTTTCTCGATTTAACCCTTTGTAGTGTGGATGGTATTTGTATTTTATTTGTGAATGTTATAAATTACTTGTTTCAGTTAGAGGGGTCTCCTGGGCAGGAACAGGGGGCTACCGATAAATATGTGGTCCCGTTCTAATCGGTAGAAATGGGGCTTTCACATGCAATATGCTTTTCCTTAATAAAATACATTTTTTATTTAAAATAAAGGAGTCAATTTTCCCAAAAAAAAATTATATTTATTTATTTTTTTTTTTTTACTTAATAATATTGTAAAAAAAAAAAAAAAAAAATTACAAACAAGACATTTCATGTTAAAGCCTAAACTCTGCTGCAAAAAAATATATATATAATTTTCCTGAAAGTTCCAGCAAAAATGGCGCAAAACATGGCGCAAAACATGGCGCAAAACATGACGCAAAATGGGGAAAAATGGCCTGTCAACAGAGGGTGACAAAATCTCAAGTAGGCTGGCAATTAAAAGGGTTAATAGTACCTATGCATGTTGGGTATTGTTCTGTTCGGGGGACCTTGCGCTTTCAGACGTAGCTTGTTTTTTCTGGTTTGCATATTTATATTTTAGGAAAAGGTGTTTTTTATTCAGCATTTTTATAAATTTTTTAGGGAAACCCTGCGCAAACAAAGAATTCTTTGAGGTAATAATTCCAGAAAGATGAGCCCACTAGAACAAGCTGGGTACCCTTAGAAAGCTTAACGTGTGTACTTTCAGGGAATATATGGTTTATGGGGGATATTCCAAATGTCAAGGGTTGTTTTGGTTGAAAAATCGCAAGGTGCGCACTTTGTATGCAGAGCTGAAATTTTCAAGTAAAATTACCGTTACGCACATGCTTTACTTTGGGGTGTTTGGCAACTCTTCCCTTGACAGTAGGTATGCATGTTGGGTGTTGTTCTGTTCGGGGGATATTGCGTTTTCAGATTAAACTTGTTTTTTCTTGTTTGTATATAGGTTTTTTTTAGGAAAATGTGGCTTTGATTCTGCTTTTTTATCCTTTTTTTAGGGAAACTCTTTGCAACCAAAGAATCCATTGAGGGATTACTTCCAGAAAACTATGGCCACATCAACAAGCCTGGTACGCCTAGAAAGCCTGAGGTGTGTACTTCTAGAGAATCTATAGTTTGTTGGGGGTATTTCAAATGTAAAGGGTTGTTTTTCTGGAAAAACTGCAAGGTGCGCATATTGCGTAGCATAGTTGTATTTTATCTGAAAATCCCCTAAAGCGCTGTTTCAGTTTGGGGTAGTCTCCTGGGCAGGAAAGGGTGTCTACCTATACATATGTGGTATCGCTGTAACCGGGAGAAATTGGGATTTCACACGCAATAAGATTTTATTGACAAACTTAGATTTTTTATTACAAAAAAAATACAAATTGTAAAAAATATTATTATTTTTTTTTTGCACATATTTCACCCAAAAATATTGAGAATACACCTAAAAAATGACAAACAAGACATTTCATGTTAAAGCCCAGACTCTGCTGAAAAAAACAATATATCATTTTCCTGGGAAATCCCTGGAAATCCCTTCAAAAATCACATTTGAACATGGGGAGCGCAAAATAGTGCAAAATGGTCTGGCAACAGGGAGTGGCAAAAACTCCAGGTAGGCTGGCATTTAACCCTTTAAATGCCAGCCACGTAAAATTTACGTGGTTGCCTCTCCGCCACTTAAGTGCCAGCCACGTAAATTTTACGTGCTTGGCATTCCATCACACAAAAAAATGTTTTAAAAAAAGTCACTTACCTGACCCCTTGTTTGGTCCGGCCGGGTCTCCTCTTCAGCCAGCGGGGCTCCGATCGGGGCTTCTCCGGCTGTAGGGGAGGGCCCGGAATAGGGTGCCCCCCCCCGTTTCAGCAGCTGCCGGGATTGCCTGTTAAAAAAAAAAAATAAAAAATGACAGTTACTCACCTCCGCTCCCACCGACTCCCGCCGCCTCTCCTCTTCATGGGGGGGGCTCCGATTACCCCCCCCGGGTCTTCTGTCTTCTGGAGGGGGGCATAACAGCCCTCCCTCCGTCGCATCTTCCGATGGCGGCCGCCATCTGGATTTTATGACGTCACCGCCGGGTGTCATCGGGGCACCCGGCAGTTCTAGATGCTTCGATCGCCTGCCTCCCCCCTTCTCTGCCCAGCTGTCACCTGCATCAGATCGCCGCGGGACACTGCATCTGAACATCGGAGGTGAGTAAAGTTAATTTTTTTTTTTTTTCTAATAAACTATTACAAAAACCTGTGTCTGTGTTTATTGTGTATACTATTAACCCTTTGTGAACTGGTAAGGGGTCCATGTGACCCCTTATACCAGTTCACAGGGCTCGGGGGTCTGGCAAGTCACCTGCACAAGCGGGTGACTTGCCATTAACCCCTGGCCCCCCAAATTACCTGCCTCCCCAAAGCCCAGGGGGGGGCAGAAGAGCCGTGGCCCTAGGCTATGACAGCTTGTAGCCGCATAGCTGGTCACAGGCTGGTTACGCTGGGTAGGGGGGACCTCATGCCATTTTTTTTTTTTATTTTTAAGGGTTTTAACCCTTAAAAATCCCCCCCAAAAATGGGGTCCCCCTCCCTTCGAGGGGGGACCCTATGTCATTTTTTTTTTAATTAACCCTTTCTTACCTGTAACCCAGTAGGTATAAAAGGCTTCCAGCAGCAGCAGGAGAGCAGAAGCCTAAGTGATCAGCGTGGGACACATGGATGGATCGGAGGTAAGTATTAACAAAAAATATTAAAAAACATTTATTTTTTTTTAATAAAGATATTTTTAAATAAGTGTGTCTGTGTGTTTTTTTTACTTTTAACCCTTTGTGAACTGGTAAGGGGTCCATGTGACCCCTTATACCAGTTCACAGGGCTCGGGGGTCTGGCAAGTCACCTGCGCTAGTGGGTTTTAACCCTTAAAAATCCAAAAAAAAAAAAAAATGGGGTCCCCCTCCCTTCGAGGGGGGACCCTATGTCATTTTTTTTTTAATTAACCCTTTGTTACCTGTAACCCAGCAGGAGAGCAGAAGCCTAAGTGATCAGCGTGGGACACAGGGATGGATGAGAGGTAAGTATTAAAAAAAAATAATAATAAAAAAAAATATTTTTGTTAATAAAGTTATTTTGAAAAAAAGTGTGTCTGTGTGTGTTTTTTTTACTTTTAACCCTTTGTGTACTGGTAAGGGGTCCATGTGACCCCTATACCAGTTCACAAGGCTCGGGGGTCTGGCAAGTCACCTGCGGCTAGTGTGTGACTTGCCATTAACCCCTAGACCCCCCATTACCTGCCTCCAAAAAAACCCTTATATTCCCCCAAGAAATGGTGTCCCCCCCCCCCCCCCCCGTGAAGGGGGACCCCACACCAATTTTTTTTATTTAACCCTTTATTATGTGGATAGTAGTTGTATTTTATTTGTAAATGTTATAAAGTGCTCTTCTAAGTTTAGGGGATCTCCTGGACAGGAACGGAGGGCTACCAATACATATGTGGTATCATTGTAATCGGGAGAAATGGGGCTTTCACGTGTAATATGGTTTTCTTTAATAAAATAAATGTTTTTGTTAAAATAAAGGAGACAATTTAAAAATATATATATATATATTTTTTTTACTTATTTACTTAAAAATATATAAAAAAAAGTAGAAAAAATATATTAAAAAAGTAGAAAAAATACAAACAAGACATTTCATGTTAAAGTCTAAACTCTGCCACAAAAAGAAAATTTGCCATTTTCTTGGAAATTCCTGCAAAGATCACACTTAAGCATGGCGCAAAATGGTGAAAAATTACCTGTCAGCAGAGGGTGACAAAATCTCAAGTAGGCTGGCAGTTAAAAGGTTACAGGTACCTATGCATGTTGGGTATTGTTCTCCTCGGTAGACCTTGCGCTTTCAGATTTACCTTGTTTTTTCTTATTTGCATATTGATATTTTAGGAAAAGGTGTTATTTATTCTGCTTTTTTATACAATTTTTTGTGAAACCCTGTGCAACCTAAGAATTCTTCGAGATATTACTCCCAGAAAGATGAGCCCACTACAACAAGCTGGGTACGATTAGAAAGCTTTCAGAGAATATATGGTTTATGGGGGATATTCCAAATGTAAAGGGTTGTTTTGGTAGAAAAAGCACAAGGTGCGCACTTTGTCTGCAGAGTTGAAATTTTGAAGTAAAATTACCGTTATGCACATGCTTTACTTTGGTGCATTTGGCAACTCTCTCCTTGACTGAACCTATGCATGTTGGGTATCGTTCTGTTCAGGGGATGTTGCTTTTTCAGATTTTCAGTTTTTTTATGGTTTGCATATAGTTTTTTTTTAGGAAAATGTGGTTTTGATTCTGCTTTTTCATTTATTTTTAGGGAAACCCTTTGTAACCAAAGAATACATTGAGGGATTACTTCCAGAAAACGCCACCTATGTCAACAAGCCTGGTACGCCTAGAAAGCCTGAGGTGTATACTTCTAGGGAATATATAGTTTGTCGGGGGTATTTCAAATGTAAAGGGTTGTTTTTCTTGAAAAACTGCAAGGTGCGCATATTGCAAAGCATAGTTGTATTTTATCTCAAAATCTCCTAAAGCGTTGTTTCAGTTTGGGGGAGTCTCCTGGGCAGGAAAGGGTGTCTACCTGTACATATGTGGTACCGCTGTAACCGAGAGAAATTGGGGTTTCACACAAAATAAGATTTTATTGACAAACTTACATTTTTTATTACAAAAAAACACTACAAATTGAAAAAAAATGTTTTTTTTTATTTTTTTGCACAATTTTCACCCCAAAATATTGGGAATACACTTAGAAAATGACAAACAAGAGATTTCATGTTAAAGCCCAAGCTCTGCTGAAAAAAACAATATATCATTTTCCTGGGAAATCCCTGGAAATTCCTTCAAAAATCACAGTTGAACATGGGGAGCGCAAAATAGTGCAAAATGGTCTGGCAACAGAGTATGACAAAATCTCCAGGAAGGCTGGCACTTAAAGGGTTAAAGGGTTAAGTCATAGCAAGTTCTGCAGCCAAGTCTAAAACAGTGAATCAGTCCAAAAACAGACACAGGAATAACAGACTGAAAAGAAGTGCAAATGCAACATACACACTAAATCTGTGGATGTTCAGCCCTTAGTCTACCACAAGCTTGCAAGTATGACACAAGGACAGATGACAAACTACAAAGGATTAGAAAATAGCAAGCGAAGACTCGGACACAGGAAGATTAAAGCAGGAACAATGCAGGTACAAGCATGGAAAAGATGACATGAGAAATTGACCTACAATTCAACACCAAGAAAGCAGACAACCTTTACTGAATCCAAGAAGGGAGATGACAAAATGCACCTAGAAGTGGGTGGACAGTAAATGATGGAAGCTAAACCATTGATGATAGAAACAGATTGAATCTTACATACATTCCAGACGTTAATTGCAGGGGCTTTGATGTGGCAGCATAGCTTCTACCTTATTTTTTACAAATGCAGGCTACTAAGTCAACATTTTTATTGAATAGATAAAAGTAGGTTGCTGACAGGGCTTACTGTCAAGGAATCCTACTGTACACACATGTTAACTGCTTGCTCTGTGCCCCCTGCACTTCTTGGATATGTATCAAGATTATAAAGATAACAAATAAAAAGGGTGATCCCATTTTTCTCTCCCACTGCAGCTGCCTTCTGGTCTAGTGTTAACAAGTATTAACCTGCTGGTCTCAGTGTTCAAGTTCCCCCAACACTGCCTCAACATGCCCCTCTCCATTGCAGTGGATTGGGTTGGGCATGCACAGGCATTTTGACTAATGTGAGGGTGGGGCAGAATCATGACAGACAGCAAGCATTGATCAGGAGTGTGTGCGTATGCATATTGTGGGAATTGTTCTAAAAAAAGGGGCAGCTGTACAAGCTGTACAATAAGATGTGAGGGGTTGAGGTAGGCTGAACATGTGGGGAGCTGGGACATAGAGGGAAAGTATGATGTGAGAAGGGCTAGGACATGGAGGGTCAGAATTATGAAGGGGATGAAGAGCGATGGTGGGTCAACAGGTGCAAGGGAGGGTAGAAGTACATGGAGAGGTAGCATGATGTGAGTGTGAAAGACAAAAAAGACAAAAAATGTATTCATGTTGACGACAATCCACAAGTCCGTAATGAATGTATGGCAATGTGGTCCCCAAGCCCCTGCCCAAAAGCCATGTTGTATAAAAGATTATAACAAATTATGGGTGGCGTTGATAAAGTGGGTCAAATAATAACCAATTTCAATGCCATCTGAAAAAACAGGCCTGGTACACAAAAGTTGCTATCCATTTGATCCAACTGGCAACTTATAACAGCTTTGTTATCTTCAAGGCAGCAGTAACAGGCTTCAGTGTTCCTTTTGTAAAGTACCAGCAGCAGTTACTCCCTGCTTTGTTTTTTGAGGCTTCTGGGGAGGTAACAGCGATGGCTGGTAATGACAATGAGCCCAAGTTAGTTGGAAAGCACTTTATAAAGTGCCTTCCCGAAGTCGGTGGTAAGAGTTGTCACCTGAGGGCTTTCAGGGTGTGTAGGAACTTCCCGAAATATCCTAGCCAACCTGGATTTGTGCTTACAAGGTTGCTTTGAGGTATACATCACGAATTTAGATTTTTGAGTTCTGCATTATTTTCTTTTACATTTAAGACTGTAGGTGGGCCCCTTTTAGTTAAAGCGGATGTCCAGTCTGTCCCTGCCCTGTCACCTTTCCCTGACATTGAATCTGGTCAGAGGGGTTACAAAGAAAAGAAACACTTATCTTGCCTGCAGACTGCACATAGTGGCTTTACCACCTATTAATTTGAATGTACAGACTGGGGCATGCTTTGTGTCTTTCTTTATGCTCTGAACAGTGGGCAAGGTAAGAGTATTTTTTTATCTGGTCCTCCTGTCTCAGTCCCAGGGGAGGTGGAAGGGCAGCAGGGTTAACCAGAGCCTGGCCTTCCACTTTAATTTATGTTTTCTGTGTGCTGGCACTGGTAATTTGTGTAATAATTGTATTGTCTCTTATGCGATGGGAAGTGCTGGAGCAAGAGCAGCTGGATACTTCTGGCACCTGATGATTAAAACCTGGGCCCTTTTCAGGATCTTGATACCTGATATTGGTCATTGATCTTATAATTTGATGCCATAGCTACAGTATCCTAATTGTACCCCACCATTCTAATCCTAATTGCATCTCTTAGTACAGGTAAGAAATGTAAAGGTTTGCTTTATGTTTTTATAGTGCATGCTTTAGTTTTGGGTGTTTGACAACCCTGCCCTTGGAAGTAGTTATGTATATTGGGCAAAAACACAAAAAAATGAGAAGTTACAGGAGGAGGTAGTAAACACTTTAACCACTCATTCAGGTGATGGCACAAACAAGACCCTGGGATCCACACCTGATTCATCTTTAAGTAGACCAAAGCCCACGGTCCTACAGCCCTGGAATTTATATGATTCCAGGGCCGCTCGTGTGTGTGAAACCCCTCGGGTCGCCCAAAAACTCACCATTTCCCCCGGTCCAATGGTGTATGCACGAGCAGCAGCCGCATCCCCGCTAACCCTTTAGCAGGGTGCGGGCCCGTGCCAGGCATTTGTGAGTGCCAGGGTGGGCATGCTCCCTGTTTAAGGGTAGCGTGGGATGCGGCCACCAGCACACTTGGATCCACTCACCTAGACAAGCTCTTAGACAAAGGGGTGGGAGTGGGTCCGAGCAAGCTGATTGGACGAGAGGCAGTGCAGGTGCCGTATGACTGGCATATGGGATGTGCTGGCATTTTGGATTATGTGAGCATTAAGGAGTTGTGGAGTTCCCAGCCAGGCACTCCATTCATGCAGTGTACTGTCTGAGCGGGCACCATTGCTAATTGTCAGAAGGTAGAAAAAGGCTCTCCCTGATTTGGAAGAGAGCAGCGGAAGCTGGGTGCGGGGCAGAGAATCTGTGCCTCTGTCTTACTGAAGACAGAAGAGAGCAACGTGAGACAGCAGCGGGCGGCATGGACCAGCTCCCAGCAATGGATGAGGAAAAGTATTGGTGTAAAAAAAAAAATTGATAAAGGCTTTTTTCAGGTGTGTGTGTGTGTGTTGTTTTTCAAGTTCTTTTCACCAAGTTCTTTTCACCTTTTTACTGTGATCTTTGCCCTTGCGGTTCCCAGAGTGGAGTCTCTTATTTGCTCAGTCCCAAAATTACCCCGCTGATCAGGCAGGGAAGTCTCATCATCTTCACCTGCTAAAACCTTTCACTGCACAACTCAGATGAACCCATATTTTCATTGGGCACATCATGACAACTATTGTTTCCATTACACATTTCACATGACTCATTAACAGGGAGGGGTACAGTTTCTGCCAGAGATTCTTCACTGGTGGCAGAAGTGTTAACCCTTTCCCACAACTCCCAGAACAATGGGAAATCACAGCCTATTATTACTTCATGCATAAGGTCTTTTACTACCCCGACTTCATAGGTCACAGTTCCAGATGAAGTCCCAACCTTAACCGTGGCCACAGGGTAATTTACAGTATCCCCGTGGATGCAAAGCACTTTGAGCACATAGTTCCTAGCCACAAGACTGTCCCGAACCAAAGTAACCCGACTCCCCGAATCCAAGAGGGCCTTCACTGAGTAGTCATTTATTTTTATCATAGGCATATGTGGCTCAGTTTCTGATCGTGGAAGGGCTGCACAAGCAGGTTCTGCAAACAGGGACATTCGCCGGCTAGCGTCACACTCCATGGGCTCTGGGGAAAGAGGTCAATAAGCGGCTATGTGCCCCCATTCATGGCACTTCCAGCACGGGAGAACACTGGACCTCCTTACCCAGGCGTCCTCCCTAGGATTAGGGGGCCTCTGGGGGTAAGGGTCAGTCTTTTGCCCTTGCTCAAGGTCTAGAGCCCTGCTCCCTCTCATACCCTTCCACACACCTCCAGCTTGATCTCTCTTCCCACAGATGTCACGGGTTTGATGGCCCTGGAAGGTGCTGGTGCTGCAGGTGCATCCCGGAGTTAGTCCTCAGTCGCTGTGTACTATTCCACCATGTTGACGAGATGCTCAGCCGTCCAAGGGTCTCCTTGCCCAACCCATTGCTCTAACTCTGCTGGCAGAGTCCTGAAGTAATGGTCCACCACAATCTTTTCCACAATCTGAACTGGTGTAGAGTTCTCTGGTTCCAGCCACTTTTGAACCAAATGAATCAGGTTATACATCTGCAACCGGGCACGCTTGTCAATGGCGAAACTCCAACTGTGAACTCTCCTGGCCTGAACTGCTGGCGTAACACCCAGGCAAGCAAGGATCTCCATCTTTAATTTAACATAGTCCAGGACATCTTGCTCCCTAAGATCATAGTATGCTTTTTGAGGTTCTCCTGTCAGGAAGGGCGCAATCACATCTGCCCTCTCTGCAACAGGCAGCTTCTCTCTCTCTCTGCCATTCTTTTGAATACAGTGAGGTAGGCCTCGACATCATCATCAGGTGTCATCTTTTGCAAGACCTGCTGAACAGCCTTTCTCGCACCACCAGTCTCAACTGAGATTCTCTCTTGTTGTGAGATTTTAGCCATCACAGTCTCTCTGAGCGCAGTAGTCTGCTCCATTAACAGTCGGTTTGTTTCTTGCTGGTTTGCCAGGGCCTGCTGCTGTGCTTGATGCTGTTGTGCCATGGCCTGCTGCTGTTGTGCCAGGGCCCGCTCATGCTGGAGATTAGCCTGTAATAGCTGTTTTATCACCTCCTCCATTGTACTGGAGACACCTTTAAATGTCCACAAGATTCAAATGCAGCGTTTTGGCATTCCGTTGCCCCTAGCAACAGTCAGTTGCCCGCATCCTCCACGAATTGTCAGGATCTGGGGCCAACGGCAATGACTATGAAGACAGTTTTTAGTCAAATAATAAGCGATTTATTGAAAACAAAGTCCAACAGGCAAAATCTCTTAACTTCAGAGTATAATGCAGGATACAATGCAGTACAGCAAGCGGTTACCTCACCAACTTTAGCAATGGCTAGGGTATGATAATTACAGCGTATTGCAAGTCCTTTATATCACAGGTCCTCTTTCAGGGCAGGTCCAGGCTGTTAATCCACAGGTTCCAAGAACAGATAACACATAAAGTCTTTTGGATGCAATTCAGCACAGTCAGTATTGGGAGCAGCAAGGCACGGGCTCCTCATCCCAGCCTCTCCATCTCCACACTGGAAGCCTCAGCAACTGCTTTTATAGGGCTTCCTTCCTTCAATTATTCTCATCACCTGTGAAGACCTGTGAGTAGGGCAAAAAGCTGTAGAGGACTCGGGATGTGGATTGGATCTCTGATATCCCGGCATGGATCGTGCCTGCCTGAAAAACTCATGGGAAATATAGACCTCATCCACCACTTTTCCATACACTTTACCACAAAACATTTAAACATATAAGCTGGCAGTAGACTGAAGCAGACCCCACCAACCCCTCCGCTATTCTTCCTATATCATAGGGATTATAAAAAGTTCGAAGAAACAACATTTCTTGGCCCAAGAATTTCACTCAAATTAATATGATACCCCACAAAATCTGCTAGTCCTGTTTTTATTCTGTGATTGTCTTGTGCTCTTCTATCTCCTCATGGCATAGGTCATCAACCATCAAAAAGAAGCTGCAAAGCTTCATTACAAAATAAAATCATAAACTGTCCCTATTCAGGTCTTGCACGAAATTAGAATTAAATTCCATATACAATCAGGGTAATAAAGGGTCTATCACACCTAGAACATCTTATATTTTACAAACTCCTGTCCAGCTGAAGGTTTAGGGCCCTGTTAGTGCAAACATTATTAGGCCCTTGCAATTGTAAGAATCTGATTGAACCCAATGCAATCTTACTGCTGAATTGACTTATGACATATGTTTTAATGTAAGTTTACAATGCTTGCAGCAGTAGTTACCTGCCCATCAAAGAGTTAACTTAAGATTTGTCCTTTGTATTCTGAATCCTGACTTATTGATGCAGCGGCAGTTGTCAGGATGCAGTCTTCAGCAATCCCTCTGTCTTCATTCCTTTTTTTCTGAGGAAGATATGTTCCACTTTGAAGGATGCTATCCTCGCTGTTTTTGATTTAGTGGCTTGTTCCTTGGAGATTGCTTGTAGAGCAGTCAGAACAGATTTTAATTCCTTTACCTTTATTAAACTACCAGATAGACCTTGCTGTTCTAACTTTGCTTTGGAACAGTGGTTTCTATTTTTCCTCTGTAAAAGATATACTACAATATTTTAATAAAATTCTTGGCAAAAACATCTCAATGATTTGGAATGGCGGACTTAAAGTGAAATGAGAGTTAGATGGATACACAAACAAGTACATGTATTAATTATTAATTAACAATTATGCTAAGCCATTCCCAAGATTAACACACACACACAAACACACTATGCAGATATGTTATCCTTTATCATTCCTCAAATTTGGTCAAAACCAGTTTTTCATAATATGCATTTAACAAAACAGTATTATCAAGAAATTGGTAAACAATCCCCATAAAATCATTTTTACATCTCCAGCTGGTCCCCTTTGAAAGTCTTAGAAAGGCCACAGGACTCAACCCTGTTAGATTGCAGCCAAACCTATAATCTGTCTCTAAATTATGTTAAAAACAGATGTCTTGGTCCACACACATCTGCAGAAGTATGCTGCAGATGAGTGCTGTGGCCCCTTTAAGACTCGCGTGCACCTCCCAGATTAGTTATAAATGGCCGTCAACCCTCCTTTGTTTCCTTTGATTTTGTGCAAGCAAATGTGGTGGGGGGTCTAAAGCTGTACTGCAAGGTTTTCGACCTTCCGCCCTATAGGGTTGATTCAGAGAGAAAAAAAAAGACTTTTGTTTTTGTGTCGATCTGTTTTTTTTTTTTTTATTTTCCCGCTCTCGTATGAGTGTATGAGTGATTCTAAGCATGCATTGCAAGCCTTCTGTAAAGTCTTCGTCCGTTCGTATGCCAACGAGAATGTTATTTTCCAGCTTTCGATTTCCATTTATGTTACTCATGTTACAACGTGGGCTTTCGTTTTTGCCCTTTTTCCATCGTCTCCTCCCACGAATCCTTTATGTTTCCTGTTAGATTCTGTTTTCCTTTTACAATAAATAATCGTCCAGACGAAAATCCTTACGACCTTACGCCTGCGCACTACAAACTCAACTCATTAATGTGCTCGCCTACATATTTGGTTCACTAAATTTGGCTACAATGCTTAGCTAAATCACTTCGCGCTCAGTATTTTCTTGAATTTCCCACCCCTAAAACTTACCCAAATCACTTCGCGCTCAGCATATTCTTGCATTTCCCACCCCTAAAACTTACCTAAATCACTTCACGGTCAGTATATTCTTGCATTTCCCACCCCTAAAACACCCAAATCACTTCGACGTCTCATTCTTCTTCCATTTCCCACCCCTAAAACTTACCCAAATAACTTTGCGGTCTCATTCTTCTTCTATTTCACACCCCTAAAACGTACCCAAATCACTTCGCACTCAGTATATTCTTGCATTTCCCACCCCTAAAACTTATCCAAATCACTTCGCGGTCTCATTCTTCTTCCATTTCCCACACCTAAAACTTACCCAAATCACTTTGTGGTCTCATTCTTCTTCCACTTCACCCCCCTAAAACTTACCCAAATCACTTTGCTCTCAGTATATTCTTGCATTTCCCACCCCTAAAACTTACCCAAATCACTTCGCGGTCAGTATATTCTTGCATTTCCCACCCCTAAAACTTACCCAAATCACTTCGCGCTCAGTATATTCTTGCATTTCCCACCCCTAAAACGTACCCAAATCACTTCGCGGTCTCATTCTTCTTCCATTTACCACTCCTAAAACTTACCTAAATCACTTTGCGGTCGTGCAAATCTTCATCTCTAAATATTACTTGACCCATTTGTTTTGTGGTAACCAAACCTTAAATAATGTATTTCGAAAAGGAAATGACACAGAAACAGGTATTTTTTAATAACAAATGCCACTTTGTGTTGGGCTTTTTTTTTTATTTTTTTAAATGTAACAACTTTATTTTTTTTGGGATAAAAAAAATAAACTTTCTAAATGTATACATTTTTTTGTAATTGATTTAATAATCTGTGGTCCCCAACGAGTCGCGCAGGTCCTGCATGTCGGCCGCCAACGCAAGGACCCTTGCACTCAGTTGTGCCACTCTGGCACGTGTGGTACCTGTATAAAAAAGAAAAAAACATTATTTGTTCGCAAATACATGTTTATCAGCTGGGGATGAAATGTTTATTAGGTTGCAAGCTAACTCATGAGGCCATATGTAATTATGCTAAGGAATTAATCCAAGGAAGAGGGCATATGTCATTATGCTAATGTCATTGACTATGGCTTTAGGTATCTTGGTGATCATGTCAATTCCCACATACTCAAAATAATGACATTACAACTTACTTCGTTGGTGGCTGACGTCTTCTTCGGGGACCACCCTCGGTTCTGGGACCTGCCACTGCTGGGAAGTTGAGGCTGTAGAGACATGTCAAATAGGGTCACTTCTAATGTCTGAGTCAACAGTAAGCAAATGCCAATTTGAATGTCTGTGTGACATCACCCACCTTCTACTTGTGCCTCCTGGGCCTGATCTGCTGCAGTTCCTGCTCCAGATCCTTCACCCGCTACCAAATCATCTAGAAAAAGAGATTAAGGGAATCAGCTTTTGTTTAAATAGCATGTATGTGTGTGCTGTTACATTAACAGTCACATACCAGAGGCTAATGGCTCCGTCGCTTGGTACGACTCCCTGCCCACGCCGTGACGCCCCTCCTCTGTCGAAAGGTCCAGGGGCTGGTCTGAGGCCGCTACAGAGGAGGGGTAGGAACGTCACCCTGGAGATCCACGACCTTCACTTGGTGCTGCAGATTCATGAAGCACTGGTCGGCCTGTGCGCCTCCGGGTGCATCGGATTCGGTACTCCATTTCCAACACTAGAAAAGCAAAGCATTTATAAATAAAGGCCTACCTTCTGTATTATTACATCTAGCATGCAATCGCTATGTACTTACTTGGGAAATGGAGCCAGAAAAATCGCCACACCCGGGGCATGTGTAGTCGCTTCAGGTCCGACCAATGCTGCATGATCTGCGTATGGGTGAAGGTGGTGTCCGTCTCCTGCTGGATCCAGGAAACGATCTCCAGGGCGACATTCCTCTTCTCAAACGAGTTGGGCAGGTAGTCGTACCTGCGATGAAGCATCGTCTAAAAAACACAAAATAAACATAGTTGTTAGATCAAACTGCATACAAATATCTGTCACAATTAGATCAGTTGACTAAATGACATTCCCAGACACATTTCTAGCCTCAAACTATCCTTCTATATGCAAGTGACTTGGTTCACACATGTGCGCACTTCTGTTTTGCACAGAGTTTTACAAACTTTTAAACCAAACTTTTGTGCTTCCTTAAGGCCTAGACATGCATTTAGATGGTAAATCAAAGTCCTTACAATACACTTACGAGCATAATCAGCTCTTGTTGTTGGCGGGTGAAGATCGTGGGCGCCATCTTTCTTCTTGTCCACAGCAGATAAGTAATGCCCCAGTGGGTTCTGGGTTCCGCACGGCCGGACGAGCGGCCGTACGCACGCGTACATGAACTCGTAAACATCATACCCAGGCATTAGTATTTAAAGGGTCCTGGACACACAGCTCATTCTCTTTGAGAGTTTCAACATGCCAGCTAAAAAAGCCCTCGGTAAGGCCACACCAGCCAAGGAGGCCACCAGCAAAAGGCCACAGCGGCCTGAGGAGCCATCCTCACATCCGACCACTCGGTCGCAACTACCAACTCCAAAGGTGGGGAAAACGCACAGCCACAGTGGCCAACCCAAGGTGACATTACCCACCAAGTCCGCTAAACCCAAACCAACCAGCAAAGGCAAGGAGGGAGCGGCTAAGAAGAAGCCAACAACAAAGCAGGCAGGTATGCCCGCAAGAAAGGCCACTAAGAAGCAGAGGGTAAGAAGCCCCAGCCCCCAAAAAACACCCTCCCCTCCTCCCCGGCCTAGCACATCCCTTCATAAAGCACGCTCCACTGGCAAGGCCAGTAAGAGCCACAGGCCCAGAAGCCCCAGCCCAGCCAGCTCTGCATCTCCTGAGCCACGTGGTAAAAACTCCCATAGGCATGGAACCACTAGTGGCAAGGCCACCAAGAGCCACAGGCCCAGAAGCCCCAGCCCAACCAGCTCTGCATCTCCTGAGCCACGTGGTAAACGCCCCCATGGGCATGGAACCACTAGTGGCAAGGCCACCAAGAGCCACAGGCCCAGAAGCCCAAACCCAGCCTGCTCTACATCTCCTGAGCCACGTGGTAAACGCTCCCATGGGCATGGAACCACTAGTGGCAAGGCCACCAAGAGCCACAGGCCCAGAAGCCCAAGTCTAGCCAGCTTTGCATCTCCTGAGCCACGTGCAAGTACCTCCCAGGGACATCAAACCACAAGTGGCAAGGGCACAAAGAGGCACAGGGCCAGAAGCACCACACCCTCAAGCACACCCTCTCCTCCTCGGCCCCATTTGCCACCAGCACGGGTGGCAACCAACTATCCATATGCCACATCCACGCCTGGAAGTTCTGTGGCCACCCAGGCAAGGACCCCCAGTGTGTTTGCAAGTCCAGTCCATTCGTTCTCAAGCCACGTGTCCCACATTTCAACACAACAGAGCTAGCCCAAAATGTCCCTCGAATTGCCTACATACAGAGATGAGCCCGTACAGCAAACAATAGGCCAGACATTGCGGCCAGGATAGTTGAGTGGCAGGTTTGGTGAGGCCCAAACTCTTACAAGTGGGCTCACACTCCATTATGACGAGCTATATGGGCGAACATCAAAATCTACAAGCAAAATGATAAAAACAGAAATCTTGGAGGAGCTCACCAGACAGGTCAATGCTGCGGGGGAGGAGCTTAAAGATGTGAAGCAGATACAGCGCAAAATTTTTGACCTGAAGTATGCAGCACGGAAGAAACACAATAAACGGTGCAATTACAGGTACAAATTTGAGTTGTGCATTTGTCTGCTTGTTGTATTGACCACAATGCCCTAAATTTGCAAGCCTCTATTTTTCAGCTTACAAACTGGCGGAGGCTTCCCCACAAAATTACAGTTTACACGAGCTGAGGAGATGGTGCTGGCGTTGATACATCCCGTGGCATTAGAGGGCCTCTCTGGCCAACGGGACACGGACATCCCTACCATTCCAGCAGGTTAGTAATGTTAGTGTGTATGTGAAAAGCTTTAAACGTGTGAAATGAGGTTCACAGGCATATATGAACACATGCCCCCAGGGAGTGGCTTGTAGGGGAGGTTACAGTTTTAGAAGGGTGTTTAATGTCTGCGGAATGTTCATTTTCAAATTTTGCAGGCCATACACGACTTTGGATAGTATTTATGGTCACTATTAAAGTCTTTATATTAGCAAAGCACTGCCTGTTATGTGAATCTAGTCAATCACATACAACACTTCCTTCTTTGTCTTTATACCACTTGGGTTTTAGCTGTGCTTTGGTCTAAAATACTTGATCTGGGGTCAGGGAAAGGTCTACATAGGAAGAATGCCCACCAGCATACTCTGAAGACAAATGCTATTTACAAGCTGAGTGTGGGCCCCTAATGGCCCTTTAGGGATGTGTGAAGCCTCATAACATGCAGTACATGCATGTTTGGACTATTTAAGGTGACCAATGTGTATGTACAGGGTGAGGCATACATATAAGAGATAATGACATTCATAGGGAAGGACACCTTGTCCCGCTGTTGGAGTTTGCATTCCTGCTTGGCCACGTGTTTTTTTAAAGCATATGTAGTAATCCAGATCATCAATGTTTTTTTGGGTGTTTACGTGCCTTTTTATTTTAAACACAAAAACACAAAAAGCCTCAAGCCTCAGCAAGTATGGAAGCCTCATCCAGTTTGACCATGCCGTCAACTTCCGTGCTGCCTAGGAGCCAGGAACAGATATCATCTGCGACTCTTGCTCGCCCTAGAGGTCCAGCATCTGCAGGCGCTCAAATCCGGGGAATTAGTAGACGTAGTCAGCAACGTCGACCAGTTTCCCAGGTGAGGCGCGTGCCGATCCTGGAGTCAGCATGGCGCCATGACAGCCATTTATTTTGGCAGGTGACTCAAAGAACCACAGAGAAGCTTACTGCACAATTAAAGACATTAAATAATACATTCACCACCATGCTGACATAATTTAGGACGAGCAACAGCCACCTGGCCACCTTAAATAATAATTTCATAGCCATGCTCGAGGAAGTTCGAACTAGCAATAGACTCATGTTGGAACAGTAGCAAATTATGAATGCCACACATGCCAAGGTGATAGGCCACCTCCAAGGCCCACCACGAGGGTTTTATGGGCAACACCCATTTTAACAGCTATTTGACCTATATCTGCTCCACATCTTTCCTCTACATCCCCACTGTATTGACCTGTCTGGTGAGCGCTACCAAGATTGGCTTTTTTATGGCTTTGCTTGTATGATTTTGATTTTCGCCCATATAGCTCATTATAGTGCTGAGATACCCCACTAGCCAATGCCTGAGCTAAAGCCTCACTGAAGCTGCCGCTCAAGCTGCCATGCTGCAGGCTTGGGCCTAATGAAATTGTGTCTGGCTCATCCTGTTTGTTGGCAAGATTGGGGGACATTCTGGGCTGGAAAAACTACTACCTTGAACCATTGCAAAGATTGGACTGGACTTGCATTCGGACTGGGGGTTATTGTTTGGGTGGGCCACTGACTTGGCATGGATGTGGCATAGGTATGGCTGCTTTCCACCTGTGCCTGTGGCAAATGTGGCCAAGCAGGAGAGGGTGTGTATGTGGCCCTATGTATTTCTGGCCAAATATTCACATGCAAATGGTTGCTCCCTATGTCTGTTTATATTTTATTGGTTATTGAAACTTCGGCCTGGAGTGCGTTACTTTAAAACTCCTGGATATGGCCAATTGCTATGTGCCATGAGTCTGCACCAATGCATATTTCTGTTGTACTATGTATGTACATGAAGTCTGCGAGTGCCCTTCAACTCCAATTTTTCATATTTCAATAAAATATATTGAATGTGACTTTAGCTGTTGTTGACTACGTTGATGCATTAATATTTGGGTTCTTTTGAGATAACTGAAGGTTTTTCTAAACAAACATGGCCAAAAAAATGCATGAGGCTCAGATCATGTGTCAATATTTTAGTAATTAATTCATTATTATTTCATAAAAAAACCAAAACAAAAGCATTCACAAAGCCAAATGAAAGTAAAAATAAAAAACCACATGCAACAAACAAACACAGGAAAACCAAATTAGGCAAAATGGGTGCTTATGAAATTGGCCCGAACAGCTTGGCCAGAGGCACTAGGTGTGCCCACGGTAGTTCTCTTCTGGGTCCTGGCTGGATGGAGAGGGGGGCAGATCCACATACCGGGGGACATGCTGCATTATGGCAAAGTTGTGAAGGACACAGCAGGCTAGTATTATATTGATGACCTTGTTGGAGTCATACTGGAGTGCCCCCCGGTATGGTCCAAACACCTGAAGCGAGTTTTTAAGGGCCAAAGGCCCTCTCCCCAACGGCCTGGGTTTTGCGGTGCACCCGATTGTAGGCGTCCTGTGGCTGAAGGACGGGCGTCATCAGCCGAGGATAGCCATATATATATATATATATATATATATATATATATATATATGTCTGAAAAAGACTTTAGTCAATCTAGTTCAGCATGCATATAAAATAATCTACTCCCAGTGCTGGTCATGTTATAGCATTCAAGGATGGCATCCAGTCCACTTTTGAACTCTTTCAATGTATTCCTCATGACTACCTCCTCTGGCAGGGAATTCCATACCATCACTGCTCCTACAGTTAAGAACCCCCTCCTATGTCGGCATAAGTAACCAATTTACCAATGGTTCCCAACTGGTACTTCTTAAGAGCCTAGTACTCAACAAGGATTTTCTGCTGCCATCTATACTTCACCCGAGCCTGATTTTCTCTATAAGTAACTGCACCAAGCAGACAATTATTTATGTGTATTTTTGTGCAGTTCATTCCTTTTAACCCCTTAACAAGCTACTGCAGGCAAAGGTAATTGTTACACCATTTCATCGGGCTACATTTGACACTGACCTAAACTGTTTTCCATTTTTAATTGAAGAAGAGATGGCTTAGATATTATTATTCAGCTTATGATTTCTCTTCTCTAAAAAATGGGCGTGGCCCTTGGATCTGTGATGCTGCATAATCTGTGATGAATCTGGAGGAGGAGGAGATGGAGGGAGGGGCGGGAGAAGGGAGGGACAAGCAAACTGTCCCGTCCGCTGAGCTGATCGGGGGACGGGTGAAAAAGAGAATGTAATTGGCTGAACCTGTAAACCCCAATATCTCTGCCTTTTCTGCATTAATTTAAAATGGAAAACAGTTTAGGACAGTGCCAAATGTAACCCGGCATAATGGTTTAATACCTTTGTCTGCAGTATCACTTTAAGTTCAAGCCTACCTAGAGATTTTGTCACCCTTCCCAAATATATTTTGTGCTGTACAATTTTTGAACAGATTTCTTGGAAAATTATTTACATTTTTCCAGCAGGGTTTGGTCTGCAGCGATCTGGCAGGGTTTCACTCAGCGGGGCACCCCCATTGGGGTGCCCCCAGGGAAAGGACCAAAACCCATGATAGTCAAAATCCTGGGTTTTAGTCCACTTTAAACATAGGTTCAAGAATGCTAAAAAGCCATAGGAATTACCCAGTGATTCAAGCCAAACATAAAATGTTTTCCATGTTCAGTAATAGATCTTGGATGAAGAGGTCTTTCTGGCCTGTTACCCGAGAAAAGAGCCCCTTATCTCTCAAAACCTGAGATTTAATTTTCAGACCACTGAGCCCATTGACAGTGAACAGAGGTGAAGATTTGGCCTTTAAAGGCCTGTTCTGAGCTGAAAAATTAGACCACAGGTTCATGTGTACCCTGGTCATGGAGAAACGTCTAGATCTGACCATTAAAATGATCCTATACCCAGAAAGGAAGTTTATGTAGTCAGCTTCTATTCCCAGCCTAGAGCCCCCAAATAAACAGTGTTTCTTTTTTTAATAATTCCTTTGCCCAATAGTCATAAAAATACTAACAGGATGCAGTATGATGTTCATTTGAAATGAACATATGGCTCTGTGGCTGTGCAGCAGTGCTCCCTGGGGCTCTCCAGCTCAGCATTAACCAGAGAGGGGGAGCTGCTTTTTCAGTTATTATAACTAAAAAGCCTCCCTCCTCAGCTGGACAGTTACAGCTGTGTATAACTGAACTTTCCCGGAGAACACCAGGGGGCATTGCTGCACAGCCAAGGAGCCAAAGGCTTGAGTGTTTTTCTGAATATTGAGTGAAGGTTTTGGTGAAAAAAAGAAACACTGGCTGTTTTGGGGCTCTGGGCTGGGAATAGAAGGTGACTACATACAATTCCTTTCTGGGTATAAGATCACTTTATATTACCCAAGGCAATAATTTCTGTGGAGGTAAAAACATAAGTACACTGGAAGCGTACCAGTAATCTCATTATCATGCCACTTTGCCTGTATGCAAACTGACTTGCCTTGAGAATGTTTCACTGGTAGTGACATCTGAACAGATAATTCTGCTACAGGGATAGTAAGAAGTTCCTGTACCCTGATAACAGGGTGAGTGAAGCTCAGAGGTCATAACCGATGCCACTAACTCCAGGGAGCTTGAGTTGAAATGAGTGACCTGAGCAGAAGAAGGGGTGACTTGCCCTAATGGGTCAGGAAGGTTTCTACCAAGTTCTGAGTAAAAACGAAAGTCTAGGAGACTGTTCACCTCAGACCTTGTAATTTCCAATTACCTGCATCATCGGATGAAGGTTAAAAACAGGAAGCACAGGTCCTCTGGATGTAGAAGTAGCTTCCAGAACCTGTAATACTTGATCACTAGCCTGTGATAAAAGCCAAAGCCTCTCTCTCCAAGTGGGAGAAGTAAAAAGATCTGTAGTATGTCAGCTGGCCAGGCAGAGAAAACCTGGTAAGGACATCTCCCCACCTGACAGGGTGAAGGCGCCCCTTCAGACCTGGGGGGGCTTAGCAACTGGTTTGGGTTTAACCCTTTCGCTGCCAGCCTACCTGCAGCATTTGCCACTCCCTGTTGCCAGACGATGTTTCACTATTTTGCGCTACACATGTTCAACTGTCATTTTTGAAAGGATTTCCAGGGATTTCCCAGGAAAATTATATATTGTTTTTTTCAACAGAGTCTGGGCTTTAACATGAAATGTCTTGTTTGTATTTTTTAGGTGTATTCTCAATATTTTGGGGTGAAATGTGTGAAAAAAAATAAAAAAAAAATATTTTTTTACAATTTGTAGAGTTTTTTTGTAATAATAAATGTAAGTTTGTCAATAAAATCTTATTGCGTGAGAAACCCCAATTTCTCCCGGTTACAGCGATACCACATATGTATAGGTAGACACCCTTTCCTGCCCAGAAGCCTTTTATAGCTGCTGGATGACAAATGGTTAATTAAAAGAAAAAAAAAAATGACATAGGGTCCCCCTTCCCGGGGAGGGGGACCCCATTTTTTTTTTGATTTTTAAGGGTTAAAAACCCTTAAAAATCCAAAACAAAAAATGACGTGGGGTCCCCCTTACCCAAAGTAACCAGCCCGGGACCAGCTATGGGGGCTTGTAGGCACAGAGTGGGGGGGCCAGCTTTGGTGGCCCCCCCACCCTGCAGCCTACGAGCCCACATAGCCTATGTGGGCCCGGGCTCTTCTGCCCCCCCCGGCCTTTGGGGAGGCAGGTAATGGGGGTGCGGGGGTTAATGGCAAGTCACCCGCTAGGGCAGGTGACTTGCCACCCCCCCAGCCTTGTGAACTGGTATAAGGGGTCTCATGGACCCCTTACCAGCTCACAAAGGGTTAACTGTTAAAAAAAAACACCACACAATAATAAAAAGTATTTTATTAAAAAAAAAAAAATTTTTTTTTACTGTACTTACCTTCGATTGCAAGCTCTTGTCCCTCGCAGCTCAGCTGACAGATGCCGGTGATCGGCATCCAGAGAAGGAGAAGGCAGGAGATCAGAGGATCTCCTGTCACCTCCTTCCCCAGCGCCGATCACCGGCATCTGAGAAGCTGAGAAAGCTGAAGCCCGTTCGGGGCCGGGATGACTTCATAAGCCCCGCCCCCACGGGGGCGGGGCTTAGAGGCAAGATGGCGGCCGCCATCGAGAAGAAGAGAGGAGAGAGCCTCCCAGGCTCTCTCCTGAAGATCGGTAAGTCCTGGGGGGGGATCGGAGGCCCCGCAGGTGAAGAGGAGGGACAGCGGGAGCCAGCGCACACACAGGTAAGTGAATGTCATTTTTATTTTATTTTTTTTTTTACAGTTAGCAGCTGCTGCTGCAGAAGCAGGGGGGGGGTGGCCTATTCCGGGGGCTCTCCTGGAGCCATCCGACCCCCCACGGGGGATCGGATGGCACCAAATTAAAGAGGAGACCCGGCCGGATCCAACAAGGGGTCAGGTGAGTATTTTTTATTTTTATTTTTTAAACTAGAAGCGAGGAAAGTCAAGCACGTAACACCTACGGGCTTGGCACTTAAGGCCCAGCCAAGCCAGCACGTAGGTGTTACGGGCTTGGCAACAAAAGGGTTAAGGCACCAGGGAAACCTGCAGTTTTTCTCTTTGGGCTTCCCACCTTCTTTGAGCCTCTATGGAAGGGCCGAAAATTAGAGCCCCTTTTGACCTTGTTGTTTGGGCTTCTTGTGCTTGATTAGTCTTGTACTTTTGCTCCGTGGCATGTTTGACCAACTTGTTCAAGTGTCTACCAACTGGTGATTGCCTACAAAAGCCAGAGATATTAGGGTCTTTTGGGGAGTAGTGTCAACAGACCACTGCTTTAACCAAGGAGCACACTTCAGGGTAACTGACAGCGCTAGATTTCTGGCAAGCATTTTTGCTATATCTACCATAGCAGTTCGGGTACACTTGACAAATGTAAAACTATGCAAAATATCCGGCTCCTTATTGGTGGCACCCCACTCTTTTTGCAGAGCACGGACCTTTTTGGCCCAAAGATTGGGCTTCTGGAGAAAAAACAGATGTAGCGAAGGTGGGACGCAAATCTGCTATCTAGCCCACAAAAATATGATGGGCAACTGGGCCAGTTTCCTATATACCATGTCCTTCACAGTAAGTACGATCGGTAGTGAAAATCAAAGCCTCCTTTGTCAGATAAGCAATGCATCATTCACAGCAGGAGGGTGATCCCATTTTTGAAAAGCCTGCTCTGTGAATGAATAAGGTATTTCCAGCACCATAGGAATAGAGGGAACCTTATCCAGATCCAGAAAACCCTCATTAACAGATTCACTCTGGTCAGGCCAGGCTTGCCTCTGACAACAATACAATGAAGATCTCTTCATATATAAATATTTTGCTTGAAGATATTCAGACAAAATAAAATTAAAGAGGCGTAAACCCAAAAGCCATAATTTACCAGCAAGCAAATAACCAAGCCTGTACCGTGTACCTCTCCTCTGTTCCGGCATTGCAGAGCAGAAGCCATAGCAGGGCTCCAAAGTTTGCCCTTTTTTTTGTTTTATTCCTTCAGGGCCATGCTCTCAGTGTAAGCAAGCAGAGCAAGCCACAAAAGTCCCACAGCTGTGCCTGGCCACAGCAGCGCTTGCTCAAGACTCATAGCTCCATGACAAGCTCTTCCCAGCTCAGCCTTGACCCAGAAGTTAAAGCAAAGAAGTCAGTTTAACCTAAAATACACAATCATAGATTTTGAGATGCTTTGACATTGATTATTTTTTACTGTTCCCAAGGGGGATAAACGGGTAGAAAGTTAGCGTGTGTCTGGACAGGGACTCCACTCCTCTCCATGAGGAAATCCTTGACAAATACCAGAAGGTAAGGGGTTCAGATCGAAGTTCTAAAACCCTTAAATGAATGGGAGTGATCTGACTGGGGAACAGTAGTATCAGTAAAAATCTCAAGAGATCATACTGAGGACATAGTGGCTTGGCCAGGTTGAGTCAGAGGCATAACAGATACAGACTGGTCTCGCTCCCTCTACTAGCTGAGTATGACACCCAGTTCAAGTTCCAGAAGTGTCCAGAGTGCCAGAATCTGCACCTTGATCCAATGACAAAGACATGATAAATATGTCTTGTCATGGGGCTTATCCCGCCGACCACAGGTAGTTGCTGTGTTTCCTTCTATTTCATATCCCATATATTTACTACAGTATTTACTATTTTTGCTACAGCACCTCAAATGTTTTTTTCACCTGACACTTGGCGGGTGTCAATTGCTACAGCAGGAGGCACCTTTTTCAGTGTTGCCCTGGGTTGTTTAGAGGCCCACTAGTAGAATTGACTCTGGGAGCCCTCCCTACTATTACATGTAATTATATGCACACATGTGTTATGTCAAACAATATTTCAATAATCAAAGGTGGACAAACTGAGCTCAATGAACAAAGCTTGGGGACTGTTAGCATTGTGCCAAAAAAGGGCCTTTAAAGTTGTGGGGCCCTTGAGTTCATGGGCCAACCAGGGGATTCACCTGTTCCCATCTGAAGCAGCACCAGCCACCACCTGCCTGCATTTGACGCTCATTGCCAGCACATCCCCGCTTACCGGCCAGCCACCAACTGATCTGCCCCTCAATGGCCACCACCATTTTACCGCTCAACGGTCACCACTGCTCTGCTGCTCACCAGCCACCACCCGACTTCCCGCATCCATTGCTCACTGGCCTGTGGCCTTCCTAGGTGCTGGCTACCAGGATTTTGCCCGGTATGCTCTATGACCAGTCGGGTTGGTTGTAAAACCAAAAATGTAATTGCATTGGTATATGTATAATAAGTGATATTCACTATGCTCTTGTCTGACTCACACCATATGCAGGCCTGGACGTTACTATGGCCTTTACCTCCAGCACAGGCCAGCAAGCGGGCTACCCTGGTACACTTAGAAAATCAGGTCCATAGTATCCAGTAAATCTGCAAATTAAGCAATATGCGCATGCCAAATTTGCTCGTTGAAATTCAGACTGTCACCTTGCTCCAGGGCTGGGATCCAAAGCATTCATATTAATTCTTGATCAATTCCAGTTTGAGCGCATGATGTTAAAATCACATTCATTAAAAACCAAGCTGCTATATGGTATAATTTGAATTCTGATTTTTGCATATGGTATGTATAAAATGTGGAGGGAAATTATATGTTATTGCAAAAAAACAACAGGTTTATTACTGTATCACATTTTAACACATCAAAAGTAGTAGTTTGAATCGAAAAGGTAGTTATACCAAGCAATATCAGAGATGAGCAGATTTAGTTAAAAAATTGCTTCGGACAATTCAGGTTGGTTAGAACCAAATTTTAACAAATTGTAAAAAAAAGAATCTTCTCCCTCTCTATCCTCCGACCTGTGTATTCCATGCTGCTCCTACATTCAAGCCAGGTGGAGGACACAGATCCTCTCCCCTCCCAGCTTGCCCACCAGTGCTGCCCGCCAAAGGGAAGGGCTCTTTATACCCTGAGGAGTGAGATGCTGGGGGAGGCTCTTTTTAACCCTTAATTTTTTGTAGAGAAAAAGACAGGCACCAGTTATGTGGGCTTGTAGCCCAGGTCTCAGAGGTCGAGCAACCAGCCCAAGCCATGAAAACTACCTGGCCACATAGCCACATGGGCACTGGACTCTTCTACACCCCTCTGGCCGATGAGGTTGCAGGTAATCGAGTGGGCTGGGTTTCGTATGTCACCCGCTTAGCAGCAGATGACTTGCTGGCCCCTCCTACCATTTGAACTGATATAGGGTTCTCAAAGACACCTTAACAGTTCACAAGTGGTTAAAGTGAAAAACACACACACACACACACACACCAGAAAAATCCTTGTAGGTGGTTGGTAGTTGGTGCTGGGATTTGTTTTGGCAAAAAGCGTAGACATCACACTGTTTTTACACCCATTGTCCAGACAATTTTTGACTTTAGATAAGCCATCACTTCATTGTATTAGTGCTTATCTTGCTGTAGATGCTGTAGTAGGTCTACAAAGTTTGCTCCTACTTTCAATTCCATTTCTCCACCATCTTCAAATGTGGTGGCACAGCCGCCCCCATCCTTAGCTCATCCAGCGAGCAACAGTGGTCACACACTTGTCAGGCAAGCTCACACTGGGAGCACTGAGGCACATTGTTGGCTGTGTGACCACATTTGGAGTGTAATTGGAACAAAAAAATTTAATGAAATAAGGGGCAAACTTTGGAAACTTGCTTTAGCACTTACAGAGCACTTCAGGAAATGGGGGGAGAGGCACATAGGATAGGATTCCGGCAATCTTCTTGCTGCCTTGTTGTTGTCATTGCCTGGACACTCCATTTAACAAGCTTTCCACGGCCAAACAATTGAGAATATATAAATCTTGTGTTTCAGGTGCACATGATAAATAACAGAGATGGTGTTGAATTATCACAGGGCCTGTAGTGCTATGGGCATATTTTCAAACATTGATTAATAAAGTTATCTAAATTTCTGAGCATGCCAATATGGCTACTGCACAACTAATTTTTCTGATGAAGGAACAGGTCAGGTGTTTTTTTGGTCTGAGCTAATTTCATGTATGTTTTGAAATGCTAACCAAACTAAGACAGATTTCTTTGGGACAGTGAAAGAGATGAAGATGTTTCTCTGGGCTAACTTGTACATTGTGGCCATCTTGTATCCCACATTGCAAGAGGACTGCTGAGTTTCTCCAGACCACTTTCATCAGTTAAGTCTTTGTATGTTTCAACCTTGCCTTTTGTTTGAACAACCATTTTGACGTGTTGATGTCTATTTTTGTTGTAATAGAGCCTGAAACTGAAAAAGCCTGAAAAATGTATTGTACATTTAGCACATACAGATACACTGTTTCCCCCAAAATAATTCCTACCCCAAGAATAAGCCCTAGTAAGATTTTTCAGCATTTTTTGCTAATGCGTGAAATATAAGCCCTACCCTGAAAATAAGTTCTAGTTAAAATTAATAATCCAGCTGCCACGGGAGCAGCTGTAAAGGAGGGTGAGGACACATCAAGTCACATAGGTAAGCTTGTCTGTCGGGAATGAAATGTGCGATTGTGCTGGCTCTACCGCAGCCTGCCGCCATGCTGCGCACATGGCTGAATTCCCCCGCTGGCTCTACCACAGCCTGCCGCCATGCTGGGCATATGGCTGAATTTCCCCAGCCAGCTGGCTCTGTGCCCGTACTAAAGTCCCAACCATTAATAAGAACAACATTATGGGCATGCTCAGAAGTGTGATCTTCCTCACCCTCTACTGTGTCTTTCCCTGCACCTTTAACACCCATAATAGGCAAGCCAACCCCCTCCAGGTATCGATGACCAATCCTTGGGCCAGCTTTGTGACCTTAACAAACTCTGGGCCCTACAAATTTTAGCACAGGACTGGTGGAAGTGCTTTCAAGGAATGAAGAACATGGCTTGAGGGACTTTTCCCTTTTGGATAACCCTTCAGGTTAGACACTTTATCAGTTCTGAAAGACACAGAACCTTTTCTCTGAGATCTATCCCCTTTTGTGAAACTCTGTGTAGATGATGGCCCAGTTTGCCATATTCTCCCCTTTAATTACTCAAAATTGACTGTACCCAAAGAAGACGTCAAGCTACATTTCATAACAAAATAGGAGACTGAGTTAGGAACACATTTTTCTGTGGACCAAACATTGAGTATCCTTTTCTTCACCCAGAAAGCCTCACTAATGTCTAATTATCAAGAAATTGGATATGAACTGGTCTCTAGATAGTACTGTGTACTAAGTAACCTCCACAGGTTTATCCTTGAGGTAAGTCCTTCATGTTGAAGGTGTGGGAAGTAGGAGGGTGCAATCCTACATCTTCTTGTTGTGTTCTCTCCTCCAAGATTTCTGGCTTTAAGTTTTGTCCATCATACTTAAAGTGATGGGAATCAATCTGTCAGAGAACCCTGTGGCTTGCCTTCTGCACATCACTCCTATGTCGGGAAAGAGTTATATAGACTCTCTGAAACTATGTCTTTTACTGGCCATCTGGGCCTGTATCTCCCCACACTGGAAATCACTCTCTGGCTCTCAAAGGTCAATTCACTATATAGCAAATTATCGCTTAAACATATTTAAGAGAACTTCACTCAGAGTTGGTTTAATTTGTCTGGATTTATGGACACTCTGGTATATTTAGATCCACTTTGGGCCCATTTGTTTTGAGTCCCCCCAGCCCCCTCTCATTTTACTCCCTCAACTCTTCTCCCCTACCTCTCTTCACACTATTTCTCTCTTCTCTTTTACTTCCACAATCCTCCTCCTTCTCTCCGACGTCCTTATCCTATTAGGTTTAAATTTTGAAAGTCATGGTCTCAGCTGCATTTAGATTACCTCACATTCCTTAAACACCTACTCTTTATGTCGGTCTCAAAGGGATTACTATAGATATGCTAGGCTCTCCTCCCAATTTCAGGCTATGAAAACCCACTTTGACTGGTCTAATTTACTGGTCTAACCTTATTTATGCCTCCAACGGGATGGTTTTATGAGCATGTGAGACGACCTGCTAGTATGAAGGTCTTTTTAACGCACCTAGACCTGTTTAGTGTAATCCATTTGTGTACTGCTATGCTAAACCTTGTGATTGTGGTAAAGCATAAGTTAATTTTGTACTGTCAATTAAAAAAACAACAGCAACGCATAAGGCGTTTGGTAGGTGTACTATTTCATTGTCACATGCAAGATAATATTTAGACTGCTTATAGTTGGGGTTTTGAAGGCATGCTCCCAAAATTCAACTGTTCTTAAAGGCTTTGAACCATGCTTATATTGCTAGGGTAACTATCTCTGCCACTGTTATACATTCTTTTTCATACAGGTGGGCATTAGACTTTTTTTCAGAATTTTTGGTAATCCCCAGATCTTATTAATGTTTCATGCTTGCACAAATATTTAAATGTGTCAGTTCATTTAATATGATTAGCATCCACAAAACATCTCCAGTATGGAAATGTTTAAGTGAAAACAGAGACACCAAACAAAAGACAAGATCCTCTTTTTAAAGAAACTGTACAGAGCTTGAAATCACAGTACATGTGTTCTACCTGTCAGAGTTGATTTCTGCTAGTCTGATTTGTTTGGATAATCTCTGATCTTTTTGATACAGCCAAACTGCAGATTTTGGTTTGTGTGAAAAGTAAGCTGGGAGTGTTCAGAGTGTCTGAGAAGCAGTAAGGAGTGACTCTTTTTCATTATATCTGTAAATTTAAAACTACTGAGCAGTAATATACTTCCAGCGTAAAGAGGATTCATTTTCTTCCTGTCTATAAACGTTTAACGGTTTTATCCCTGCAGCCACAGATAGTGTGAGCCATATAGTATGATGCAAGAGGGGTGAAGATGGTTTAGGAATGGGGACAGAGGCAACTTTCAGCCAAAATTCCTTCCTAGAGCAATGGTCTCTACTGGATGTCTGGATGTCTCACTCATACACATAAGAGAAACAACCAATCTACACCCCTAGAGAGACAAGCCGCCAACCCCCACCCAGATCATAACCAAAACAGCAGAGCTCAGGATGACAGGGGGGTACTCTAGACCCCAGGGAGTCCTGTGGTGGTTGCAGACTGGGAAAACAGACAGCAGACAATACAGAGCAAAACAGAAACACTTACAACAGCAGTTATCAGTGGACAGGAGCTAGCTGTTGTTTAGTGTCCTAAGCCCATGACAGTCAATGAATGGTGTTGGCCCCATTGCAGACACTGAATGGCATGGGCTCCAGTATAGACAAAAGAGGTTCTGGGCCCCAGTAGAGACTATGGAACATCTGGGCACCAGTACAGACCATGAAGGGCATAGGCCCCAGTACAGAGAGCAAGGAACATGGGTCAAAAATCTGGAGAGCGTGAGTACACTTCAAACAAAGAGACAAAATGTTCCAGCTCTTTAGGTGGAGCTACACACATACATTTATAGAAAAGACAAAGGAGGGAATTGCAAAAGCCTGTGAGAGGGCAAGGAATATGTAATCGAGGGTACAAAAGGAAGCCACACAAACACAGACACACACAAACAGAGCAGCATGTGGCTTAACAGGGAGAGCAGCAGACCTACAGTAATACCGAACCAAACATTCCTGGCCCCATCGATGTAAGTTCACACACTCCATGACCCCAGTGGCAAGTGAAAGAAAGTTACTATAAAAATATTGGGTTGCCGCAGATGCTGACTTTTCACTTAAATATAGTTAGAAAAATTTAGTATGCTAAACTGTACTGAGGAAAAAATGTTGCTTTAGCTTTGCTTTTTATATAATATGGAGCTGAAAAACAATCATTCATGCTACAGGTAATTTTCTTTCAAGATCTAATACAAGCTTGCTACATACAGCTGGATACACTCAAATACAAAAGATTTTGATTTCTCTGTACAGCTCAGCTGTGGGAAAGATATTACATAATATGAACTCATATTCTGGCTTGAAGAAAAAAAAACAGAAAAACAAGACTGAAATCTGCTGACCTAAAACTTTGCCATAAAGTTCATTTGTGGAGATGTTCATTTGTCTTGGATTCTTATTTTATGACTGCAGGCTCACCTAAGAACTAACGAAATGTTGCTTAGAGCTTATACTATTTTGATGGTAACATTTTTTGTACACTGGGGTATGACAAAACCGAATTATATCATTCTCAATGTTCGGGGCAATGCTAAAGATCTGGTTAAACAAGTTTACCTTTGGGTGTGCTTTTACATCTGGGTGAGTATTTTTACTTTAACACACAAAATCAAATCTATATGAAACATTTATTTGCCAAAAAGTCACCTACCGCTGTGATTTTTCCAATGAGGTAAGGATATTTTTTTCAAAGTTTGAAACAACAGCACCATGTGAGCTATGCAGAAACAATTTGGCAATTTTTTTAGCATAGCCAAAAGGGTGCTGTTTTTTCTAAACAAAATCCTTACACCATATGTGCCAACCTGAGGAGTTTATCTACCCAGGCGCGTGGGAAGTGGGTTCTTTGTTCGGGGCTCAGGGGACCTCCCAATGTGGGTCTATCTCCAATGAGACCAACTTTATGAAAAGGCACCTAATTTGTTGCAGGACTACAGTCACAATCCAATAGCAGTTTCCTTAGCACAGCAAAACATCCAGTTTGAACTCCTACAGATGGTGGGCACTCATTCTGGTCCCAACAGGATAATGCAGCCTTGGCTTCCTCCATCAGCACCTTCGACTTTCCTGTAGTCACTTGTTAGGTATGCATGTGGCTCCTCTGCTCTCTGCTTCATCTTCCCTGACTGCTACCAGCTAATCCTGCATGTACCATCATTCCTTACTATAATAATGCATTTTGGTTGTAGCTAGGCCTCTTATCTACCCATGATCTCCCTTTATAAATCCCTATCTATTAGATACCTAATGGGGTTCCCTATATACCTTCTTTAGTCAATACAATGTTTCTTGGCATATCCTGTGTCATCTCTATTTTCTAGGTATATTCTGTTAACTATTTGAGAAACCTCATTCCTTATCAAACAGGGTCATTGTGTGGTGATGTATTGCAACTGCAGCACAGAACTCAATTATCACGCTAAAGACTCCTGAAAGCAATTGTTAATTTCCCACGTATCACTTTCCACCAACCACACTTGGCTGGCAGCCCTTTTCTAGCCCAGCAAATGGGCTAAGCTCAGCCATCTGTGTAGGCTGAGTGAGACAGGTAAAGCGCCTCCTGCAGTATGGGAAACCGCAAGATCCAATGCCAACCTACCTGCACTTCCATAAAAATCAAGACCAGGGAAAACTTTACTAAAATCTTCAGTACGCTAAAAGTATTGAAGCAAACAGCTTTCCTAGATTTCTTATCTCACCCAGCTTAGCCCCCTTGGTAAAATATACATATCCTCCATTATTTCCCCTGCTGCTTTTATACTTATCTCTGCCCCTTTACCTGATTGGAGGGCAGGGGAACTCTAACATACTTGCTAGCATATAGTGTACCCTGGACAGAGCATCACTATTTCTTAGAGCCTACTTAAACTGTGCTCCAGCCCAAAGTCAAAGTTTTGGAGTGACAGAAACCATGTTGTCACCCTTCCTTTTCTCTCTTTATTTTGTTTCATCCCTGCCATGAAGTATGGTCCGACGGCAGTTTGCATTTTCTGCCAAAGAGGTGATATCTCATGGATTCATGGATTCATGGATTCAAGTTCCCACAATGTTGAAGTTAAATACAAGATTCACAACTTACAACAGTACCACCCCCAAACCTGAATCTGAAGCATACGTTTGTACCCTTAACTCTTTCCTAAAATCAGGAGCGAGCTGCACTGGCTTTTGGCACAACTCAGACTTAAGATCTTAGAAGGCTTTCTCTGTTTCTAGGGACTACTTTGCAATTACTGACTTCCCACATTTGGTTAGGTCTTTTAATGGGGCTACAACTGAGGTAAAGTCTGGTACAAACCTGAGATAGTACCCAGTGATACCTAGGAAGGCTTTGACTTGTTTCTTAGTTTTGTATTGCCTTAAGTTTGTTCACCTGGGGTCTAACCGATTCACTGCCAATAATATACACCAGGCATTTGGCTTCTTGAAGGCCCAGGGCACATTTATCTGGATTTGACCTTCAAGTATCATTGGGTTTTGTGACTAGGATAAATTGGCAAAAACCCATTCCATTCAGGACGCCTTAGTCACCCGCAACTGTAGCATCCGTTTATTCTTTGCTGATATAGCCTTTCTATGCACCCTATGGTAATCTGCATGGCTTAAGGTTGACCTTACATCCGGGTTCAGCCTCTATGTAAAGCTTGATGAGGTGTGTACACCCTGGCAGGTTACAAAACCTAAGCCTATCTTGCTGCAGAAACGCTAACTTCCTGTTTCTGTACCCGAACCCGAAAGGGTCTCAGTGGATTGCTGGCACATTACCTTTCCCTGAATTAGAGGCAACTAGTAATTTCCTGTCTTTCCTGTCGTTACCATGGGCAGTAATACCAAGATCCCGAGAGTTACATTTCTTGATCCTTGCACACTGATTATAGATTTCTCTATAGGGCTCTTGCACTCTCTGCAGTAGTTTCTTTACAAGTGCTATAGCAATGCACTCAGATGGCACCTCAATAATTGGAAGCAGGGCTAAAGGGCTATTAAAATGGGAAACCAGCTAACTTATCTGGAATGTGGGGCATAGAAACATACAAGGTTGACAGTAGAAGGAGACCATATGTTCCATCTAGTCTGCCCTTATGTGTATACTGTATGTACTCTTTATCTTAGGATAGATGTATGCTTATCCCAGGCCTGTTTAGGCATGTGCTTATCCTATGAACCTCTTAACAGGGCAAACTGTTGGACATTCATTCCCAGTAAGTGATTGGGAGGCAAGGACTTTATGGATGTATGGATATCATGGGTTGCAATATATCACTCCTCAATAACTAACAAGTTGGTCTGCATTTACAGGGCCTCCCTGACCAACCTAGTGCTGCAATTCAGGTGGTAGTGCTGAAACATAGTGGTCCATAACCACCTTTTACACTAGTTGCGCCAGTGTGGAAGATTCAAGTTTAAGCCAGCTCCTTGTCAGATTTAACAAGTCAAACATCTGTAATCTGGTGGGCTTGTTCACATAAAAACACCAGCTATGCACTCACCGGTCATGGATAGCAGCTATAACCCTAAAGTGAGCCAGAATCTCAGCTTTTAATTTTTTATGGTCCTATTCACTGTTTTCCATGGGCTATCAATCACAGTGGGGGTCTGCTGGGTCTCCCCCACCTGTCGAACACCAACCTTCCCAGCCTGGGCCATAGCCTTTTGGTGCTGCAGTGGCTGTTGTGCTAAAGCTTGCTGTTGTTGTGCCTGCAACAGGACCAACTGCTTGATCGACATCTGCATCTTTCAAAATTCACAAGAGCCATGCCGTGCCATGATCAGGGCTACTATTGGCAATGACAATTTTGGAAATGGTTCTCAAAGTGAAGTTCAGTGCAGGTTAATGACAAAAGACCAGCATAAATCCACTGAGTTTCAGCATACAAGAAGGGTGCAGTATAAACGACAACACAAAGTCCTTCCTTCCCGAAGTTAAAACTTAAATGAGTTTTCTCACCGCTGTAGCAAGTTCACAGAGGCATGCAGCTCAAGCCTTACATTCACCGGCTTTGTATCCTGAGACCGGCTCTGTATCTCTACATGGCTGAGGTGGACAGATAAAACCTCTCCTGGAGCTATGCCCAACCTCCATGATTTTCACTGATGCAGACCTACTATATATATATATATATATATATATATATATATATTAGTCAGAATTGAAGTTGCTATCAACAATGACAAACTCTGGAAACAGTTCAAAGTGAAGTTCAAAGCAGTTTATTGAGAAGAAGTCCAACACAAATTCATTGTGTTCTGGTATACAAAACGGTTCAGGATAAATGGCAATGGGTGTGCCTTGCAGTGCGAATTGCAACTGGTATCTCAGTGTACTTTTTCATTTTCTAAACACAAGCAACTGCAATTAAAAATGTTTGTTTCATTTTTTCCTAGAAAATCATTTGTACTTGCAATGGGGCATTTTACAGATGATATACTTTTTTTTTCAATGAGGTGGGGCTAATTTGTTAGGAATGTGACAAACGGGACAACCAGTTAAATGTGGGGCATCGGCACTAAAGAAAGAAATCGCAACCATGCACACCAGACGCTCCCACACCCTCACTACAGCTAACCCTGGCTGCCCATTTAAGGTCACTTACTTGAAGAATGCTCAGGCAAGGAGCTTGTGATAAAGTGCGCCGTGACAGAATCCTTCAAGGCTTTGGGCTGTAAGCTGGCTGCTATAGTAGGCGACTGCCAAAAGACACATCTGAATATCCACAGCGCCATGACGGATAGGGGGGGGGGGGGGGTTCCAGGCTGTAGTGCACAATGTCCTGGATCCCAGTGGCCGCTGTGCCACCTCCGCTCAACTGTTGCATGATGCCTGAGTCACCGCTGTAGGATCTGGTGTCTGTAAGATGTCAGCTCAACAATAAATCATCTGGAGCCATGAGGAAAGGGCTGCACAGATCAGTGCATGTGGAGGTGGAGCATGAGGTTGGTCCGTCCATCTTTTGTTGTTGTTTGTCTGGCAGTACTTGTGCCTGTTTTCTTTCATTAGTGCCAGACCCACATTTAACTAGTTGTCCTGTTTGTCACTTTACTATGCATGTGTGGTTAGTGGGTCATCCATTTTTTTACTAGGGCAGTGTAAATTGATTGATTTCTGTGATCGCCCATAATTCAGTTTTTATTAATTTGTTAGGAACAATGCTCTATGGGGTATACAGGGAAAAATGCCGCTTGGTTCACTAAATCTTTAGCGCAACCCTCATCCAATTTACATCACGACCCATAATAATTAGCCTGTGCAAAATGTGGCCTGCTTTTCTCCCAGTGTGGATTCAGGTGCAGCTCACAATTCAATGGGGGTCATGCTAGAGATGTAGTGAAGCAAGTCCAACTCTGGGTGCACATTTGGGTGTGAATAGCAGCCAATAAAAATATTTGTTTTAATTATTTTCTAAAAAACTTTAGACTTCAGCTGTCTCATGACTTATTTCAACTGTATGACTTGAACTATGCCCCCCTAGCTGACCTAAAAACATATGACAGGAGGCATTTTGCTTGGTTTGTAAGGATCAATATAATTAAAATGGAAATCCTCCCCAGATTCATATTTCAAGCTGTGCCTGTTATTACATCTAACAGCTATTTCAAGATTTTATAATCATCTTTTCTTACAATCATTAGGGGAAGCAGCAAACCCAGAATCAGGTATGATATACTGTTCAGACCAAAATCCGCAGGGATCACAGAGCTACTGGATCTTGGGACATACTAGGCATCAGTGGTCTTAAGGAGAGTGAGTGACTGGGCTCAGAATAGTGCGGCAAACCTATGGGTATTTTTGAAACGACACCTATCTCCCCTGAAGCAACTCTACGTTTTCTTTTTCCAACACCACAAAAGGGCCTTGCCATTTTTTTTACCCTTTGGGACAGATTTGTAACTAAACATAGCCTGGTAGATAGGCCTGCCCCCATTACCCCCCTCCAAGATAACCCTGATTTTACACCAAGACTTATAGTAAAAAAAATCTTGATTTGACAGAATCTGTAGATCCCTGGCCAGAAGAACTAAGAGTAAAGGAAGCACACCTCTTTTGGTTTTACAGCAAATTAACTGTATTTTTTGCTGCTCAGAACCTAGGTCAAGCAGTGCTATGACCATTAAAACACATTTCCCAATTGTTTTTTCTCTTCTGTTTATTTCGATTCCTTCACATTTCCAATATGGAATGCACAAATCACGAACATCTCTATGAAAACTTCTCTTAGAAAATAATTACTTAACAATGGAATTCCTTATTCCATTTTTATTGATATTAGCAGTATTCCACAAACGAGTATCAGTGAGTGCTAACCTAAAGTGAATCAACCATGTCCTATGAAAGGCTGAATTAAAAAAAGAAGCAAGTATCAACTCCCCTTAGTGTCCTGGTAATGAACTGGATAAAAATAACACAAACAATAAGACAAACAATTTTGCCTTCAAAGGAAAAATTGGGCGAATATGAAGGAAAATTTAAATCTTATCCAGGGCGGGATTGATTGTGGTGGAGGCCCTTAGGCAGAAAATCTGGTGGAGGCCCCTGATGCAGTACTTTTTGTCCATTAAAGTCCAGTGTCTTCATATCCCCCTCTTAGGGTGGGCAAGTGTGTGCACAGTGGGGGCGATGCCGCTGCCTGTGCCCGAGTGACAGTGCTGAATTAAGGGAAAAGTAAGGCTATTTTTTGTAACCCCCATCTCATCACCTGGGGGGGTCGGGTTATGAAAACACTGGACATCCCATTTAAAGTAGTAGACCCACCAAATAACATGACAAAAAATGCTTACCTTTGCTTTTGACACTAAACAGAATGTTAGATCCAGACCCCTGTGCCATCCGGGCCATATCATCTCCAGACAGCCTCTGTTATAAACAAGCCACCCCCTGTCATCTGTCACTGTGATGCTGTCACTCCCACTCCATTCACTGCGATAAAGCGGGCATGCTGGGGCATTGCATGTATGTAGAAACAGGTTACTCTCCCCCTCACTTGCTCCAATGATGAATCACTAATCCCAATCACTAATCCTAATGATCACAACACTGTGCGCTATTAGACCAATGCATACACATGTCAGTAACCAATACCACTAAGAAACAAAACACAAGGTAATTTCTACTATGAGTGGATAAGATGTGCTCCTGTTTTAAACCACTCTACCTAGTGATGTACATCTGTGCTCTGTGTGGTGTGTGTGTGGATCCCATGCTCCAGGGTGGTACACTTCCGAGTACCGGATCTCTGGACCTAGGGGGGGCTAATGAGCCTCAGGTAATCAGGTAATCACCCCTAATCACACCTGCTTGTGGTCGCTGGGGTGGTACATTTCCGAGTGTCGGATCTGCGGACCCAAAGGGGCAAACAAACTACTGGAGATGTTGTTTTAAAGGGGAGAATTTCAGGTATACACCGCTTTAAGGGTAGGTGGATCAGAGTCCACCAGACCAAGCTGTGGCACCACAAAATCCTGTTATCCCAACCATATCCCCAAAGTTGGTGGAGGCCAAGGGACACACGCCCCTTGTACCCTACCTATAATCTGGCCCTGTGCTTAGCAATTACCTTGTTTTTTTATTTTTAACAGTAAACATTTTTTAAAAACCACAAAACAAGACCTTTTAGCTTTAAAAAAAAAGCAAATCATTTAAGTTGTCAAATTACGACAGTGTAAGTTTCACATGAAAATTATGATTTAACTTTGCCCCTTTCTGAATCACACCTTATTTTAACTCATACTGGGACTGGTTTCAAAATGAAATATTTTAAGGTTCATTGAATCAAGTCCTTTATGTTGAAATGAATTTGCATTTCATATTTTTAATTCAATACTACCAGATTAGTTTATTTTGCTAATCAGAGTACTGTTGAAAATTGATTTCATTTATTTGCAGTAAACATTCACCGGTGATCTAGCCCTGAATTTTTTCCATTTAGGAGACTAACAGTTAATGCCTAATAGTTCTGTAGAAAAAATAATGACATAGAAAATAGCAAAACCTTTTTCTGATCAAAAAGTCCTCAGGAAAGAAAGTGGAGCAGTGTCAAAAGGCTTCAATCTAGGTCATTTATCTACAGCAAGCAGTTTGCTGATTAGAAAAATAGGGACTATCACAGAGGTTGTTACAGCCTCCAGCCAGCCTTTCTGTTGTTTTAAAAAGGTTTCCTGTATGTGTAATTATGATTTAATTGATCAAGTTATAATGAGATTCCTATCTTTAATCAGTTTTAGTGCAATATTAGCCTATTTACATGTTGCTGAAACTGCAATATGTTGTTTAGATTTTCTTTATAGTGAATACTAATTAAATTTGAATCAGCAGAATATGAAATATGCCTAAGCATATTTAATTTCGTTTAGTCCTTGAGCGTGTATCATTTATGTCATTCATTACCTTGTTTCCTCATGTTAAATAAGCACCCATAGTAAATTGTTTTTAAAGTATAACTATACTTTTACACAACTTTTATCTGTATTATCTTAGTGCCTTATTTATGATGTAGCATCATTTTTGTGTCTATAGCGCCAGCTTTGGAACAGTGGCATTCCCATCTTATCTGGCGCTGTGTTGTGTACTACATTGAAGCTAGTAGACATTGCACCGAACGCTAACGAATTCGCTTTGATTGTTGCATTTAGGTATAGCCCAGCTTGTGTCAGCACCTGTTGGACCTGCTGACGATTATCCCAGCGCCAATGAGCGCCACTTTGTAGTGCCACTTTTTCAGTGCTCCTCAGCATATGCATTAATGGAGCACTATCACAAAAAAATGGCCCAATGATAAAATCCATATACATATGCAGGATGGCGAGAGGAGGGGTTACTTATATAACTGGCATCAAAAATATCCAGCCATGCTTCCTTTTTTATTTTAATGGAAGGAAGAGGACATCTGGGGTGACAGAACCTGTCACCAATGATAGACTAAGTCTCTCACCCCTGGATTTTATATCTACCATGATTGAATAAACCACAAGTTTGGCGGGAGTTTTATTCAGTTCGGGTGTATAAGTGATCCCTTCCCTCTTTAACCTACATGTTTATATTGATTTTTAATATTACACAATTTCACGACAGTGCTCCTTTAACTTTTTTCTCCTTGAAATCTTTAGTGTTGTATTTTCCGGCGCCAGTCAGCATTTCTTCATTACAGTTACTGCTGGGGATAAAGGAGACAAATCTTACAGTGCGTTTTGGCTTAGTTAAGCAAAAAAAGTAATTAAAATCAGTTTTAATACTCACCAAAAAATCATTTTGGACATTGGACTAATCCTGTAGATCTGTACTGTACAATTAAATGAGTTTAATATTAATTATAAGCATTAAACACTTCAATCCAGTTGTAATGCCCTGGGAGCTGGTAACCCCCAATCTCCACCGTGACTTCTGCCTTTAGTCAAGCCCCCGTTCGGTGGGACACGTGATATGCATCGCCGAAAACGGTTGCCCCCCTGGTCTTAAATGGAGCAAAGGATGCCAGCTCACGGTGAAGGGACACAAGGGTATGCCAAGGCCAAGGTGTTCACAGGAAAACAGTCCAATCAGGTGTCAACTCACAGGGGTGAGGCAGTCAGAAACTATCCGAATATCAAGCCGGTTGGTCAGAGGTACCCGGTATCCAAAGGGGTCAGGCGAAGATCATGGGCAGCGAGCTGGGATGGTCAAACATAGCCGGGTCAAACTCGAGAATAGCACAGTTAACGTCACTCCCTGAGCAGTACTAGCTATAATAGGCGAAGCGGGCAGGGCCGAAATTTATTTAAAGGATGACTGGCCAATAGGAGTGAGGGGAATAGCGTGAGTGATTGGTGCAACTATGATTTACTATGTGACTGGAACTGATCCCAGGGGCTGGACTAATCTGGCCAGTCAGGGTGTCCAGCCCCTGCTCGCCCTGCGTGCCCTTTCTATAGAAAGAAAAAAAATAAAACAGTCCATGGCCAAAAAAATGTTTAGCACCTCTCTTAAAGTCATGTAGCATTTCATGTATCAAGAGCTTCGGGTGCTTTTTTAGCGCTGGTGATGTGTTTCCTACAATGCCACATCACATCAGAAGCTCAGTGTCGTTCTCCCTTAGACTATAACTAGCCATTCCAGTCCCATTTTTCTGGTGACTTCTAGTTTATGTATTTTAATTAAGTGTATTTTAATTTTTTTTGCTTAGTCAAGTGACATGGGATCCCTGGCCTTTTCTGAAAGTTTGTAGAGTTCATTATTGTACTTAGGTTACCTGCTGCTAACTTGCATTTTCATGCCTGCCAATCATGTGTCATGTAATTTGTATTTTCCCAATGTCATGTACTTGCATTTTGCACTTGGTCACTGTGCTACCATCCTCAGTTAAAGCCTTTTTTGTTTCGCACATGGCCCTCTATGCCTGAGTATCATGGTTTCCCAGTGCCCGCACTGGCGCTGTTCATTTACATGTTAAATACAAATGATTTCTGGTCCTCCCCACCGGTGCTACTTGTCACTAGCTCCATTAGATAAAAAACAAAAAAGACACAGTGCCATGGGTAGCCTACAGAGCTGACCACTAACAGGGCCCTCTGCCTGAGGCCTGTGTTGTGGTAGGCAGACGCTCAAGTGCCGCTACGAGGTGCTAGTGATAAATTGGCCTCTGAGTTTGTAGAGGCAAAATGGGTTTTTCACACTTAGGACGCATTAAAGTGATTTTTTTTTTCAATTCCTCACACCTGTGATGGAGCAGTTCTAGAGGTGAGGTGCAAATAATTGTAACCCTTTAAATGGCAAGCATATAGTTTCTATGTGCTTGCTTCTACGACCGTTAAGTGCCAAGCATGTAGAATCTACGTGCTTGTCATTTTCCCCTGCTACTGTAAAAATATTTTAAAAACTCACCTCCGTTATGGATGGAAAGCTAAGGGTCTTCTCTTCCTCCAGGGGGCATCCGATCTCAACCCCGGGGTCTCTCGGCTTCAGGAGGGGGCCCGAAATAGCTTCCGCTGCTGACACTTGCAGCTGTAAAAGAAAAAAAAATGACATTCACTCACCTCCTTGCCCGATCCCTCCGGCCAGGTCTTCTCTTCACCGGGAGAGATCGGAGCTCCACCGGCTTCAGGTGAGGACCTGGAAGAGGTTCCCCCCACTGCTTCTAACAGTGCTGGCTGCCGCCCATAGCCACTCCTTTTTGTGGAGGAGTGGGATGACGTCACCCCGCTCCTCTTAGTTTCTCACCCCGCTCTGGCTCTGTCAGATGCCGGTAGTAGCGGTGCAGAGTCCCTCTTCTGCCCCTCATCCGCCCTGCTCCGATCACTACCGGCGTCTGTCATCAGCTTTTTTCTCTCTGTGTCTGTGTGTTTATTCTTACATTTAGCTCTTTGTGAACTGGTAAGAGGTTCATGAGACCCCTACACCAGTTCACTAGGCTTGTGGATGGCAAGTCATCTGCGACTAGCGGGGGACTTGCCATTAACCCCTCACTCCCCAATTACCTGCCTCTCCAAAGCCCATGGGGGGGCAGAAGGGCCTGGGCCCACGGAGGCTATGTGAGCTGGCCCCTGCACCCTGTTCTATAAGCCCTACATAGCTGGTGCGGGCTGGTTATGCTGGGTAGGGGGAACCCCATGTAATTTTTTTTTATTTTTAAGGCTTTTTAACCGTAAAATTCCAAAAAATGGGCTGCCCCCCCTCGGGAACGGGAACTTCATACCATTTTTTATACGAATACTACGAATACTTTATTGGTCGCCAAGTATGTATAGAATACAACAAGGAATACTTTTTGGAAGGGGGGTTCTCCATAGAGCTTGAACAATTGCTAGACATACGACTATATACATCAACAAATACTATATACATCAATGGGGGTATAAACAATCGCTAGTTATGCATATTTACAGTGGAATTATGTACATACAATGTTCCTTTAAGTGACTAGGATCAAAAGTTTTCCAGGATTCTTAGAGGTGATTGTTCAGTGCTTTAACAGCTAGTGGGAAGAAACTGTTTTTATACCGAGAGGTTCTGGTCGAGATAGCCCGGTACCTTCGTCCAGATGGTAGGAGATTGAAGAAGGGGTTGCCAGGATGTGTGGGGTCACCTACTATTCTCTTTGCCTTTGAGCGGATCCTTTCCTTAAATTGTTCATCTAGGTCAGGTAGGGTACACCCTATGATCCGTTCAGCAGTCCTGGTGATTCTCTTCAGCCTGATCTTGTCTTTGGCCGTGATCCCACAATACCATATAGTGAAGGCGGAGCTCAGAAGTGAGCCTACTGCGCCGATGTAGAAGGTCTTCAGGATCCTTTTAGACATTCCGAATTTTGCAAGTTGTCTTAGGAAATACAGTCTCTGTTGAGACTTCTTTAGGACAACGGCGGCATGCCTACTCCACTTCAAGTCATTAGTTATCACTGTGCCGAGGAATTTTGCGCTGGTAGCGATATTGACCTCATCCTTACCCATGGTGATGGGACGGTGCGTTGGGAGGGACTGCCTGAAGTCGACAATCAGCTCAACTGTTTTCTGGGTGTTCAGGATGAGGTTATTCTCCTCACACCAGGTTACCAGTTTTTTTATTTGTGTTCTGTATGGAGTCTCGTCTGTGTTGTTGATAAGGCCTACTAGGGTAGTGTCGTCTGCAAACTTGATGATTTTGATTGATGGGTCTGTTGACGTAAAGCCGTTTATGTATATGGAGAAGAGGAGGGGGGACAGAACGCAACCTTGTGGTGCGCCTATATTGGTAGTTCTGGATGAAGAGATAATGGGACCTAGTTTGACTCTCTGGGTTCTGTTTGTTAGGAAGTTGGTGATCCAGTCAGAGAGATCTGGTGAGATGCCCAGTGAGAGCAGTTTCCTATTCAGAATTTGGGGATCTATAGTATTGAAGGCGGAAGAGAAGTCTACGAATAAGAGTCTAGCGTATGAGCTGGGTTGATCCACGTGATTTAATGTGAGTTGCATTGCCTGGTTGACCGCATCTTCTGCAGATCTGTTCGATTTATATGCGAACTGCAGTGGATCCCACTTTGAGCCGATAGCGTCATTGAGGATTGGTATTATCAACGCTCGAAGACTTTCATCACCACTGGGGTCAGAGCGATGGGTCTGTAGTCGTTCAAGGCTGTGGCAGATGACGTTTTGGGAACTGGGATGATGACTGAGTTCTTCAGACAGTCAGGGACTATACCCGGCTTCAGTGAGCCCTTGAAGATATCGGTAAGGATTGGGGCCAGTTGATCCGCACACACTTTTAGGCATGTTGGGGAGATCCCATCAGGGCTAGAAGCTTTCTTGGTGTTGAGCGTGAGTAGGATCTTCCTTATGTCTGACACTTCTAGTTTGGTTCGGGCGTGGCCATCCTGTTGGGTGTGCTACTTGTCATTGGAGGGGGGCTCACTGGATTTTTGCTTAGCATCATTGTGTCAAATCTGCAGTTGAACTGGTTCAGTTCTTCAGCGAGATCCATGCTCGGGTTGATGGTAGGGGCGGTGCCTTTGAAGTTGGTTACTTGCTTAACACTGGCCCATAGTGCTCTGGAGTTGGATTTCGAAAATGTATTCTCTAATTTATGCGAGTATGATCTTTTTGCAGCTTTTATCTCCTTGGTAAGGAGATTCCTATATTTCCTGTACTCAGTGAGGTTGCCCTGTTTGTGTGCTGTCTCTTTTTTCTTCCTTAGGTTTTTGATCGTGTTGTTGAACCATGGTTTGTTATGTGGTTGTTTCTTATAGGTCCTGGTTGGGATCAGCATGTCTTCGCAGAATTTAATGTACGACGTGACCTTGTCGGTCCAGTCGTTGATGTTCTCGGTGTTCTCAAAGATCTCCCAGTTCGTTGTGTCGAAGCATGCTTGTAAATTGGTTGTTGCTTCAGCTGTCCATCTTTTTGTGGTGATGAGTGAGGGTCTGCAGGATTTCAGTTTCTGCCTGTATGCTGGGACTAGATGTATGAGTGCATGATCTGAATGGCCAAGTGCGGCTTTGACTACAGGTTTGTAGGCACCTTTGATGGTGGTGTAGCAGTGGTCTAAGGAGTTTGTTCCTCTGGTGGGGCAGATGATATGCTGGAAGAACTTTGGAAGTTCTGAGTTGAGTTTTGCCTGGTTGAAGTCGCCCAGTATGATGATGAGGGCTTGGGGATGTTTCTTTTCGCATTCAAGAATGCAATCGACCAGACCGTCTAAAGCGGGTTTTGCGGATCCACGTGGTGGGATGTAAACACCAATCAATATGAATGAGGAGAATTCCCGTGGGGCATAGAAGGGTCTGCAATTTATTGCTAGTATTTCAAGGTATGTGGAGCAACTTTGAGCCAGGGTATTTGTGTCTTTACACCAATTGGAGTTCACAAAGAAACATAAGCCGCCTCCTCGCGATTTTTGTGCTAGAACACAATTCCTGTCTGCGCGGATGATGTTGAAGTTAGGGAGTTCCAGGGCTGTATCTGGGATGCGATCATTTAGCCAAGTCTCAGTGAAGCAGAGGATAGCAGAGTTTGAAAATTCTGCATAATTCCTGCATAAAATTTGTAATTCTTCCATTTTATTTGGAAGTGAACGCAGGTTTGCCAGGTGTATCGATGGAAGAGCTGAACGCAGACCTCTCCTTTTTAGTCTTACCAAGACTCCTGCCCTTCTTCCCCTCCGTCTTCGTTTGGCACTAAGCTTGTTAACCTTGGCAATGTGGTCTGTGACAAGGATTCTTAGGGCAGAAATGGATGGCCATCCGGGAACAGATGTATTTAGAAGTGTTTCCCTGGAGTATGTGAAGCACATTTTGGTTGGGAACAGGACGCCGGTGGAGTGGGTTGTAGGTTGGGCTAGATGGAGTATACCAGTGATTCAGGAGTTGTAAGTGTATCCCAGTGGGGGTGGGCGTTTGCGTTTTGTTACCCGGATTGGTCTGGTTGGGGGGTTTGTGGTTGTGTTGGGTATATGAATGGGGTTGAATGTTGGGAGTTGTAAATGTATTCCAGTGGTGGTGGGCGTTTAAGTTTGTTAGCCGGATTGTCTGATTGGGGGGTTTGTGGTGGTTGTGGGTATATGGATGAGGGTGAGTGTTGGAGGGGGTGTTAGGGATGGTTGTCGTGGTGACTGAGTGGATGGAGGATGTGGGTATGTGACGGGGGGGTGTTAGTGATGTATTGTGTGCCGGAGGTTGGGGTTAGTGATGAATTGTGTGTCGGAGGTTTCAATGGGAGGCTTGCGAGGGTCTCGTGGTGTTTGCGGGGGGGCCGGTGGGGGTCCTCAGTTGGTATATAATGTTCTGTGGATCAGGAACTAGAACGTAGTAGATGCACAAGTTTGCGTACGGGATGTTTGCTTGAGTCTTGTGCGCAAGTTTGCGTGAGGGATGTTTCCTTAAGTAATTGTGCAGGCCAGCATAGGTGTGAACTGGAAGTGCTTGCTTGTTGTGACGCAGTAAGGGATGTCTGCCCAGTAGTTGTGATTGGAGATGCTTCTTGTACCTCGAGTAATTTTTCTGGTTTGTGAACAGACAGGGATGTGGATGTGTGCTCGGTTGTTATACTGCCAGCGTGATGTGTTATGTACTTGCTGGTATGTAGGACATTTTGTTAATTTAGACATAGGCTGGGTCTTCCTGGATACTGATGATGCTGTTGTTGGCAGGCCAGCGTGATGTCAGGATATGTATCAGTCATACAGAAAGGCTGAGCTCACCTGGATACTGATGACGCTTGTGCTGACACAGCATTCTTGCTAGGGAGAGAGGATGATTCAAAGCCGCTGCAGCCGCTGAGACGGAGGGACAGGATGGGGGCGCTGCACCGCCGAGGAGATGCTCTGCTTCAGTCCCTGGTGGACCCGCTCTCACGCCGCAGGAGTGCCCTTACCTGCAGGAGCAGGGGGACCGCACTGTTGGCACGCCGCTGTTGCCGCCGCCTGCGCAGCCCTGGGTTGGCCCGCTCTCCCGCCGCAGGAGTGACTCTTCTTTCAGGAGCTAGGGGCCCGCACTGCCGACGTTCCGTTGTTGCCGCCGCCTGCTGCAGCCCTGGGTGGGCCCGTCTCACGCTGCAGGAGCACAGCACATCAGCTCCAGTGAGGCCGGCCGCTCCGCCGGGACCTGCGCTCTCGTCAAGATGTTGGTGCTGGAGGGGAGATGCAGTCGCAGCTATCCGGGCCTACGCACGTGTTGAGTCGTCCGCCGCCGCCGCTATTTCCCTAGCTTGCCGGCCGCCGCACCTACTCCTCCTCGTGGCGTCTCCTCGGTCTGTTGTTCCTCAAATCAGGTAGGCTAGGTAACGTTAAGTAACAGGAGAAAATAACTCTAATAAAAATAAAAGTGATGGGGAGAAAAAACGGGAAAAAACAGGGAAAAAACTGTGTATCTATGGGAGAAGCTCCCTCCGAGGCTGCCATGCTCGGCGCCATCTTGGAAAAAAAAAAAAATCTTGATGTATCTTGATGTAACCCTTTATAGTGTAGATAATAGTTATATTTTAGTAGTAATAATAGTGCTCTTTTCTGTTTGGGGGGTCTCCTGGGCAAGGATGAGGGGCTACCGATACATATGTGGTAGCGCTGTAATCGGGAGAAATGAGGCTTTTACATGCAATATGGTTTTCTTTAATAAAATAAATGTTTTATTTTAAATAAAATTTCTAAAAATTATTATTTATTTTTTTTACTCAAAAATATATAAAAAAAATCTGTAGAAAAATATATAGAATTTTCCTGGAAATTCCTGCAAAAATGGAGCCAAACATGGCGCAAAATGGGGAAGAATTACCTGTCAACAGAGGGTGACAAAATCTCAAGTAGGCTGGCAGTTAAAATGGTAAAAATAAGCTATTCATGTAAGGAATTCTTCTGCTTGGGGGACCTTGCACTTTCAGATTTAGCTTGTTTTTTCTTGTTTGCATATTGATATTTTAGGTTTTTTTTTTCAGCTTTTTTATACATTTTTTTAGGGAGATCCTGTGAAACCCAAGAATTCTTCGAGGGATTACTTCCAGAAAGATGAGCCCACTACAAAAAGCTGGATATGCCTAAAAAGCTTAATGTATGTATTTTCAGAGAATATATGGTTTGTGGGGGGCATTCCAAATGTAAAGGGTTGTTTTGGTAAAAAACCCTTAAGCACATGCTTTACATTGGGGGGTTTGACAACACTTCCCTTGATATGAGTTGGATATTGTTCTGTTCGGTGGATGTTGCTTTTTCAGATTGTTTTTTCTTGTTTGCCTAAAGTTGTTTTAGGAAAATGTGGCTTTGATTCTGCTTTTTTATCCTTTCTTATGGAAACTCTGTGCAACCAAAGAATACATTGACAGATTACTTCCAGAAAACTGTGGCCACTTCAACAAGCCTGGTATGCCTAGGATGCTTGCCTAGAAAGAGGTGAGTGCTTCCAGAGAATATATAGTTTGTGGGGGGTATTTCATACGTAAAGGGTTGGTTTTATAGAAAAACTGCAAGGTGCGCATAGCGCATATCACAGTTGTATTTTATCTGAAAATCTCCTAAAGCGCTGTTTAAGTTTGGGGCAGTCTCCTGGGCAGGAAAGGGTGTCTACCAATACATATGTGGTACCGCTGTAACTGGAAGAAATTGGGATTTCACACGCAATAAGATTTTATTGATAAACTTACATTTAAAAATAGTTTTTTTTTTTGCACATATTTCACCCAAAATATTGAGAATACACTTAAAAATGACAAACAAGACTTTTCGTGTTAAAGCCCAGACTGCTGAAAAAAAAAAATATATAATTTTCCTGGGAATTCCCTTTAAAAATCACAGTTGAACATGCGTAGCGCAAAAGCACAAAATAGTGAGAAATGGTCTGGCAACAAAGGATGGCACTTAAAGGGTAAAAAGGTATAGATATTTCTGTAAAAACATCTCATGGAAACCCCAAAATAACTTTGGAGAGGCCAATTTATAATGTGTTTAGATTTCCCATATGCAGGGGTTCAGCTGTAATTTCTAAATTAAAATGATAAAATAATTTGCTTTGAACCTATAGAATTTCTTCATTGCATGCATGGAAATTTAGATTCTTAATTTATGTTATTTTGTGCCAGTGAAGAAAAGCTCTGGCCACCTCTACATACTCACCAGAAAAATCCCAAATCATTTGGATAACCCCACAAGTCAATTGCTTTTGAGCTATACTTACAGGAAGTAGCCTGTATTCTGAATTTGTAATGAAATAGTAGAGTAGTATGTAGGTTTTTTTTTACATTTAAATTACATAGTTTGACACAATAACTTGATGATTAGCTATATTAAAATGACTGAATGCTCTTGAGAGACTGCTCATGAGAACACAGTTGCTGTATGACTAGCTTTTAAAGAAGAAATCAATTTTCAGTAAAGCTCCTGAGATATGAACACAACTTCCAGTCCCCGGACTTTTAAGGTGATAATATCTATTCATACCTTCTGCTTATACATTATCCAATTCCCTCCCTTAGATTATTATTTTGTCAGAATTCCCCTCTGACATATGCTCCTCTAGGCACAAGAACTCTAATACCATGCTCAGATATAAATCAGCTGCATGGCAGGTCAATTCCCAACAACTAGGTGCATGACATTATTTGACAATACTTTCTATGGAATATGCTTGGACCATATAAATACATTGTTTTCAGTAGACTCAACCACATCTATTAACCAACTGAGCTTTACCAGTATTATTGAGAGGATATTTGATTATGATTGAAAACTACATACTGTAGAAGAAGTATAACTCACAGCTTCCTCCTTTAAAAATACATTTCCATTGATGTCAATTTATATAAAAATAGATCATTTGATTGGAGTTTTATAGAATGGTTTTGACTTTTAAATATACATTGTAGTAATGTCTCTATAATTACATTTCAAAGAAATTATGACACAAAACAGTAATGACAGTGTTTTATTGTGATACATTTTACAATTAGTGCAGTGGATTTTCCGGGAATATAGACATCTTAATATTTATAACTGACTACCAGTAATAAGGCCTTACAATGTACATTTTTTAAACATTGTCATTTATTAAATATTTACTGTATATATACACCAAAAAGAGTGGTGATGTAACCTACCCTCCTCTCAGCCCAAGATAGCATCAGTCCTTTTATATATTTATATAACAAAAAAGACCTGCACTTTTTTCTTTTCTCTGATATGGCTTTTAACACTGAATACCACCGATCCACCGTGACGTTTGAACCAGAAGCACAAAAAGAAAAACTAAAATGATTATGTAGACCAGAGAAATTATATTTAATGTGAGGCTGTAATGACCCTGAGATTTGCTGTATTATTTCTTTCACTATCAGTTGCACAGCTTGTTAAACTTTAGTAGGGCTACATTTAACTTTTTCCCAGGTCTATATATTTTTTTTCATATTTAATGTTATAGAACTTATGGATTATGGACCATTAGTCCTTTTTGCGAATGAGGTTCTTGAACAGTGGTATATTTTATGCTAGAATTACTTCTAATGGCCATTTATGATATTTAGATATGTAGCCGCCTATAGCACTTGGCTACTCAAATACTCATGCATACTATATGTTTCAATTCATTTTTATTATTACCATTTTGCAGTAGAAAGACTTTAAAGATCGCAAAGTATTTGAATTCTTTTTTGTTTAAATTCAGATTAGGTTATTGAAGACTTTGAATATGAGATTATAAAGTTATTTTTGTTCTACATCTAAATGAAAATCTTAAAAGCATAATAATAGGTAATGATAGTAAAGTAGCAGTGGAATGAACATTTAACTGTGCATTTCCAACTTGTCACATGGTCAAAAGAATGTGGACACCAAAAGTATATGGGCTTTCTGAGAATTTAATGTTATTTAAGATTGCAGGCACCGTAAAGCTGGCTATTCTCGTTGCTGCTAATAGTTTCTACTACCAACTAAGGAAACATGGAAGCATTAATGCGCGCCCATTAAGGCATGTGATGTAAACATACTGAGAGATAGGACCTGGCTCCTATTGGAAGTCGTATTTGTATTTCATTGGCATCCTTGGCAATTAGGATAAGTTTTTTAACATTGAACCTTGTAAGCCTTTTTTTGCTGCTTGTATATGAATTTTAATATTTTTTTTCCAAATTTGGGTAAAGTTGCCATCTGTATTCTTAATAAAAATCATACTTTAATCCCACTAACTGATTTGTAGATGATTCAAAGGTTCTCTTTAGTCAACTAATGTATCTTGAGTGTATGGAATAATCTCATTTTAAATATATACAGAGATTGCGCAGGCCAAGTGTAAAACCAAAGCAATCATTCCATACCTGAAGTGTTGGGCAAACCCATAGAAGTTCAAAGTTTGGTTCAGGTACCTGAACTTGACATGAACCCCATTGATGTCAATGGAGATCTGAGCTTGGGGGCCCAAAAATGGCTGTAAATGGGGGTAGTAAGGGCTAGCAAATCAGGGGGGACACCATGGTAATTGCCCTGCATAAAATGGATTAGGGAAAGCACTTAAAATAGTAACAGAAAACATTAAATAAATACATAAAAAATGTAAAAAATGTATAAAATAAATTAAATATCAAGATATAAGAGGGAAAATTGGGGTTAACACCATAAATTAACCTCAAAAAGGGGGTAGGGCCAGTATTAATATTATGTATCCCCCCATGGCCCCATAGTAGACTATGACAGAGCCCCCATCATCCACATAGCAGACTATGTGACAGAATCACCCCATCGTCCTGCCTACTCCACTTCCTGGCTGGTTGGGGGGTGGGGCATGGGCAGGGCAAGGATGAAATTTGGGTCAGCAGCCCATCAAACAGCTTTATTGTTGGGCCGAACCTTCTGGCTGAATGTTTGGGTTCAGGAACCTGAACTAGCAAATTTCGGTATGAACACGAACTTTCCAGTTCAGGTTTGCCCAACACTACTTACCTCCTATGCAAGCGATTTATCATGCTATCATGCGCCACCTCATCTACATCAGACTATGTGGGAAACATTGAATATTGTTTATGAAGCATCTGCACCATTGAATTCCACTTAGTGCCAAGGGTTTTACCGCAACATAATTTTATGCCTCATTTAAGAGCCACACAACAGTCTCAATGTGTATGAAGCAAGGTGGTCTGAAACATGTCATGGCTTGGGATGGCCTGATTTGTGGATTGCTAATGCAGACCTATTAAATATTACGTTTTAATTTTTCTGGGAATTGACTGGATACATCAAACCTTGTTTCATATCAGTTTGGATTAAGGCAGTGATCCTTTCCCAGTCTTCATATTGACCAAAGCTTTAGGAATTGTGAGCGACATCCTGTTGCTTTCTGTTAGCCTCCATGTGTACGCCATATTCATGTATAGAACAACAAGTGAGGAGAAATAACAGTCCTCCTTTAGTTATTTTCTCTTTTGTTGTGAGTTTCTCTGCACTCTGGTAAGCAGACATTTTGAACATAATTGGTTATAGCCGATGGTGTTGGAAGAGTTGATGCTGTAACATTTGGATGTGATTATCACCTGGCTTAAGGCCAACATATGAGAAGAGAACCAAAGGATGACTGTAATTTCTCCTCCCTTCTTGTTCTATAACTTGCCTAGGATTATTTTTAATGCTTGATAGCTGATCATTGAAGCCTATGATTTTCTGCATGTGGTTGCATATGTATTATTTTTAACGTTAACTGATTTATATAGAGTGCTGTGTTAATAATATTTATATTGAGAGACTCATTTACGACTTATGCTTTCTTCACAGCGCAACCAAATGTGCCTTTTGTAAGTCTTTGTGTCTTTGTATATGTAAAATATGCAAATGTATAACTTTGATGTCACCAACTGCTATTCTTTTACAAATTGTCAAAGATCACCTCCTGCTTTTCACACCAATGTCGTCATCTAAACTCAATAACTAAAATTGAATTAAAAACACTCCAAAAAGGTTTCATGATTTTATCTCAAAAGCATTTTCAGATAACTTTAGTGATATTATGGCAGCCAGTGGCTAAGAGACCCTCCCCTAATCTCCACCGCATCCTAAACATAATCATGCAGTGCCAAGAAGTTGGCAGAACAGAGTAGCACTCATTGGCTCAGAAACGGATGCGGACGATCTAGCACAGGTAGGCTAGGAGCGAGGTATCATGGGAATGGTCCCTATTGTGCAACTTTATCTCTGAACTGCACCCCAGCATGAAAGGCCACAGTCACATGCCTCTGCACTGCATGCTGGGATTGGGCTAGAGTTGCACAATAGAGACAGATGGGTAAACAAACTGCCATAATGCCTCGCTTCCAGCCTGCCCATACTAGATGGGCTGCCTCCATTTCTGAGCAATATAGGATGTTTCAAGCAGTGGAATGTGGGTGACATCTTTTCAAGGTACATGACTTTCCTTTTTACTCAGCAGCTGGCTGATTGACGGAAGGGGAGCAATGCATTGTAATCAGGCCAGGCCCCCGGGAATATCCAAGATGGAGCTGAAGAGCGTCAGTTTTAAAAGAAAGCTGCAGACCAGCACAAATCAAAGGTATTTACAGCCACCCACACAAGTTTGAAGCAGCACATATTGCTGTATGATTATGATATGTGCATTTTATTTTTTTGGTAGGCTAGGGTGTGGGAACACTTTAATATTTTACTTCCAGTTTGAGCTCAGTTTTAAATAAACCTTGGTGATAACTACTCTACTCTACTGCTATAAATCTTGTTTTGATTTAATTAAAATATAAGCAACTGATGTCCTGTTCAAAATCGGTTTGTTTTCACATGAAAGAAGTCCATGTGCACAACAGCTGTCTGTAAAGTTCAGGCATTTGTGAAATCAAAATTCATATTGAGAAAGCTTAATTATCCTCTGTTGACTGAACTATTTCACTGAGACATTTTCCTGACATGAGTCAACCTGCTTTGCATCATAAATAATCTGGCTTCTCAGATGTGAACAAGACAATTAACATACAATTTGCTGATTTTGCTAGCTCTGCCTGTGCCTTTCCAACCCTGCTGACTTTACTAATTCACCCCAAAGCAGGCCATTTAGTTAGAGAAAGGTTATTCTAACTAGTTCAGGAACACACACACACACACACACATGCACACACACACACACACACACACACACACACACACACACACACACACACACACACACACACACTTTCTTTTTGGGCCACTTAAAGTAGACCAAAACCCAGGATAGTCAAAAGTTTTGATTACCCTGGGTTTTGTTCCTCTCCCTGGGAGCACCACTCTTACACGCACCATAGGACCGCGTCTGGCTGTGAGTTGGCTGCGGTGATCTGGGGGGTTCACACAGCGGAGCAGCCCCGATCTGGATGCCCCGGGGAAAGAAACAAAACCCAGGATGGTCAAAATCTTGGGTTTTGGTTCATTTTAAAATGCCACAAAGTCCTATATTTTTCTAAATAGAACACATTTTCTGAAAGTGTACCATTCACCCTGTGTACCATTGTAAAAAGACTTTTAGAAGCTGATAAGATAAATCTCATAAACAGATTAAACCGACAGAGTTTATTTCCACATTAATTACACATGTGGGATTTTCTTTGACATTTGACACTTTACAATCAGTAAAAAATGTAAGTTTTTCAATAAAATCTTATAGCGTGTGAAATCCCCATTTCTCCTGGTTACCATATTCTGCCCACGAGACTCCTCCAAACTGAAACAGTAGATTTTCAGTTTAAAAAATCGTACCTTGCAGTATTTTGAACAAAACAACAACCATTTACATTTGAAATCCACCCCCCGCAAACCATATATTCTCTGAAAGCACACATGAAGAAAAAACAAGGTAATTCTGAAAGCGCAAGGTCCTGTGAACAGAACAATACGTTTAACCATTTTAACCCTTTTAACTGCCAGCCTACTTGAAATTCTGTCACCCTCTATTGACAGGTAATTTTTTACCATTTTGACCTATGTTAAACTGTGATTTTTGCTGAAATTTTCATTAAAATTTAATATTTTTTGTTGCAGAGTTAATGCTTTAACTTGTTTGTAACTTTTCTACTGTTTTTTTTTTAAATATTTTTTAGAAAATTGTCTACCTTTGTTTTAAATTAAACATTTATTTTATTATTTTATTATTCAAAGGAAACCATATTGCCTGTGAAATCCCTATTTCTCCCAATTACAACAGTATGACATATGTATCGGTACTCCCATTCCTGCCCAGGAGACCCCTCAAATTGAAAAGAGCATTTTATAACATATACAAATAAAATACAACTGCTATCCACACTATAAAGGGTTAAACAAAAAAAAATGGCATGGGGCTCCCCTCCCCGGGGGCTTTTTTGGGGGAATTTTAAGGGTTAAAAACCATTTAAAAAAGAAAATGGCATGGGGTCCCTCTCATCCATTATAATCAGCTCGGGGGCCATCTATGCAGGGTTTGAAGAACAGGGCACAAGGGCCAGCGTTAGTGACCCCCCACCCAACAGACTACAAACCCACATAGCCTTTGTGGCCCTGGGCTCTTCTACCCCCCCCCTTGGCTTTGGGGAGGAAGATAATGGGGTGCTGGGGGTTATTGGCAAGTTACTCGTTAGCCACAGGTGACTTGCCAGCCCTTAAGCCTTGTGAACTAGATCCCTTACCAGTTCACAAAGTGTTAACAGTAAAAAAAAAAAAAAAACACAGACACTGAGAAAAAAATGACATTTATTTTTTCTTTACTCAACTTTAATCCTCTTCTGCACCACCGGCAATCCTTTCCCATGGAGCTCCGATGACAGCTGCCGGGTGATCGGTGGAGGGGGAGCTGGGGTAGAAAGGGGTCACAGCCCCTCTTCCCTTGAACCTTCTCCCTCAACAGGCGCTACTGACGTCTTCCTTCTCTGCCCACAAAAGGCGGGGCTAGTAGTGAGCAACAGCATAATTGCTGGAGAGGGCCCTCTCCTCACCATGAAAGAGCCCAGTGAAGAGGAGACCCGGCGGGAGAGATTGCACCCATAGATGAGTAAATGTCACTTTTTTTTTTTACAGTTAGCAGCGGCGGAGATCAAAGCTGGAGGAGCTATTCCGGTCCCTCTCCTGAAGCAAGAAGAGCCCTGGGTGGGGGTGGGGGGAATCGGATGCCACCTGGGTAAAGGAAGACCTGGCCAGATCATTTGAGGGGTCAAGTGAGTTTTAACTCCTAAAGTCAGCTATTTGAGACACACATAGCTGACAGTAGAAGGCTTAAATATAGAGTAAAACCTGACATTAATTTATAATCAGTTTTGCCAGAAAAAACAAACCTTACATAGGAAAGGAATAGAGATGAACTAGGTATTTGAAAGTTCTGTTCCCCAAGAAGATCAAGTTTGTCCAAAAAGAACTTTTAATGAACTCGCTTAAGAAATAAAGAATGTTCCCACAATGTCCCCATCCTCCGGCATTGTACCACGCCTGCCCCTTCAGCATGCAGTGGCCTGAAGGTAGCTGAGCTGTCACTGACTGCACTGCAGATAGAACTGCGGAAGCTGGACAATCTCTCCAGCTGTGTCGGCAGTGGCAGATCAGCGCAGGACACAGCACTGGATCATTATTTATACAGGGAGTGAGCTGTGACATCGGAGTTCACTCCCAGTATAAATGCCCTTCCCTGGATCGGGGGCCAGCAGAGATGCCGGGAGCCCAACTGGGACAGACAGGAGACAGGGAGAGAACAGGTAAGTTAGGATTTCAGAGAAAGTTCTGTTGTGAGAAATTTCTTTGAAATTCGTAGCAAACTCCAGTTCTAGCAAACTGGTTCGATCTTTTCTATTAAAGAACTATTTACATATACAATTAGTAAATACAAATTCTAACATGGGGTGTAAAGAGGAGACAATCCTTATAGAGCCCTTCCAAACCCACAGTGCGATGTACACATAACTTTGCAATGTACAGTATGCTATCTACATTCAAATAATAGGCTCATGACTGCTTTAGAAAGTATCATAGCTTATTACAATAGAACCAATTAAGATAAATGAATTGCTTTTTGGCTATAACAATGTAACGCAATAGACCTCCCAGCAGGGAGCTGGGAGGCTGACAGGCTTGTCAGAATGACTATTCTTGTTTGTTATAGCCGGAAGGAGAGATAGCCCAACCCAAGGTAGTAACATCCCTCCTCTAATCTTGTTTGGTTAAGCAGGAGGGAGAGATGGCCCATCCCAAGGCGTTAACATCCCTTCTCCATATATGGTTCCCTGAACCTTGTCACCTCTGTACATATATTGGACCCTAAACAGGTTTTGGTCTGTTCCCTTAGGGCATCTCAATTTGTGTGACACCTCACTGGTTGGCCACTATATAACTTGCAGACATTCCCAATGCAAGTGCACATACTATCTTCCTTCCACCTTATCCCCCCTAGGGAACAGTGTTTAATAAACCATGTCAAAGTATCACAAAATCTTACCAGATACGTTGGTGTTGATTCAGAGCTGTTGCTGACAATCTTTCTAGGGCTCTCGATGCAACCTGCCAGCGAGATTTTTTGGCAACTCGTCTTATTCAAAGCCCCTTCCGAGATGTCCTCAAAGCTGCGGAAGCAAGAATTAATAATGACAATTCTCAGTTCCATCTGTGAACTCCGAGCGAGTTGTACTAGTTTTCATTCATAAACTGAATGCCAATACAAACAGCATTCATTCTTGCAATGAAACTGACAGTGGGCTCAATTTTTTTATTTTGGCAAATGTTATTTCTTACAAAAAATGCATGCCCTTCCCTCTAAGGCAACCAGCCTGTGCACCAGGCAAAAGGGCTTGTAACCCAGGGCTCAGAGGCTGCACAGTGTGACCCCCGCCCTTCATGTTACAAGCCCTTATACCCTTTGGATGGGTTTGGGGCTCTTCCAGGGGTGCTGGGGTGCTCCCAGCTATCCTTCTAGAACCATCCTAGTACAAACATGTACCCATTTACAATGTATCTCAGAAACAATTATGATAAATCAACTGTTCCTTGCTAGTTGTAACCCAATGGTAAGCTCAGGTCTTGAAAGCCAAGTTAGTGTTCAAGGCCACACACGTAGCCAAAAATATCCACCTGCTGTAGTGCATTTAACTGGCTCTCAGCTGGTGGCATCCAATTTAAGGGCTTGCGAGAGTTTTTGCATTTGGTTTTATGCCCAGGTCTTGAAAGCCTAGTTAGTGTAAAAGGCCACATACCTGCCCAAAAATATCCACCTCCTGCTTTTGTACCTAAACCTTGTTTTAAAGCTTGCTGTAATGTATTTAACTGACCATCACCGGGGGCATGCCATTCCCAACTCCAGGGTGTGTCTTTCAGGCAATATATGGGCCCTCATGCTGATGCCATCTCAAGGCTCTGTCATTGTACCGCTCTGTGACAGCGATTCTTATAGCGATGCCTCTCATCTGCATGTCATACTTCTTTACAGTATTATTTCACTAACCCAGCATGCATCCTATGCATGTTACAGCAAGGCAAAATGTTCTACAACCCTATTGAGGCTCTTGGTAGGCCAGAAATAGCCGTTTTTTACTAGCGATTGACCGCGAATAAATTCGGACCGAAGCAAACATTTTGTAAAATTCAGCGAATCGGCCGAATCTAATTTTTCCCAAAATTGCTCATCTCTAATTATTGCCATGGAAATTATGATGTCACCCTATATATCACCCTGAGCCCCAGATACAACTGTTAAAAGCCCTTTTAATGCATCAAATAAACAATGGCACAAAAGGTTATCTTGAAATAGTTAAACCGTTTCAATGGCTTCAGTCACTAGTTAAGTTGTGCTTAAGAAGGTAAGAACTTACAATACAACTAAGATTTTTCAAAAGTAAACCATGCATTGGAATAACATATACAGGGAAATTGAAATCTAGAAAAGCATACACTCCTTTAGCTAAATTGGTGAGAGTAATACACATAGCTGTGGACTTGTTTTACTGGGAATGTGGGGATTGGAAGTTACATTTGTATAGTACTTGCAATATGATTGTCATGATGACACTTGAACTGACATACATTGAGGTCATGAGTACAGAAAACCAATGCTCCCCAGGGGAGAATTCTGCATAGGTTTCTCATTCAAGTTCTGATTCATCTAGGTTGTGGTATATATGATGTAATACTTCAAGGCAAGTTTACTTGCTATATTTTTCTTTAAGATGTACTGTTACTAGCCTACAGTGGTTGTCACAATAACACTGTAGACAGCACATTTGTTGATGTTACTATTTACCTTTATTTCAACATGGTTGCACAAATGTAACCATTCTGTTTGAACACCTATCCCACAACTTTTTAATGACCTCATCGGAATTCATTGGTCTCTTTATACTGTCCAGCAGACAGATTTCTGGATAAGATAAGGCACCAGAAAAATAAAAATGTACTGAAGTAAACTTAAGGGAATATGCACCAGACTCTGCTTGTCTGATTAACCCAACAGCAACAGAAATTAGTATCTGCTACCTCATCATACTACATCCTCTCTCTCAGAATCCTAGGCATACAGTATCCTCCTACTCCTGGTAAGTCCATTTATATCTTCCCCTCTCTGCTCTCATCCCCCTACCTTTCCGCCCATGAATTCCTCTCACTAGCAAAATCGCTCACCCTCCTATATCCAAGCCACAAGACAGTATGCCATCTCCATAACCCACAGCCATCTCTTCTCTCTGTTTTTTACTTGCCGCTGGTGACATCAGCCCGAATCTAGGGCCACCCTCCCCACCCCTCTCCTCCTACATGCTTTCCTCTTCATCAAAGCCAAATATTTGCAACAGTGTTAAACCTGCCAAAACATGCAACCCATCTAATCTAATAAAACTCACTCCCTCCCTACATCTGTCACCTGGGCATTGTGGAATGCACGTTCAGTGCACAATAAACTAGCCTTTATCCATGACCTGTTTCTACTACTACCCTCTTCCTAAACCACTTTTTTACCTGGCTCCTTCAGTTTCCATCCACAGACATCCCCACAATTATAATGGGTGAGATTAACAACTGCCACCAGATTACTCTCACTAACCTACTCTTTCAGACTCAAACAATGGTCTGCCACCCCTACCCACACAATTGGCCGTACAATTGGCCTCCTCTTCCATAACCTCTGCTCTGTATCTATCCTCTCCTCCTCTTTGCTCCCCCTTCTGTGACCATAATCTGCTAACATTCACACTCTCTCTGCTTCCTGCCACCCCCCTGCATGCAAACATAGAATTCAATGCAGAGACTTAAGATACCTAGATATTCAGTCTCTGTCCATCTCACTTCAACCTCTTCAGACCTTGGCCTCATTCACTGACATAGATGCTGCAGCATCACACTACCATAATACCTCAGCTCTAGACTCCCCCCCTCACATATAACCACCCAGCCCTAAAAATGGCAACCCTGGCGAAATGCAAGCACGGATAGATTTAAATTGCTTGAGCAGCTGAACGGCAATGAAGAAAAACCAAAGTCAGCCGTGACTTTCTGTCTTATAAACAAGCCCTTCAGGAATTAAGACTGCCCTTTCATATGCTAACTATCATATTTCTCTTAACCTATTTCTACACAACCCCGAATCCCAAACAATTATTCAACACTTTCAGTTCTCTACACTGCCCACCACCTCCTCTTCCAACCTCCAAAATAGCAGCAGAATTTTCTACATTCTTCAAAGAAAAAATTGACAACATCCAATTTGGCTTTGCCCTTCAGAATCACTCACCACTCCAAACACCCCTTGCCTCACTCTCTTACTTCCTTCTTTCAAATAACTGAACTAGGACTATCCTCTCTCATTTCCAGGGCCCATCTGACATCTTGCTCCCTTCATCCTTTCCATCCCACCTTATTCCTCAACTGTCTTCATCCTTCACTTCAGCCTTAAACTCTATATTTAACCTTTCCCTTCCCGCTGGCACCTTTCCTTCCTTTTACAAACATGCAGTTATTACTCGACTAATCAAGAAACCCTCTCTTGACCCCTTTTCCCTCTCCAGCTACCGCCCAATCTCACTACTGCCCTTCTCCTCCAAACGTCTTGAACAAAATGTCTACTCAGAAATGGCACACTATTTATCTACCAACAACTTACTTGATCCCTTACAATCTGGATTCCACTGAAACGGCCATCACCAAAGTCACTGATGATCTTCTAACTGCTAAAACCAAAGGTCATTACTCTATCCTCACCCTTGTTGACCTATCCTCAGTCTTTGACACTGTTGACCATTCCCTGCTTCTCTATATTCTCACCTCTATTAAGGTTCAAGGTATTGCACACTCTTAGATCACATCCTACCTCTCTGACAGATCTTTCACATTATTTTCTTCTTGTTCTCTTTCCCTCGGTGTGCCACAAGGTTCTGTCCTAGGCCCCTACATTTCTCAGTCTACCGCTTTGGTCTTGGCAAACTTATAACTTCATTAGGCTTTTAATACCACTTCTATGCGGATGACACTATAAAAGGAAAAAGATTGGACTAATGCACACCACACCGTTTTAGAGTTTGCAAATAAAAGATTGTATTGATAATTCATATAATATAGTTCTCACATAGGCTCAAAAAGGATACAGATTATATGCATAATATTCCCAGTCTCCAGGATCGGTAACCACCTCAACAAAGAATGAGAGCAGAGTTCAATAATAGCAATAGTGCTTATGTAGACATGATCAACTGTAACATAGAACAATTACCCATAGAGGTTGTGAGGTGGTTGTGCAATCGGTCCTGAGGAATGTTACAAAGTGTGGAGCTATATGTCCATAAGTTAAGGTAGACAACAGGTATACTCTAGTAATGCATGTAATGACAAAAAAATATTCTGGTCAGCGTCTAAACTGTATGGGAGACATCATACCAGAAAAGTGCAACAGTGTCATACACAGAAAAACAATGCAATTCAAATCATGACGTCCGTCATAAGATTATACATAGTAGCATAAGCAGTAAAGCAACATGACATTACCAAAACAGCGGTACCCTGATCGCGTAACCTGCCTACGTTTAGGGGCAACCCGGCCCCTTTGTCAAGGCTGCGATGCCGAAAAGAAGAAACAGACCTCGTTTAAAAGCGTGCGCCATCTCCCCCCTGGTCGGCCAGAGTGACGTGTGCGGAAGCGCTCGTCGAGCGCATTCCGTAACGTCACATCCGGCGCCGCGGTCCCGGCTGTTGTCACGTCCGGTGTCGGCTGGCACTGCAAGCAAGTGCCAACCTTCACCGTGTGACGTCAGCGCGCGGGGCCTGCGTGCGTTGGTTAGCTGCTCACTACAGAAAGAAGCTTTATTGGACATAACAAGAACATTATTATGCGCCGATTGGAAGCGCTGTCAGATGACGGCTCATGTAGTGTTGTGTGCTGGCAGCTGGGGAGTTCTTATTGGAAACAGGAGGAGGCAGCGACAAGCCTATGGAAAAATGATTAAAAATATTACTGGTTAAAAACATAGATCAGGGTAAATGGATAAGTAAGAGGTCCAAATATATTCATTATTAAGCAAAAAGAGTATGATCAGCATGGTAATGTATCTAAGGAAACGTTAACCCTTTATAAGCATGATCACATCTCACTATACTGTCCTATGTAAAGAATGCTAACTAAACCTAGGGGCTACCTAGTTGAAGAGAAGGTATGGATGGCCGGGGGTTTGTTTAGGACAAAAGAGGAAACAAATAATGCTAGTGAAGTCCCGACTAGGAAAAATTAATTATGGAATACTGGACTGTTCTGTTGTGATGGTATTACAGTCTAAGAGTATGTACTGCTTAACAGTCGTGGTGTATTGGTAATAATGATAACTATTGACAAATACTGTCCCCCATGGCTAAAGGAACATGTAAAATAGGAAATATATTTATTGAATGTGATCTAGCTTTTACTCTAGTAGCTATGAGTGGGGCATAAATGCCTACAGGGGAGCAGTTCTCTCAATGTGGTGTACTAAATACTAAGCCTTTGCTGGAACATAAAAGAAGAAAATGATGTAACGCAGGGACGTGCAACTATCGGTGTCTGAAGGAGACAGGCGGCTATGATTGCGCACAGCAAAAAGATGGAGGAATACTCAAGTGGTTGTTGAATTCAGTATAAAGCTGTGATGACGTGTCTCCTTTATGGTAGAAATCTCTTAGCAATGGTCCAATAGAACGCTGACCCGCGGTAGGTATAAAAGTTAGAGAGCACATAGTCTAAAAACAATGAGTAGCTGTACTACACAAGAAGCATCCTTTACCTGATGATATAGTGGGTGAGAGCGCTGAATAAGTACAATAGGGCATAGGAGGATTCTCACGGCAAATGGGATGAGGTGATAACTTTAAAAATAAAAGATATAGAATTAGTGCAGTTCTAAGGTATTAGACAAAGTAGTCATAGAAACGGTGTAAAGTCCATCTCTTCGTTTAGGCCTTTAGGTGCCATGGTCTGTAAAGTTTGAATCCAAAATAATTCACGTTTTAAGAGGAATAAATTCCTATCCCCTCCTCTCGGTGGGGGCTGTATCTGTTCAATTGCCTGGAATCTTAATTGCGAGACCTGATGCCCAACCTCAACAAAATGGCGTGTGATGGGGGAATCAAGATTCACTCTGCGAATAGAACTCCGGTGTTCGCTAATGCGAGCCCGTAGTTCCCTGATGGTTTTTCCAACGTATGTAAGTCCGCATGGGCATTTAAGAATGTAAATCACAAAATCAGAGCTACAATTAAGGAAGGATTTAATCGGGAATTTTTTGCCGGTTTGCGGATGTGTGAAATATTCACTCTTGATCACAAAGTGACATTGGGCACAGTGTCCGCATGGATGCATGCCCTTAACTAATGGTAAGGACGTGAGCCAAGTGTGTGTAGGTGGATTTCTGGTCTGTTGGTGAGGCTCTGCCCTAATGAGTTGATCTCGGAGATTCTTTGGGCGTTTTTTTACAAACAATGGTGGTTGTGAAAAAGTGTCACATAGGCGCTCATCAGAGGTGAGTATGTGCCAATGTTTTTTAATGATTCGCTCAATGTGAGGCGACATCCGGGAGTATGTGAGTATCATAGGTATTCGTGTCTGCACCTGTTTGGGTTTGTGTTTGAGCAAAGTATGTCGTGGCTGTGTGAAGGCTCTATTTTTGGCTGACTCCAAAATGTGTCTCGGATAACCTCTGGCCAGAAAGTCTGATGTGAGAGTGTCCGCTCTCTCCAGGAATGTGTGATCATCAGTGATGATCCTTCTGAGTCTAATATATTGGCTATATGGGAGACTCTCTTTCATGTTCTTCGGGTGGAAGCTATTGAAATGTAAGAATGTATTTCTGTCGGTCTCTTTTTTGTATAGATCAGTCGTGATCTTATGGTCTTTGATAGCTACGTTAACATCAAGAAAGTGAACTTGTTCATAGCTGTGCTCCAAAGTGAATTTAATTGTTGGTTCTGCTATATTCAGTTCGTCAGTAAATGTAAGTAGGTCCGTGAGTGAACCGTGCCACAAGAAAAAGATATCATCTATATATCTTACCCAGTAGAGGACATGTGTGGGAAACAGAGTATGGGTGTAGACATGTCTGGTTTCAAACTCGTTCATGAAGAGGTTAGCATAAGACGGGGCAACATTGGACCCCATAGCAGTCCCCTTACTATTTACAGCTACAGGGGACTGCTATGGGGTCCAATGTTGCCCCGTCTTATGCTAACCTCTTCATGAAGAGTGAATCTTGATTCCCCCATCACACGCCATTTTGTTGAGGTTGGGCATCAGGTCTCGCAATTAAGATTCCAGGCAATTGAACAGATACAGCCCCCACCGAGAGGAGGGGATAGGAATTTATTCCTCTTAAAACGTGAATTATTTTGGATTAAAACTTTACAGACCATGGCACCTAAAGGCCTAAACGAAGAGATGGACTTTACACCGTTTCTATGACTACTTTGTCTAATACCTTAAAACTGCACTAATTCTATATCTTTTATTTTTAAAGTTATCACCTCATCCCATTTGCCGTGAGAATCCTCCTATGCCCTATTGTACTTATTCAGCGCTCTCACCCACTATATCATCAGGTAAAGGATGCTTCTTGTGTAGTACAGCTACTCATTGTTTTTAGACTATGTGCTCTCTAACTTTTATACCTACCGCGGGTCAGCGTTCTATTGGACCATTGCTAAGAAATTTCTACCATAAAGGAGACACGTCATCACAGCTTTATACTGAATTCAACAACCACTTGAGTATTCCTCCATCTTTTTGCTCTGCGCAATCATAGCCGCCTGTCTCCTTCAGACACCGATAGTTGCACGTCCCTGCGTTACATCATTTTCTTCTTTTATGTTCCAGCAAAGGCTTAGTATTTAGTACACCACATTGAGAGAACTGCTCCCCTGTAGGCATTTATGCCCCACTCATAGCTACTAGAGTAAAAGCTAGATCACATTCAATAAATATATTTCCTATTTTACATGTTCCTTTAGCCATGGGGGACAGTATTTGTCAATAGTTATCATTATTACCAATACACCACGACTGTTAAGCAGTACATACTCTTAGACTGTAATACCATCACAACAGAACAGTCCAGTATTCCATAATTAATTTTTCCTAGTCGGGACTTCACTAGCATTATTTGTTTCCTCTTTTGTCCTAAACAAACCCCCGGCCATCCATACCTTCTCTTCAACTAGGTAGCCCCTAGGTTTAGTTAGCATTCTTTACATAGGACAGTATAGTGAGATGTGATCATGCTTATAAAGGGTTAACGTTTCCTTAGATACATTACCATTCTGATCATACTCTTTTTGCTTAATAATGAATATATTTGGACCTCTTACTTATCCATTTACCCTGATCTATGTTTTTAACCAAAAATATTTTTAATCATTTTTCCATAGGCTTGTCGCTGCCTCCTCCTGTTTCCAATAAGAACTCCCCAGCTGCCAGCACACAACACTACATGAGCTGTCATCTGACAGCGCTTCCAATCGGCGCATAATAATGTTCTTGTTATGTCCAATTAAGTTTTTCTGTAGTGAGCAGCTAACCGACGCACGCAGGCCCCGCGCGCTGATGTCACACGGTGAAGGTTGGCACTTGCTTGCAGTGCCAGCCGACACCGGACGTGACAACAGCCGGGACCGCGGCGGATGTGACGTTACGGAATGCGCTCGACGAGCGCTTCCGCACACGTCACTCTGGCCGGCCAGGGGGGAGATGGCGCACGCTTTTAAACGAGGTCTGTTTCTTCTTTTCGGCATCGCAGCCTTGACAAAGGGGCCGGGTTGCCCCGAAACGTAGGCAGGTTACGCGATCAGGGTACCGCTGTTTTGGTAATGTCATGTTGCTTTACTGCTTATGCTACTATGTATAATCTTATGACGGACGTCATGATTTGAATTGCATTGTTTTTCTGTGTATGACACTGTTGCACTTTTCTGGTATGATGTCTCCCATACAGTTTAGACGCTGACCAGAATATTTTTTGTCATTACATGCATTACTAGAGTATACCTGTTGTCTACCTTAACTTATGGACATATAGCTCCACACTTTGTAACATTCCTCAGGACCGATTGCACAACCACCTCACAACCTCTATGGGTAATTGTTCTATGTTACAGTTGATCATGTCTACATAAGCACTATTGCTATTATTGAACTCTGCTCTCATTCTTTGTTGAGGTGGTTACCGATCCTGGAGACTGGGAATATTATGCATATAATCTGTATCCTTTTTGAGCCTATGTGAGAACTATATTGTATGAATTATCAATACAATCTTTTATTTGCAAACTCTAAAACGGTGTGGTGTGCATTAGTCCAATCTTTTTCCTTTTATAGTGTTTAAAGAGGTTGTCAGGGGTTACACCTCAGGATTTTTTGCACCCAAATACTCATTTTTCTCCTTCTTCTGGTGTGCTATACCTAACCTTTTTTGGTTTAATATATGCGGATGACACTAAAATATACCTCTCTGGTCTCAATCTCTCCTCCCTCCTATATCGCACTTCATGTCATCTCCCTTCCTCAAGCTTAACATCAATAAGACAGAACTGGTAATTTTCCCACCATCTAACTCCCCTCCTCCCCTCTCTAACATGTCTATCTCCATTAACAATTATATATAAACTGCAACTCCTCAAGCTTGGTGCCTAGGAGTCAGCCTGGACTCTGCCCTTTCATTTAAGCATCCTACCTCCCCCAGGCCACCTCCTACCATCTCCAACTCAAAAACATCTTACAAATCCATCCCTTTCTCTCACCTGACACCACTAAAATACTAGTACATGCCCTGCTCATATCCTAGCTGAACTACTGCAACATCCTTCTTTGTGGCTTACCAACTAACAGACTGTCACCCCTCCAAACTATCCCGAACTCTACTGCTTGCCTCATCCATCTCTCCTCCTTCTCAACCAGCTCTGTTGTCAGAGCTCTCTCCAGCCAGACCCCTCCCTACATCTCATCTCTAATGCAACAATATCAACCTAGACACAGCCTCCATTCTGCCACCAACCTTCTCCTGTCTTCCCCCCTGGTCACCTCCTCTCATACTCGCCTCCGGAAATTCTCATGTGCCACTCCAATCTTCTGGAATTATTATTAATAATAATAATAATAATATTGCCTGTACATTTCTTAAAGCATTCATTATGGCTAGAGATGAGCGAACTTTTGAAAAGTTCGATTCGGCCGATTCGCCGAATTTCACAAAGAAATTCGGGTTCGGCCGAATCAAACTTTTACGAAGTTCCCCATCAAAAATGCCGGCATGGTGGGAGCGGGCCGGCCGGCCCGCTCCCACCATGCCGGCAAAAATGCTTTTTTTTTTTTTTTTTAAATGCTGGCATGGTGGGAGCGGACCGGCCGGCTTTACGCTCCCGCTCCCACCATACCGGCATTTTTTCTTTTTTTTTTTTTCTTTGTTTTTTAAATGCCGGCATGGTGGGAGCGGGCCGGCCGGCTTCACCGGCCCGCCGGCCGGCTCCGCTGGCTCCGCTGACAGCGGTACCGGCCGGCCCGCTCCCACCATGCCGGCATTTTTTTTTTTTTATTTCAGGAAAAATTCGATCGGCACGAACCACAAAATATTCGGGTTCGTACCGAATCGAATATTTCCTGAAATTCGGAGCGAATTCCGGTTCGTCCGAACCGGTTCGGTCATCTCTAATTATGGCTATAGCTAAAATTTAAAATCTGGCTTCTTCCCACCTTATCCCCCTTCAAAATCTCTCAAAATCTCATATTATATGTAAATACCTTATGCACAGTATGCAGCATTCATTGGCTGCAGGTGGTACACCAAGTGAATGTACACTATTGCTATTGGTTCCAGAGAATGCTCTCATATTATGAAATTGAAAACACCATATATGAGTTTACAATGTCCTGTAGGTTCAATTCTGAGGGCTGTCAAGTAGTGATGAGCGAACTTTTGAATAGTTCGGTTGGGCGATTCACCTAAATTTTCTGGAAAAGTTTGGTTCGGTCTGAACTAGTTTAGGATAAACTTTCATCTAAAACACATGGAAAACAATGACTGACAGCCCTAAAAGTCAACCAAGGCTGTATTAAAATATGTTTTAGTGGACTAATTAGCATTTCAATTAGCTGTGTCTAATTAGGATACAAATCTCCAATAACCTAATTAGAATAGCCAGAAGCTGTCTTTGATAGTTTAACGCACATAAAAAAATGGGGAGAAGCAAGAGGGTTTGTATTCCTGCAAAGTGAAAAGAAGTAACTGGTTTTTTACAAGCGTTGAGAAATGTACTCATTTTGGGCATCACAGGGGGTAAACCTGTGGTTGCGTAGACCTGACAGTAGCAGGCAAGTCCTTAAAAAATGGGCCCATTTTTACGGCAGTAGCAGCGGGATTGGCATCTTGACAATATAGTTGAAGAAGACAAAACAGTGTCTTTTTTCTTACAAGCCTTGATAAATGTACCAATTTTGTGCATCACGGTGCAGTTGTATAGGCCTAGTAGTAGTAGAGAGTGGCAGCGGAGGTGCAGTACTTAACGACTAGGCAGAGGGACAGAAGACCTATGGTGGTTGTTTAGGGCTGGCAGCAGCAGGCAAGCCCTAAAAAAATGTTTCCAGTTTAACAGCGGTAGCAGCGGGATTGGCATCTTGCCAAATTAGTTGCAGAAGATAAAACAATGGCCTTTTCTTACAAGCCTTGATAAATTTACCCATTTTGTGCATCACGGCATAAACCAGTGGTTGTGTAGGCCTAGTAGTAGCAGAAGGTGGCAGCGGAGGTGTTGGTGGTGGTAGTAGCTAGTAGTAGGTATTAGCAGTACTGAAAGACTAGTCAGAGGGACGGGAGACCTGTGGTGATTGTGTAGGGCCAGCAACAGCGGGCAAGCCCTCAGAAAATTATTTGTAAAGTGGGGGGTCGCAGCAGGATTGACATCTTGACAATTTAGTTGATGAAGACGAAACAATGGATTTTTACAAGCCTGGAAAAACGTGCCCATCTTTGGCATCTCAGGGTTAAATTGCAGTTGTGTAGGCCTAGTGGTAGCAGAGGGTGGCAGCGGAGATGCTGTTGGTGGTAGAAGAGGCATTAGCAGTACTGAAAGACTAGGCAGAGGGACAGGAGACCTGTGGTGGTTGTGTAGTGCTGGTGTTAGTAAATGGCAGCCGGTGTGATGGTGGTGGTAGCATTAGCCTCTCTGGTAGAGATCTCTGGTAGTTGTGTAGGCCTTGTGTAGGCTTTGCACTAGCAGTAGCTGACAAGCACTAAACAAATTATTCCCATTTTAGAGGGGTAGCAACAGGATTGGCTTCCTGGAAATTGAAGAAGGGCAGTTTGATTGTCCCACGCAGCTTGGTGATTCCACTACAGGTGCCTGTGTAAGGCCGTAGTTCCTAGTCCTAGATTTGTGCCCTTGCTATTGCTATTGCAGAATGGCAACCCACCGACTTGAGATGCCCCACAGTGTGAAACTTTGAAACTCACCTTGTTCCTGTATCCCATGGCATATGTGTGGCTCAGCAGTGGTGCCCCTGTCCTTGGCACCTGGCAGACTTGATTGTCTGCACATGAGAAATAGTGCAAATGGGTTATCCCTAACATTCATTTTTATTTTAATTTGTTGCTTATTATTGCATCTTTTTCTTGTATAAAATGTTACGTTCGTTTATCCATATTAGGTTTCTCCCAATCTGATGGTGTTGAAATGCTAGGGGCCCTATTTAATTAACGCCACCAGCAAGTCATATTTATAATGAGAAAAAATGTTTCACGCCACATATAGCGCCATGTAGTGCCCCATGTCTCAAGAGCACCATGTGTTTGGTTAGCATCGGCACGGTGTTCCCTTCAGTGCCACATCAGGCGCTCAGTGTCATTCTACCATAGCCTTCAGTTAGCCATTCCAGTTTTTTTTTATTTTTGGTGACTTCTGGCTAGCCTTTTTTTATTTTTTTGTGCTCAGTCAAGTGACACGGGATCCCTTGCCTGTTCAGGGTGTTTTTTTGGTTAATTATTCACTTAGGTTATCTACGTTAACTTGCGTTTTCATGCCTGCCAAACATCATATGGGACAGGGGGATGTGGTATTGGGATAATTTATAACAAAACATTTTTAAAGATTATTTTAGTGAGTACAAGTTAAAACTCTCACTCAGATGTGATTTTTAATTCACACACAAAAGCAGACCTAAAGGTAAACTGGTTCAAATCTTTAGCATGGCCCACACTGTGCTACAATCTATTTAATCTCTATCAGTTTGGAATCATGTAACGCCTGATGCAGAGGATTAAGTATCTTCCAAAGCCCACCCTAAAATGTATTCAGTTAGCCTACAAATGGTATTGCCTTATTTCTTTACTCCTCTACTAGAGAAAAGATTGTACATCTTAAAAGTAGTAGATTTGTATAAACACTAAAAACACATTTTTAGCCATAGTATACAGTATTGATACACAAGTCTCTAGGGGAGGGCAGGCAGAGTAATTGCCCTGGGCACCAAGGCCATTGGGGGTGCCTTTATCACAGCCATCCTGTTTTCGGCAGAGTCAAGGGCACTATTAGTGGTGCAGGCCCCTAATACCTCCATAGTGGGCTTAGGAGAGAGAGGCACTGCATGGTGCTATGGTACAGGCACAGCAAGGCACTTACCTGTATGGGACAGCAGAAGAACCACAGAATGTGTGAGAAGGGGGCAGAATTATTTCCCTCCCACACAGAGCATTATTTTGCCTTGAAACTGCGCTACTGATCCATTCTTTGCAAAGCAGACCACCAATTGAAAATAAATGGAGGTACTTTAACAAATTTAGATGCTCCCCCCATTACAGGAAGCAGCCACTAGGTCCATGCTTCCAAACTGCTCACACATTCTTTGCTACCACCAGTTTGTCAAAGGAGTTTGCCCTGTAAACCCTTATGTACAGTGATGGGGGAGAGAATCCAAGAGTGGCATGGGATTGTGGCCAGCTGTGGCTGCTGTTGGGGAATGGTAGGTATATTGCTTGATTTCAAGCATCGTTAACCATTGTCTGGTAAGCATTCCAATTTAGGTAAGGTTCTGAGTGGACCTCAAGACATTTTTGATTAGTAGTCCACTTAAAAAGTAAAATTGGCACTAGTAGTGCTTGTTTAACCTTTTAAAGACTAGGGACTCATGCTAGTTTTTTGGTAAATCAATTTCCAAATTAGGTGTGCCTTGCAGTGTGAATTGAAACCTGCATCTCAATCAATAAGTGTGTCCCCCAGTAAAGATCATGCTAATTATTTGGTGAAGCCAGTGTGACTTTCATTATGCATTGGGATGTGGATTGCAACCTAAATCTCGTGAGCTTTTCAACGTTAACACACAAAAAAGTGCAAAAAATTATGTCTGTCCAAATTTTTACCCAACCAAAAATTACCTGTAACTGTGATTGGGCATTTCTAAAGGAGAGGCACATCATATATCCAATAAGGTAAAGATAATTAATTTATTTTTTTCCCTTACATTTAAATTTGCTACATTGCAAGTACAGCTGATATTTAGGAAAAAAATGGAACAAAGACATTTTGCAGTTTCTTGCGTGCAATAAAATGCTAAAAAAGCTAAAAAGCTCACTGAGATTCAGGTTTCAATCCACACCACAAAGCACACTGCAAGTCACACTACCTGCACAAAAAAATTGTGAGGAATAAGGCAAACATTATATTATATTTTATTGCTGATGCCTTGTTATCCCTTTTAAGATTCTCTGTTCTTATCAAACGTCACCATTCCAAAATCCTCCAAACACAAGCCTGGCAAGAAAAAGACAGTCAATATATGGGCATGAGGATCTGACACTCAGAAATAAGCAAAGGCAGCTCCAGGTTGAAAGCCTCCCTTGGCCCCTTCGTCAGACAGTGAGGGGCCAGCATGCTCCCCAGCTGGAAAGGTGTGATAGCAGATGGTGCTTTAAAGAGATTTCCCTGGGCCTTGTGTCTGCTAGCAGGGAGGGGGAAGGGTTTAAAGCTTAGGCCCTTATTTATGAAGGAATAGCGACAGCTAGCCACTGGTGAGCGACCGGTAATGACGGGCACCGCCACGAGAACGCCGGCTCCCCACCACAATCACACATTTATCAAGCCGATCCTGCTTAGCGACTGAGATAGCGCCATATAGCCACTCATTCATCATTATTCCAGCCTCAGCCCACAGCGCCAGCGTCCAACCTTGAACAGCGACAGGTATGGCCTCTCGCTACCTGGCGCTCTCCAATGCATTTCAATGGAACAATCTTGAAATATTCATAATTAATTGTTATTAATGTTTTTGTTTTTTTTTTTAAATGTGAAAAATTCTGTGACCACTTCTGCCATGTTAGTTAATTTTTTTAAGGTAAAAAAAAAAAAAATTTGTGCAGAATTGATATTACAGGTCTGATATTATTGTATTCATATTACTAAATTCTTTCAAAATTTTGTTTTTTTTGGTTTCCAAAATATGGTGGTTTGGGGGTTAAAAAACTACTTTTAACACATCGTCGCCAGCGCTCTGGGGTTTAAACATGCATTTCACAGCGCGAGAATTTTTTGAGCGTGATTTTTTGATGAATGTGGTGGGAGCCGGTCGCTCTGACCAGTCGCTATCATGCGCACCCATACATTGCGGAACCTGTCAAATAGCGACTCGTCACCCCGTATTCAACATTACTGCACACCGAATCAGTCGCTATCAACAACCGAACAATGGCCAAGCACAGCGACTACTAGTGGGCGCTGTGAAAATACTGCTACAGTCGCTCAACTGTCGCTATCTGCCGCTATTAATGAATCGGCCTCTTAGTTTGTGAGACCAGAAGGTCAGCACGCCCAGTTAGGACCAGCAACCAGAACAGGGCTAGCTCCAAGCTTCCTGGATGCCCTGTCATACACATCATTCATCTTGCTAAGGTAATTTGACTTTAGTTGTCTCTGCTTATTATTCGCTTACCTGTAATCTGTATTCCACTCTTCATAACCGATATTTTCACTATTTCCTCCATATCAAATGCATTATAACTGTCTAATGTGCCTTCCACATTAAATTATAGATTTAACTAGAGCTATCTTTTTGCCTTAACCAAGAATCTGTGTGTGTTCGTGGCATTGCTGGGCTTTGTAGTCCCAGAGGGTGATTTAGGAAAGCACGTTGCATGATGATATGGGCTGTATTGTCAGCGTGATCACGTGATACGCATTTTCCTGACCTTTAACATGAGACTAGGGTGGTCATGCTAATTATTTGTTAAAGCAATTGTGATTTGCAGTGTGCATTGTGGTGTGGATTGAAACTTGAATCGCGTGAGATTTTTAGCGTTAACACACAAAGTTTCTTCCCCAAAACTGACCTGTATCTGTGATAGAAGATTTTGACAGGTGAGGTACATAATTTTTCCTATAAGGTAAGGATTTTTTTAAGTCAGCAAAGATCAGCACCCTATGGATATGCATAAATAGTTTTACAAATTCCGGGGAGGCCGATTCATTAATAGCGCCAGGTAGCGACAGATGAGCACCAGTAGCGTGATTTTCACAGCGCCCGCTAGTATTCGCTGTGCTTGGCCGTTGTTCGCTTGTTGACAGCGACTCAGTCGGTGTGCGGTAATGTTGAATACGGGGTTAGGAGTCGCTGTTTCACAGGTTCCGCGCTGTATGGGTGCGCCTGACAGCGAATGGCCAGAGCGAACGGCTCCCAGCATATTCATTAACAAATCACGCTCAAAAAATTCTCGCGCTGTGAAATGCTTGTTTAAACCCCAGAGCGCTGGCGGCGATGGCTTAAAAGTAGTTTTTAACCCCCAAACAACCATATTTTTTGATTATAAAATTAAACAAGTTTTTCTAAACATTTTGTAATATGAATACATTAATATCAGACCTGTAATATCAATTCTGCACAAATTTTTTTTTTTTTTTTTTACCTTAAAAAAAATATCTAACATTGCCGAAGTTGTCACAAAATTTTTGACAGTTAAAAAAAAAAAAAAAAAAAAAAAAACATTCATAGCAATGAATTATGAATATTTAAAGATTGCTCCATTGAAATGCATTGGAGAGCGCCAGGTAGCGAGAGGTCATACCTGGCGCTGTGATGGGATTAGCAGCGGCGCTGTTCGTTGCAGTCCACTACATGATGAATCCCGCGCTAGCTGACGCTCTCACCGGTGCTAGCCTCATTTAGCGTGATAAATGCATGATTGTGTCCGCCGCCTGGCGTTCTGGAGTCGGTAGCCGCCGATAGCTGGTGCTACCTGGCGCTAGTGAGACACTACCTGGCGCTATCCCTTGATAAATAAGGCCCTTAGTATAGCCCATAGGGTGCTGTCATTTCCAGACTAAAAAAATCCTTACTTTATTAAATATATGATACCTCACCTGTAAACATGCCCCAATGCAGGTGCAGGTGATTTTGATTTGAAAAAAATAGGAAAAACATTTTTTAAACACTTTTTGTGTATTAACGATAAAAGACTAATCAAAAGGTTGCAATTCACACAGCAATGCACACCAGAAGTCACACTGGCTTCGCCAAACAAGTAGCACAACCCCCAATGTTGCATCTGACATTTGTGCAATCAAAGCATCAAAGCACATTTTATTGTCCGAGGAGGTCACGTTGAACATTAGGTTAGAGTTATTTTCTTTGCATTGTTGCAAAACTTTTTGGATTGCTTCACATATATTAGGAGGACGATTTCTTAAAACAGACAACTATATATATTTATATATACACACACACACTTGCTCTGTTGTTGCTTACTGTAAGTAATTTAATTTACCTAAAACATACATGAGTAATGTGTTTGGAGGTATTTTGAGAAGAAAATGATGTAATTACACAAGACAGGTTTTGAATATGAAATAGTTTACGGTTAGGCAACACCGGATGACAGATACTTGCAATTAACAAGTTAATTGCAGCACCAATGTGTGGAAGTGAGACAAGGAGATTATTATACATTTCATTAGTGAAAAATAAAAATATGAATATCTTTGTTACCATGTCAAACCCTTTAAATTAACTTTTGAAACTTATTGAAATGTGTGCTCTGTTCTTAAATTAAACACAGCATAGGTTATTGAAATCATTACCATTAATAATAGCACAAATAAAGTGAAGTCCTTTGAAAAGCTCTATAATAATATTTAATTGTCCTGTAAAGCACAACTTCAGAAATGAGGTTGAATTTCTAAAGCTGGTAGGAAGACAGGGCACTATAAAACTGTTCTACAACAAGGTTTGGAACATGCAATTTAGAATTTAGAAATGTTTGGTTCCAGTCATTAAATCAGATCTAGCTTTAAATGCTTATAAAGGGTTTGTTTTGGCTAAGTGTAAAAGTAATTTACAGTGTGCTTACCTGTTGTGCAAATGATTCATCCTGGTGTGCTGCTTAATAAAGCTATTGAGGCTCTGTAACCCAGGCCAAAGATGGGCATGCTGATTCATCATTAGCGGCAGGTAGCGACAGATGAGCGTCTGTAGCAGGCATTTTCAGAGCGCCCGTTAGTAGTCGCAGTGCTCGGCCGTGAGTCGCTACTTTATAGCGACTCAGTCGCTGTTCAGTAATGGTGAATACATTGTGAGGAGTCGCTATTTGACCAGTACAGCGCTGTATGCGAGCGCATGGTAGCGACTGCTCATAGCGACCGACTCACACCATATTCAGGAAAAAAACAGCTGCAAAAATCTCTGGCGCTGAAAAATAGTTGTTGGAAGCCCAGAGCGCAGGAGGCGGTGTGTTTAAAGTCTGTTTTCAAGCATCTTTCAACTAGTAACAAAGCGAAAACATATGGAATTACATTATAGCAACATTGTAACATGGACACTTTAATGCCAGACCTGTAATGTCATTTTTGAGGAAATATTTAAAAAATGAAAAAATTATGAAAAACCTGCTTTTTCAATGCCAGAAGAGGTCAAAGAATTATTTGTGATTTTTTGAAAAAAAAAAAAAAAACAGTTTAAAGAGAAGAAAAGGATCGTCCATTGAAATGTATGGGAGAGCGCCAGGTAGCGAGAGGTCATACCTGGCGCTGTGCAAGGCTGAACGCTGGCGCTGTTCGCTGAGGCTGTAAAAATGATGAATCAGACGCTACATGGCGCTATCCCAGTCGCTCAACAGATTCTGCTTGATAAATGTGTAATTGAGTGCCGTGTCCAGCATTGACCAGTCGCTATCAGTCGCTACCTCTCATTAACCAGTCACTACCTGACGCTATCCCTTCTTAAATAAGGGCCTCAATTTACTATGAACTAATGGCAATAATAACGCAGCAAGCAGCTCACCTGATGCCTGTCCCATGTGCTGCGTAGAAGCTGTAGCAGGGCTCCAGACTTTGCCTTCTCCTTAAGGACCACACAGCAACCCCGGAAGAACCTGGTGTGGCCTCTAAGCCCTGGGTTACAAGCCCTTAGGCTGGTTGGGGGGGCACAATATTTTTTTAATAAATTAAACAAAAAATAAAGACCAAAAAAGCCCTGCTGTCACTTTCACTATGAAAAAAATGGCATTCATTTTAACAATGGAACGTTTAAAAATGATATTCAAAAAACAAGTCTGAATTTCGTTCCATGACAAGCCCAAAAAAATGCAAAACACCCCCCCCCCCCCCCCGCTGTCAGTTTCAATGCTAAAATGAATGCCAGTCACATTTAGTTATGAGAATGGCTGCTGGCTTCTCTTCTTGGTCTGTATGTGCCGTGTAACTGCCTTCTGTTTTAAGAAAGTGCTGTTTAATTTAAAATAAGATACTTAGTAATTTTAAATGTAATTATTACTTTGATAAGGGGTGGGAAATTTACATTTACACAGAAAACACATACATCCATATCATTCCATAACATATTTACTTTCTCCGTTCTCATAATTATTACTTTATATATTATATTTATTAACTATTTTAAGATGCAAATTATGAAGGGATGCCATTTTTATGTTTATAGTTTTTTTTTTCCCATAAAGCAACATTATAAAATCCCACAACTAGGCATCCATTAAATTCCCGTAGAACATCATTTTAACAATAAGTCCTTTTAGTGATAAAGATTTGTCAGTTTTCATGTAACTGGGAATTGAAATTTACACAAGAGAGTCACATAAACTCTAATCTGTTTTGCAGATTCCCTGTACTTTCAGGATTAAGGGTTTGACAAAAGTTCATTCTAACAAGCTAGTGGGCATCTCTAGAGCCCTTGTACTGTACACTGAAAAGCCCTGGTGATTTTCCTGTATACATATGTATATGTGAAATCCGTCACATCAGTTCAGAACATGTCAGATATTTTTGCATTTGTTAAGAAATGTCTGAAAGTTACTGTTCTCTGTAACTAGTCCCTGTAGATCATAAACAGTATTTAAAGCAGTGCGCTATCTAGATATACTGGCACATCACTATCTAGATATACTGTATACAGTTCCTATTACCAGGGACTTTAACAATAGTAGGCATAGCAGTCGCCTAGGGAAAGTAGTTCTGGGCTGACCAATATAAGCAGAATTAATTTATATGAAAGTAATCATGAATGTAAAATAATTACTTTTAGCACTTTTTTCAGAAATTATTATAAAGATATAAAGTACCTATTACACACATCTATTTGCCCAACATCCCAGAATTCAAAGCAGACCTCAATAAAAATGAATTTGAGTTTTTTTAGCGATCACCCTCGGGAGATCTCAGTTTGGGAGTTTCTCCACTAAAAGCTTCCTGGAAAGCCCAAAACTCACTATTTAGTGGGGCAGAGGCAACCATATCTGCATATACCCCTCAACTGCTATAATTTGCCCCATGACATGTTTCTTCTACAAACTTTGTATTGGATTAAGGTGTCAGTCCAGGCACAAAATAAAAAACATATGAATTCAATTTTTCTCACTCGCAGCTGACTCGCCCTGAATAAAACTTAACTGAGATCAAGTCTGACGCTATGCCCAAAGTAATTCACTGCAGTACAGCATTGAGGGTGAGTGAGGGAAGCACAGTTCTCAATCACGGTGTGATGACCAGCGGGACACCAGCCTTCTGTAAGCAGACAACCCCCAATCTCCACCGCTGCTTCTGCCTATAGTCAAGCCCCGGTTTGCCGGGATGCTAGAAACACCTCGCCGGACATGGTTGCCCCCAGGTCTTAATAGGCGCAAAGGATGTCTGCTTACGGTGAAGGTCAATGAACCGCGAGGATATCCCAGGTTCGAGGTCAGACAAAGCAAAGGCCGGTACAGGCAGCGGAAGAGGATGGACGATCAAGCTGGGTCAAAAACAGATAATCACTAGTAAAATCACACCCTAATCACAAGAGACTATAACGGGCACTGAGCACTGGGCTGATTCCATATTTATTGGGGACCTGACCAATGGTAACCCAGGAGGGAGTGTGTGTGGTGATTGGTGCAACTTACAACACTGTGAGTGATTGGAGACACTATCCAGGGGCTGGTCAGTCTTGGCAGCAAGGCTGACCAGCCCCTGATTCCCATCAGGTGTGGAGGACGCTGCGCCATGAACACTGGCCATCACCACTCCTCCTTTTAGCTACAGCTACATTCTGCCAGTAGCAGCCCCACCAGCTCCACAGAGTGCCCAGGGGGAAGGCAGCCAGGCATCACCTGCCTTTGGTGGGCCAGATCATGGAGGCAAATTGAGAGGGCTAGCAGCCCCACTTTCTGTAAAAATGCCAATAGATATTTTAAACAAAAGTAAAATAAAACAAAGGCCAAATGGGACACAGGGAAGTGGTTTGGGGGAGGGTAAGCTAGGTTAGTCTCAAGACAAGAGATTGGGTAAGAAAGAGGAGCAATGTGGACCTAAACAGACTGGGACACAATGAAGCTGTTTGAGGGGAGGGGAAGCTAGGCTAGCACCAAGAGAGGAGGAGCAATGTGGCCCTAAACAGACTGGGACATAGAGAAACTGTATGGGAAGCTAGGCTAGCCTCAAGAGAGGAGAGTGGACTACAAGGAGGAGCAATGTAAACCTAAACATACCAAAACATATACTCCTGAGTAGCTGAGGGAACCAGAGCCACATGCGTACAATCAATGGTGCCCATGACACTTGGCATATTTCGAAAAAATCCCTACCTGCCATGATGGTAGGGAAAGAGATGTATTTCTCGTTCAGTACAGCCATGCCATCAAGAAATTTAGTCTGGGTGCGGCACAGCAAAGGCTGGGACATGCCAACTGACAGACCGAATCAGGCCGATGGTCTTTCAATCAATGAACACGTGTAGCAAAATGATAAATGGTCTGGCAACAGAGGGTTACAAAAATTCTAGGTAGGCTGGCACTTAAAGTTTTAATAAGAGAGTAGTAGTTTATTTAGAAATCTTTCTTTTTAAAGGATGAAAATCTTTATATTCTTGCATCACTTGATACAAACAAAAGAAAAGTCTTTGTAACAAAATATCTTGCATACTTTTTGATCTTAGATATTTCCCTTTGAAATATTGTATTAATACAATAATTTTATATTACATAGGAAAGCTTCTTTAGCTTCTTAGGCTCAAAAACATAAAGCGTAAAGTTTTACAGGTGTTGAAAAGTCTTTTAAATTGGGTTGTTTCCTTGACAACCACATTTTCATTGCATTACTGAACCGGTTGTTAGCAGTTTGAATATCTTCATAATTTTAATAATAATTTAACAGTAATGTACAATTTACTTGAAATAATGCTTCTGGATCAGAGTTAAAATAATGCCACCCCTTATCATACTATATATTGCATACATAATACAAGTCTGTGAAAAAATATAGCAATTTTGTTTGAAATCCTGACAAAGTGGCAAATTATGCATTGAAATCAGTGAGTTTTATGTGTTAGCACTGGGTTAGCAGATAATAATAATAAACTGCAAGAGCACTCATTTGGCAGCATTGAAGAAATATTCCTATCCAGGTAATCCAGTTCCGTCTAGCTGTGATCTCAGGTATGCCTTTCTCTTGACGGTGATAATGGGCCGAGAGTTGTCCAACTGCTCACTCCGGTATTGCATGACATAATGTCCCAGAGCGGTAGCTTGTGGACGAATGCGCATTTTTTGGTAAGTACTGTGCTGCCTATTAAATGTGTCAAAAAAGGGATAATGTAGAACAGGGGATCTGCCCTCCATGACTCTGTGACCTGTGAACCTCAGGGATATTGTTTTTGGCCACCAGATGCAGCAGCCCTGGACAACGGACATATAAAAACACATTGGGCCACTGGCATTTGGCCCTTGATCTTGTTAAGTATTTTTTATTGTCAACTCTGACTTACCTCTTACTTTGTTTCCTGATCCTTAAGCTTGGAAGACTTTTTATTGATTATTTAATGTATCTTGGCTGAACACTAGAACTTCTTTTGTGATTGGTCCTTATTGATGGTGCCTTGTGCACTGATAATGTAATTTCTACTCTGCCTGTCCCTAGACATATACCACTCAGCAGACTGTTCTGATTGGCCAACAGCCTTTGTTCCTTGGATGTCATCCCTTTTGTATTCAAGGTCCTCAGGAAAACTTTGGTCTTAAAGGCCTGCTCCAACTTATAATGGTGTTTCTTTTGTGTGTAGGTCTTATGTGTAATTCCTTTTGCAATATAAAAACCAATGACTGTCTAGCTCAAACATTTCAGTGGGACTATTGCATCCCCAAAATATGACTTTATTGTGAAATTATTATTTTAACACACTCTTAATCCAATACCACCTATACAAAAAATGTTCCTTACCCTTTATTACACAGATCCAGATAATAGAGCCTTATATGGCCTCTGATTCTATAAAGGCATATCAGCTGTTGTAGCCAACAGCTCAAACACTTTTGTATCAGTACCCTCCTGATGGAGCTGTGTTTTACAAGAGAGGAGTTCCCATTGAAAGTAAGCCTCTGATCTCCAGGCAGAAAAACTCCCTTAGTACACAACTGGCATTGCACAGCATGTTACCTTCCAGAGATGAAGGGCTCAATTCAACAAAGGTCGAAAATGGATTTTTCGGGTGTTTTGTGCTTAAAAAGTTGCGATTTTGCTATCTTTTTTTTACGAGTGATTCAGCTACCTGGAACCATTGTAAAACACGAGTCACTTGAATTAAATTCGAGTGCGATTGTAAAAGTGCGAATTAAATTAGTGGATCGAAAAATTTACTACTGCATTTTACAATTCGAAAATTTTACTACTGATTCAAGTGGACTTGATGAGCCACACACATGATATAAATTTTTTGATGCAGCTTTCAGCAGGAGAAAACTCATTTTGCTCTTTCTCACATTGGAGCCCTTCTACTTTCTTTGCAATGGTAGTAAACTCTAATGGTAGTAAAAAATTCAATTCATAAGAAAAAAGCCTGAGAATTCCACTGTTTGTGAATCACTAGTTAGGAAGACAATGAAAGTCAATGGCACTTTTTTACTCATGAAAAAATACTGAGTTTTTTACCCATTTTTACTAGTAGTAAAAAGTTCCATTGACTTTCCATGTCTTCCTATCTGGTGATTTGGTAACAGTGAAATTCTCAGGCTTTTTTCTCATCAATTAAATTTTTTACTACCATGAGAATTTTTTTCAATGATTTGTGAATCGAGGCGATTGACTTCGAACATATTGCAGATGATGTGGCGCAGAGAAGGCGCACACTACACATTCCCAAATTTTCGGACACGTTTGGAAGTGGATCAGCTGCCATATCAAGCACTTTTCCAGCTTACTAGGCTAAATCGTGCAGCTTTGGAATCCTTATTTGGCACCATTAACTGGTAGAAGACCTTTGGTCGACCTTTGGATTTTTACATTGCGGTGCACCAAAACCCAGAATAGTCAAAATCCTGGGTTTTGGTCCATGTTATAGTGTAAGCACAAGAATGGCGTACCATGAGGTTAAAGCTAGCAAAGAGCTGCTCCCTGCACCCAGGGACACGTGGTGCTATGTGAGCAAGCTTTGTATAGAAAACAATGGCCACATTTCTGCATTAAAGGAAACATTTTTAATACAGGTCCCTGGCAATCCAACCACCCCCCCCCCCAAAAAAAAAAACTACATATATGCCTCTTACAAATATTACCGTTAAATTAGTACTTCCACTACAGCATAGCTTGCTTCTTTATTACATGTATCCACAATGTTAGCCATGTACATACAGCTACACAGGTAACTTAAAAAGTTGAAAAAAAAAATTATGCATTTACATTTACCCATTAAAAAGCCTTACAACACCACGCAACAGTCAGAAAATAATACTAAACAATAGAAAAAAAATTGAGTACATTTTCCAATAATTTTCGCTTGCGACAGCCTTTTTACGAGCATTTTGAAAATTTTACGAGTGATTAGAAAATTTTACGATTGCATTTTCGAGTGCAAGTATTTAATTCAACCCCTTTTTTGAATCACTCGAAAAAGTTAAAACTTTGTGCATGCGATCTGATTTTTCGAGTGACACGAATTTATTTCTACCTTTGTTGAATCGAGCCCGAAGACAGCAAACCTCTTGTCACGCCCACAAGTGGACCTTTTTTCAGCTTATTACACAGTTACAATAGCACCATCTTTTCCTACTGGTAGTCAATACTGTACCTACTTTATTCAGAATATTGCTTATTGCTTTAAATACTTATGTGGCATTATTATGTCATCAAGTATTGTTTTATTACAAAACATGTTATGTTCAAAACTTGTTAATCCAAATATAAATATTCTTAAGGTGGACCAAAACCCACAGAGATCTAAAAGATTTCCGGGGCAATTGATTCCCTCCCCCTGGGGTGCCTCACTGTGTGGATGGCCAGCGCAGGCGCGCTTCCTGTTAGAGGGTAGCGAGGGATGTGGCCGCCAGCTCGCTCGGATTCACTTGCCTTAGACGAAGGCTTAGACGAGCTGACGTGAGCGAATCCGAGCGCGCTGATTGGACGAGCGGCCACACATGCGCTGTAGGACCAGGAGGGGGTGATTTTATTTCAGTGACCTGGGGGGCTTCACACAGACAAGGGGGCCCTTGGGGCAAGTAACAAAACCCATGATAGTCAAAATCCTGGGTTTTGGTCCACTTTAACTTGTTACCATTTAAGCATTCAATAACCATATATTTTATGTTAATAAATTAATTACTTATTATCTGTATTTTCTACTCCTACTCCAGTAAAGCCAGGGGAATCCCAGGCTAGCGCCACCTCACGGGATTACCAACCCACATTCTGGATGCGCAGAACCCGAACCCGAACACATTTTTCTAATTGAAAACGATGCGTAGGTTCGGCATTGGGCCCGGACCCAGAATAAGGCAGATTGGCTGCACAGCAGTGGTGCTGGTGTGTGTACTGTTTAATCCCACAACTTGCTCCAAGCATGGGGTGTAACCTGTTGTCACACATCTTGCTCTAAGCACTGGGGTGCATCATGTTATCCCACGACTTGCTTTAAGCACTGAGGTGTACCCTGTTATACTACAACTTGCTCTAAGCACTGGAGGGAGTCCACCCTTTTATACTACAACTTGTTCTAAGCACTGGGGTGCACTCTGTTTTCCCACAATTTGCTCCAAGCACTGGAGTGTAACCTGTTATCCCACAACATGTTCTAAGAACTATAGTTAGTATACCTTATTACCTGCAGACACCTAAATCTCCGTCTGTCTCAGCATCCACTATAGGGTTGATTCAGAGCCCCTTTCTCATCTTTTTTTTTGCGTGAATATTTCCATTCTCGTTCATTTTTTCCCCTCGTCTGATTCAGCAAAGCCTTTTTTCTGCAAGAACTTTAGTGTGAAATGTTTTCATTTTTGCACGATTTTTCGTTTGGTAGCAAGACCTCCATAAAAATGATGAGAAAGGGGCTCTGAATCAACCCTTATGTCTCAGCCTCCCCAATAACAAGGCCTTCTGTCTCCCCCTAAAGGGAGGATGTGGGACCCCCACCTCCTCCCATTCTGCCTGGTGGAGACGGACAATTTTAAAGATCTGATGGCAGTGGCTGTTCCACAACCTGCCGTTTCCAGCTGCCACAAAATTTCTCAACAGGCCATCCATGCCCTGCACCAACAGGTTGTGAAAAAAATAACTTGTGCACTAGACTATGCCATCTCTCTAACTGCCCACTAGGACAATGTAGGGGTGGCTGGGACTGAGGCAGGAGGCACTATGGTGCATATCCTTCCACCACCCAGGGTTTCAGGACATCAGTCAGTGTCTCCTGTAGCCTCCTACTCTTCTTCCTCCTCTGTTTCATCCTCAGGCAGTCAGCGCACCCCCGGCACCACCACCAACTCAGGAGCTGTGGAGTGGCATCCAGGAGCAGACCTATGGTGGTTGCTGCCGTTGCACCTGAAGCCTGGCAAGGTGGTGTGCAACAAGTGCTGAACCTTGTAGCAGCCATGAGCCAAGGCAGATTGAAGCACATCCCTTGCCTGGCCCATTATCCAGAAATGCCGGGGCTGCTCCATAAAGTGCGTAGAGCGTGCTCGCAACTTCAGTGTTTCCACTCACCACCTCATATGGAACATGCTGGAAAGGGTGTGTGAGCAGCAGCAGGCAATAGTGGACTAGTGGCAACAATGCCAGCTACAAAATGCCCAGGAGAGTCCAACAGCAATTCACCACCACTGAGTGTGTCTCTATTAGTGACATTTGCGCGGTGCTACAGTGCTTTCGGTATGCCACAAATATGGGCAGTGCTACCATCCCTATCCTCTGCCTGCCGGCAAAATGCTTCAGACCATGATGCAGGAGGAGAAAGCCGAGGAAGAGGAGAAAGGCCCATTTTCCCCGCTGTCAGGGCAGTGCACGCGCGGTTCGCAGAGTAGATTGCTAGGCCAACAGTGGCCAGGTACTCCACTGTTTAGCCAGACGGGGGAGGAGGACTTTCTCAAAGAGCAGGGTGGCACCCTGCACAACTTACGGACACCACTGGAGCATGGCTGGAGGGAGGAGCAAGAGGAGGAGAGGACACCTGACAACCTGAGGACAGCTTCACACTGACATAGGGCAGCCTGTCTCACATGCGCCAATACATGATTCAGTGCCTGCGCAACAACTGCAGAGTTGCTCGCATAGTCACCAGTACAAATGCACTCCCATGTACTGGTGGAGTTTCCAGCGGACTTTGAGGGCTCAGTGGTGGCACAAGGAGGAGGAACAAATCACCAACGCAGCAGGGGCAATGGCAACACCTCACAAGGGAGGGTGAACATGGCCACAATGTGGAACAACTTTTTGCATTGTCTGCCACATCCACCACCATGGGATACTAAGGCCCGTATTACCAGGAGGCTGACTGTATATGCATGTATATATACATTGATTGATACATTTATTTATTTTTTCTTTATTTTTTTTAGTTTTCTGTTATTGTTTTGAGTACTTTTCTAGCCTTCTAGCATTTCGTGCAGGGCAATCACCCAGGTGTTACCCCCCCCCCCCCAATTCTCCTAAAAACATTTTACAGACCATGATTGACTTCAATGGGGTTTGAGTTGAGTTCAGGGGACCTGAACTGGCGGCAAGTGCAGCTGAACTCAGCAAACCTGAACTTCACTGGGGCCGCTCATCACTAGTGATTTATGTATGTGCTGCTGTTTTCTTAGCAAGCAAGATTTGGTGACAAGGATACTTTAAAGTAATCCCTTATGTGCAGTCTGTGCCAGATTTTATGGCTGCACTCCCTGACATAGCTGGATTATGGGAATAAAAAGAAAGAATGAGTAAAATGGGAAGGAAATGGAAGAAGGTTATGAAAAGAGTGTAATGTAAGTTAGATACAAATTAAATCAAAATGAGGGAATGAGAGCAAGAAGATAAGAATAAATAAATGTGGGAAACAAAAGGAGGCTGTGAAACAGGAGGAGAGGGGTGTTGGGGAAAAAAGAGAAAATGGAAATCTGGCTATGGATTAGACCAGTGGTCCCCAACCTTTTTTTCACCATGGACCGGTTCAGGATTTGGTCATTTTACCGCGGCCCGGTGGGAAACTTGGGGGGGCGGGGCTGACTGGGGGTGTGGCTGGGGCGGTGCAGTGGCATTGATTGTTAATATTGTTTTGATTCAATCATTTTAATGTTAACGTATTTAAACATGCCTTCGAAATAAAATACAGTTACAGAAAAAAATAAGTATCGCACAGAGCTGGAAAAAGAGAGATGGGATGGGATAGGACAGAGCTGGGAAAAGAGATATGGGATGGGACAGAGCTGGGAATAGAGAGATGGGATGGGGCAGAGCTGGGATTAGAGAGATGGGATGGGACAGAGCTGGGAAAAGAGAGATGGGATGGGACGGAGCTGGGAAAAGAGAGATGGGATGGGACGGAGCTTGGAAAAGAGAGATGAGATGGGACAGAGCTGGGAATAGAGAGATGGGATAGGACAGAGCTGGGAATAGAGAGATGGGATAGGACAGAGCTGGGAATAGAGAGATGGGATGGGACAGAGCTGGGAAAAGAGAGATGGGATGGGACAGAGCTGAGAATAGAGAGATGGGATGGGACAGAGCTGGGAAAAGAGAAATGGGATGGGACAGAGCTGGGAATAGAGAGATGGGATGGGACAGAGCTGGGAATAGAGAGATGGGATGGGGCAGAGCTGGGATTAGAGAGATGGGATGGGACAGAGCTGGGAAAAGAAAGATGGGATGGGACGGAGATGGGAAAAGAGAAATGGAATGGGATAGAGCTGGGAAAAGAGAGATGGGATGGGACGGAGCTTGGAAAAGAGAGATGGGATGGGACAGAGCTGGGAATAGAGAGATGGGATGGGACCGAGCTGGGAAAAGAGAGATGGGATGGGACAGAGCTGGGAATAGAGAGATGGGAAGGGACAGAGCTGGGAATAGAGAGATGGGATGGGACAGAGCTGGGAATAGAGAGATGGGATGGGACCGAGCTGGGAAAAGAGAGATGGGATGGGACAGAGCTGGGAATAGAGAGATGGGAAGGGACAGAGCTGGGAATAGAGAGATGGGATGGGACAGAGCTGGGAATAGAGATATGGGATGGGACAGAGCTGGGAAGAGAGAGATGGGATGGGACAGAGCTGGGAAGAGAGAGATGAGATGGGACAGAGCGGGGAAAAGAGAGATCGGATGGGATGGGACAGAGCTGAGAAAAGAGAGATGGGATGGGACAGAGCTGGGAAAAGAGAGATGGGATGGGATGGGACAGAGCTGGGAAAAGAGAGATTGGATGGGACAGAGCTGGGAAAAGAGAGATGGGATGGGACAGAGCTGGGAAAAGAGAGTTGAAGCAGGGAAAGGTGAGTTTTTACAGGTGCCATGGGGGGGGGGGCATCCCGATTCAGGATGCCCCAGGGAAAAGCTGGCTGATGATAAATGCATGCTCAGCCATCTGCAACTATCCCAGGAGGCTGAGCGACACACAATCATAAACGTCCTGCCTCATGCACTGTTGGCTGGGCAGCTGCAAACAGAACTATGCATGGCCAAACTAATGCATGGTCCTGCTTGTTGAAGCCTGGAGGATATTGGAAAGTGCATTGCAGAACTTCTTTTAACTGAGCGCCGCTCAGCCTCCTGCGATCGAAGCAGACAGCTGAGCCGGCCGCTCCTCCATAAATCACCCACCTGCTGTCTTTCCTACCCGTCGCACATGCTGCCTTTCCTCCTGTCCGTCCGACCCCACCCGCTGCTTTCCCTCACGGTCTCCGGCCCCGCCCCCTGCCTTCCCTCAGTCTCCGGCCCCGCCCGCTGCCTTCCATTCCGGCCAACGGCCCCGCCCGCTGCCTTCCCTCATGCTCTCTGGCCCCGCCCACTGCCTTCCTTCCCCGTCTCCGGCCCCGATATCCCCCGACACCCGTCTCTGCACCCACCCTCCTGGCCATGGGGTCCGGAATCCTAGCCGCCCGGTCCGCGGGTTGAATAGGGGCGGGGGTTTGGAGCGCGGGGCGCGATAGCCTCAGGGCCCGGTACCATTTGAGCCACGGACCGGTAGCGGTCCGCGGCCCGGGGGTTGGGACCACTGGATTAGACTATCCAAAATGGGTTAGCCAGCTTTAAGTTTAAATAAGAACCTATTTTTGCTGATTTCATTGGTTGTGATGGATCTGAACAGTGAAATTCAGTATATTTGCACCAGAACAGAGGCTTATGGAGCATCAGAACTTATAAGTTACAGATATATTACTATGCTGTAAAGCTAATAATGTTTTAGGTCATAGGCTAAATAAAAGTAGTTCATTATTGAATGATTGTGCATATATAAATATAAATGAAAAATAAGGCACATGCAAGTTTTATCTGTCATTTCACATAAGGCACCCCCTGCCATTCGGCCCCAAAAATAAAAGCGCCACATTAGCCGGCACTCACACAAACTGCATACAGCACGGACACATGCGGAGACAAACGGAGGCGAGAAGCGCCACAATCACACAGAGGAAAGACCGGCTCAAAGACGTGCACCCACCATCTCCCCCTCAGCAGAGGGGGACAGGAGGGGATCCCGACTGGCCAAGGCAAAGCATGATAAGTAAGGTATGGATCCCCATTTTTTTTAATCATGGTATCACATATATCAGTACAATACCATTAATACACATATCATTCCGACAACAGATTACATATAACCAAGGCAGCACTCCGCATTTTTGCAGCAACAGCAGGCATCACACAATAAATATAACTTGTAAGTACTGTTTATTATAGAACAACTGTATGTTTATGGGAATTACTGCACAATAACTGTAAATTTATGCTATGTTATCCCACACCCAAAACAGGCCACTAGGCGCGCTGAAGAAGCCGACAGGCGAAACGCGTCCGTGCGCTACACACTTGCTACAAACAAGGGCCTGCACCCTTGCTACAAACTGAGACTTTGACCCAACAGAAAGCTATAAATTTGGGAATAACCCCATAAACAAGCTCAATAAGAAAAGAACTTTATGGTATTTCTGTCAACCAGGCACAATCCTAAACCCGGATATGTACAGCCACGATGAATTCATAAGAATATATTTATTGTATATATGTATATAGAATTTTTGCCCTACTAATAAATCAGGTATTTACAAAGACATAGCAAATGCACTGCACCTAACTGAGAGTAAAACTGGCACTTGGGAGCCCCTGACCAAAACCCATGGGAAGGATCAAATAGCATCCATTCAGTGGACAGGGACTCCCAAAAATAAGTTTTTCTTCACCCCCCCTAGCCCATAAAATTCTCTGACTTAATTCAGAGGTGCCAGTACTCGCCGGCCAACACAGGAAAATATACTATTCACCATCCTCCCTTCCTGAAAATTTCTTTACCCACTGACCCATTTCCCCCCCCCTCCCTTCCCCAACCCCTACCCATCCCCACTCAAAAAATGTTTTGCCCTAGGGCAAACCACACTAATACCATATACATTACACTCACCTTTCTCTAAACACTTTTAAAACTCACAGTGGTCAAGATATTACAGATGGCAGTTTACACAGAACTCTATATTTTTTACCCAGCAGGAAACATTTACAGACAGTACTACAAGCAAAACAACATAACCTCTCCAACCTTACATCGTGTCTTGTGAGATTTAATGTTACATTTCAGAATAAGAATTCAACCAACTTGGTTTAAGAAATATACAATTCTGTTTAAAAGGGTTCCTAGCTGTATAAGTACAGATTTATTCAAGAAAAGGATCAGCATCAAGTGCAAGACCAGAAACAAATCACACAGCTGGAATGTGAGAGGTTGACATATATGTCACTCGAGAATAATATGATGAATAAGCAAAAATAAAACAGCTGCCATACCATGCTGATCTTTAAATATGGACAAATCGATTGTTTGTTTATTAAATCTGGTTTTATTGAAGGGATTTTCCAGGCTAAGTGTAAAATTAGAGCATTTCTTACCTAGCATGTAGCTGATGCATCATGTTGTGCTGTTCTGTTGCATTGTTGCTTCTAATTTCTAGCCATTTCTTTAGCCAAACATCCCAATTAATTAAAACCCACCTTTTGCTAGACTGGGAGCTAGGTAGATCCCAGCCCTATCTTCATGAGGCACACAATCTACAGAGGGGAGTGCTGTTTTCCTCTTGTTTTGTTGAGCAACAGACTGGAATAAAATGCCCCCCCAAAAAAATAAAATGACTAGCCTTTGCAGCAGACATGGTAATGTTCCCATGGTCCTTCTGTAAGCTGTCATTGTACTGGATGGCATATAGATAAAACCAAGGTTCTCTGAGCAAATGGTTGTTGGTTCTAGCAAGCCAATATATCCACTTCAGAGTATATTACGAGATCTGAAAGGTCTTTTTCCACTGGTCTTTCCCTTGCCACTACAGGGTTTAGCCCCATAACCGACTGTACACAGTGGCATACATAGCCCCAACGGACCCCCCCCCCCCCAAACACTTACGAATTCCAGAGGTGAGCGGCACACAACTCAGGTGTACATACTGCAGAGTTGGTGTAGGTAGCTTGCCCTGGACCCCCTGTTCCATGGGCCCAGGAGGCAAGTGCCTGCACTGCCTCTATTGAATGTACACCCCTATCTGCATTGTAGAAAAACAGTAAAGAGTTGTACTGGAAAGAACTTCAAAGAAAGCCTTCTGTGCTTCTGATACCCACAATAATGCCAGTTCATATTTTGCTCTGGGGCCCATGTGACTGTTGTTATGCTACTACCAAGAAGCCCATAACAGGCAGTACGACAGAACCTCCTCCCCAGGACGCCATAACAGCAAGTTTGGCAGGACCTCCCTCCCCAAGAACCCATATAATAATCAGTGTGGCAGAACCCCTCCTCTCAAAAAGCCCCCATAAAATTCAGTGTGGCAGAACCCTCACTTCCTCTGAAAAAACAGTAACAGGCAGTATGTCCGAACCCCTCCTTCTCTCCAAATAAAAAGCCAATCCCTGTGACCATGGTCATTACACCACTGGTAGTTAGCTCTGTTATAGATATTAGCAGACTGTTCTATCACAAGAAGAGCAACACGGTTTGTGGAGTGCAGTGAAGTAAGCAGAGCCTAGGCAGGTAAGTTGGGGAAACAAAACAGTGCATGGTCAAGACAGGTAAGAAAATTCTCCTGGACACTTATTTGATGACGGTCAGGTTAGCTTTTCGAATATAAATGAAGGCTGGTTTAAAAGAAGCATAAAGGGAACCATTTGGATTTAACTGGAGAAGCTGAGCTTGAATGGTGGCTGTAATATCTATTGTCTGCCACTTGAAGTGTTGCTGACACCTCTCCAAAAGCATATTGAAAAACATCATAGCTAATTCATATGCTGATACCATCAACACCTCACCTCCATACTGTTTATGATAAACAGAGGATGTGGATAGGAGCTCATCAAAAATGTGTATATTTTTAGCAATTCAAAGTCAATACAAACAGAGTGAATTTTTTCAAGTGTTTTTTTATGGTAATGTTGATGATTATGGATCACAGTCAAGGAAACCCAAAATTCATTATCTCATAAAATTAGAATAATTAACCCAAAACAGCTGCAAAGGCTTGCTAAGCATTTAAAAAGGTCCCTTAGTCTGGTTCAGTAGGTGACACAATCATGTGGAAGACTGCTGACTTGACCGATGTCCAGAATGTCTAGATGTCATTGACATCCACAAAGAGGGTACGCCACAAAAGGTCATTGCTAAAGAAGCTGGCTGTTCACAGAGTGCTGTATCAAAGCATATTAATGGAAATTTGAGTGGAAGGGAAAAGTGTGGTAGAAAAGGGTGCACAAGCAACTGGGATAACCGCAGGCTTGATAGGATTGTTAAGAAAAGGTCATTCCAAAATCTGGGGGAGAGGAGTGGACGGCTGCTGGAGTCAGTGCTTTAAGAGCCACCAAACACAGACTTATCCAGGAAATGGGCTACCAGTGTCGCATTCCATGTGTCAAGCCACTTATGACCAATAGACAATGCAAGAAGCGTCTTAACTGGGCCAAGGATAGAAAGAACTGGATTGTTTCTCACTGGTCAAAGGTGTTGTTTTCAGATTAAAGTAAATGTTGTCATTTGGAAATCAAGGCTCTAGAGTCTGAAGGAAGAGTGGAGAGGCACGCACTCCAAGCTGCTTGAGGTCTAGTGTGAAGTTTCCACAATCAGTGAGGATTTGGGGAGCCATGTCATCTGCTGGTGTTGGTCCACTGAGTTTTATCAAGACCAAAGTCAGTGCAGCCGTCTGCCAGGAAATTCTAGATAACTTCATGCTTCCCTCTGCAGCCAGGCTTTTTGGAAATGGATTCTTCATTTTCCAACAGGACTTGGCACCTGTCCACACTGCCAAAATTACAAAGACCAGGTTTAATACCCACAGCATCACTGTGCTTGATTGGCCAGCAAACTCAACTGACCTTAACCTCATAGAGAATCTATGGGGTATTGTCAAGAGGAAGATGAGAGACACCAGACCCAACAATGCAGACAAGCTGTAGGCTTCTACTAAGGCAACCTGGGCTCCCATGACACCTCTGCAGTGCCACAGGCTGGTCGCCTTCATGCCACGCCGCACTGATGCAGTCAGTCATGCAAAAGAAGCCCCAACCAAGTTTTGAGTGAATTTGCTGTGCATACATTTCATCTGGACAACATTTCTGTTAAATATTTTTTTTTTTTTTTTACTATTGGTCTTATATAATAATGTAATTTTGTGAGATAAGGAATTGTGTGTTTTCCTTGGCTGTAACCCATAATCATCAACATTAACATAAAAATAAAAACTAGAAAAAGTTCACCCTGTATTGACTCGATATAATATATTACTTTATTTTTTTTCCACTGAATTACTAAAAATATACACATTTCTGATGATATTTTAATTTTTTGCAATGCACCTGTAGGTATTACTGTTACAAAAAAAGGATGCACTGTTAACCAGTTAAAAAATAATGGTGCACTGGGATGATTGCATTGCATTAAATCACAGTAGGGCCGTATTTAGAATTGCAGCTGTCCTAGGCAATTTTTGGTCATGCTCCCCTCCAATTTTCAAAGCAGACCAAACCCCTGCGTTTGGAGTCTAAACAGGGTCATATTTGGGGTTCACGCTGCCCTAGGAAATGTTATCTTTATTGATCTGCCTTAAACTGCCTTGCACAAAACAGGTGTTTTTCCTAACAGGGGTGGGGGCATCCATATGGCCATCCAGGAAAGACACCAGGGCCATCCGAGTTTCACTCCTAGGGGCAGATGAATTGGGATGCCCCGCTGTGTAAAACCCCCCAGAAGCCCCCATTTCACTCACCTTGTCCCGGAGCCCTCGCTGCATCTCTACACCTCTCTACACCGTGGACGCATCCCGGCACATCTCTAGCCATGTGTGCACCCCTACCTGGCCTTTCTGAATGGGTAGCACGGGAATGTGACGGTTAGGAGGTTAGCAGGGGATGTGGTTGGCGGCCCACTCGGCACCCTTTGGCGCTGTTTGGCTGTTTAGCCATCCAGGCGGCTTAGCTGTCAGCGGAGCTAAAGAGAGTTGAGTGAAAGCGAGTGTGCTGATTGGTTGAACTGGCCGTTCAGCTAATCAGGGTGCTCATTCTCACATGAGTCTGCATTGTGGGAGCGACAGGAAGGTGAGTGACCTAGGGACATAAACGGCTTTGCAGCTGACAGTGTAGAAATCATGAGCTGCATCTGGTTGAACAACAATGGATCAAGGCAGAGTGCATGAGGAAATTACATACCCCCAAGTGTCCTGATTTGCCCAGGACTTTCACGGGAAGCCCCCCATGTCCCGCGGTCCTGCCCCTTTAAGAAATGTCCCGGCTGCCCCCGCTGCCGAGCGGTGTGCCGGGGCCAGGTTAATAACTGTCAGTTCCACATGAGTGCACATGGGAGGGAGCTTGCCGAGTGAGGCTGTTCTCAAGCCCCCCCCCCCCCCCCTGCGATCATCAGTGTCCTGGAGGTGTCAGACTGGCAGGACACAACAGTAAAGGAGAGAAGGCAAGTCCCAACCCATGATGTATTACTTGTGTCTGCCTTATTCACTTCTATTCTGTGTTTCCTTTACATTCTCTGTCTTTTTCTCCCTCTCTCACTGTCCTTCATTTTCTTTCTCCCTTCCTTCCCCATCTCTCTCTCTCTCTCTTACTCCCTGCTTTAATTTTTTGTCCTCTCTTGCTTCTACTAAGGGCAGCGGGGAAATATACTGAGCAGGACGGCCTCTTCAGTCCAAGCCTCCCACCCCTCCCTCTTCTGCTGCCCTAGGCCAGTGCCTAATGGATAATACGTCCCTGAATCACTGCATCAGCAGAGAGGGCATTTTGCATGTAGTTGTCCTATGCATATGAAGCATGGGCCCTTATTTAACAAGGTATAGCGCCAGGTAGCGACTGGTGAGGGAACGGTAATGACGGTCACCGCCACGAGAACGCCGGCTCCCCACCACAATCACACATTTATCAAGCCGATCCTGCTTAGCGACTGAGAGAGCGCCAGATAGCAAATCATTCATCATTATTCCAGCCTCACCCCACAGCGCCAGCGAGCGACAGGTATGACCTCTCGCTACCTGGCGCTCTCCAATGCATTTCAATGGAACAATCTTTAAATATTCATAATTAATTGTTAATATATTTTTTTTTAATGTGAAAATTTCTGTTACCACTTCTGCCATGTTAGATATTTTTTTTAAGGTAAAAAGGTTTTTATAAACTTGTTTTTTTTTTTTTTCCAAAAATATGGTTGTTTGGGGGTTAAAAAACTACTTTTAACCCATCGCCGCCAGCGCTCTGGGGTTTAAACATGCATTTCACAGCGCGAGAATTTTTTGAGCATGATTTGTTAATGAATATGGTGGGAGCCGTTCGCTATGGCCATTCGCTATCATGCGCTCCCATACAGCGCGGAACCTGTCAAATAGCGACTCCTCGCCAATATTCAACATTACCGCACACCGACTGAGTCGCTGTCAACAACCGAACAACGGCCAAGCACAGCGACTACTAGCGGGCGCTGTGAAAATAACGCTATTGACGCTCATCTGTTGCTACATGTCGCTATTAATGAATCGGCCTCCTAGTATGCTCCGGAGTAGAAGCCACCTCTGGGGGACAGTGAGCAGGCCACCATGAGAGACAGTTCGGTGGGAGATTGTCCTGTAATATAAATTTGTGTTGGGGGAGTTAAGATGCTAGAACTGATTGACACTGGGTCACAAGTTTCTTGGCTTTATGCTCAGTTTTACTATCATCAGTTTGCTGCCAGTCTTAAAGTGGACCAAAACCCATGCCCAATGGGCCTGAAATCTATAAGATTCCATGGCTGCTATACTCCCAACTCCTGGGGCATCCAGAATCGGGATGCCCCACTGTGTGAATCTCCCAGGTCGCCCGAAAGCTCACCCTTTTTCCTGGTCCAAAAGCACATGCATGAGCTGTGGCCGCACCCTCGCTATCCCTTTAGCAGGGCGCGTGCCCGTGCCAGGCCATTGTGAATGGTCAGCGCTGGCATGCTTCCTGGTAGAGGGGGATGTGCCCGTCAGCGCGTTTGAATCTGCTCGCCTTAGATGAGCTATTAGAAGAAAGGGCGAGGGCAGATCCGAGTCTGCTGAATGGACGAGAGGGCTGCGCATGTGCTGTAGGACCAGACAAGGGTGAGTGAGATCGGGCGACCTGAGGGGTTTCACACAGCTAGGCATCTCCAATCAGGGTGCCTAGGGGGCAAGGACCAAAACCCAGGATATTCAAAATCCTGGGTTTTGGTCCAATTTAAAGGGTAATTGCACTATTGATGGCATTTTTTAAAGTTTCCATTATTATGTGCCAATATGATATGATATACTCAAGTGATGTTCTGATGTACAGATCAAAATTCCTGATTTTTGCTTTAGTATCATTTGGTGCTGAATATTAGTTTGCATGACATTATTCGAAGATTGTGTGAATGTGGTTTCTTGTTACGTATTCCAATCCTGCTATATATTCATCCATTACGTCAGGTACTCCATTCTTACGCACTGGTGCCCAGAACTGTACATAATATTCCACATGTGATCTGACTAGTGTTTTGTACAGGGGTTAAATGATGCTCTGGTCATTTGCACCTATTCCCCTCTTGATGCACCCCATCCTGTTTGTCCTGGCAGCTGCTGTCTGGCATTGATCACTACAGGTAAGTTTATTGTTAACTAAAACCCCTAGGTCCTTTTACATTATAGTTTTACCAAGCATTTCCTTATATAATGTGAAATCAAGGGAGCATAACATTACATAGCATAAAACAGCATAGCATAACATGTAAGCATAACCTCATATTTTTCTGTGTTAAACTTAATTCGCCATTTTACTGTCAGTGCTTTCAATTTTTGTGTTAATTACTTTACACAGCTTAGTATCATCTGCAAAGATTAAGACTTTACTGTTTAATCCGTACCCTATGTCATTACCATGTATTGTTGATAACCACCCTCTGCTTCCTATTATTAAGACAATTTCTTACCCATGTACATTTTACTCCAGTCCAAGCATTTTCATATTTTGTACCAGTCTTTTATGCAGCACAGTATCAAACGCTTTAGATAAGTCAAGATATATAATATACAATGACTGCCCCGATCCAATCTTGTACTTACCTTTTTATAAAACCTGGGCAGGAGCGATTCCTCATAAATCCATGCTGATATGGAGTAATAAGGTCATTTTGACTGAGATACTACAGAATAATATTGCTTAAAAAAAATTTAAACGGCTTGCCCTCCAGAGATCTTAAACTTACCGGTCTATAGTTCCCAGTTTTCCCTTAGACCCCTTTTTAAATATTGGCACCACGTTTGCTAAGTGTCAATCTCTTGGAACAGCCCCAGTATTAATTGAATATACAAATATTAGAAATAATGGCTTGTCTGTTACTGTACATAACTCCCTTAAAACATGGAAATGTATGCCATCTGGTCCCAGGAATTTATCGCTTTTAATCTGCTTGAGCCAGCGCAGCACTTCTTCCTTGGTTAGACAAAGTTAATTTAATGGAGAGTTTGGGTTATTGCTCTACAATTCACCTTGTATGTCACTTTCTTTTGTGAAGGAAGAGATAAAGTCCATGCGTAACACATAGACACTTAAAGAACTACCACCTGGAAGGAAAGCCATAGGCTGTAAATGGACTTTTGAAGTGAAGTACAATGCAGATGGCACAGTGGAGTGATACAAAGCAAGACTCGTAGCCAAGATATATTCTCAAAATTATGGAGAGGACTATGATGAGACTTTTGCTCCTGTAGTCAAACATGTTAAAATAAGGACTTTGCTGATAGTAGCCACCACAAGGATAATGCTAGGGATGAGCGAATCGATCCGGACGAACCCGGATTCGATCCGAATTTCAGGAAAAATTCGATTCGGATCGAATCCGAATTTCCCCGCGATTCGATCACTCGAAGTTTTCCTTTAACATCCATTCATTTACATTTACAGGCATTCTAAGATGGCGGACGGGACATGTCTGGACATGTATCCCGCGCCAGTGCAAGCTGGGGCAGTCACATGCAGCCTATCAGCAGCCAGCAAGCCCGGTGACGTCACACAGCGGTATTTAACGGCGGCCATCTTGCTTTTCCTCATTTCTCTATTGCATTCGTGACAGACAGACAGAACGCTGTGTAGCTGAGGCAGTTAGACAGGCTGGAGACAGGGACAGACAGGGACAGGCAGGAGACAGGCAGGAGACAGACAGGAGACAGACAGAAAGCCAGGGAAAGGTAGGAAAAACGGAGCTGGCTGACAGGGAGATTTTTTTTTTTCATCCAGCCTTTGTTAGCGTTTTCAGGCTGCTTATAGTAACTAACTGTGCATATATACTGAACTGATCTTAAGTCTGCTGTGAGGCATCCCATTCTGTGACTAAAGCAGCCTCTGTTTAAGACCATATAAGCATTTGCTCTTATCATATTTGAAATTAGGCCTGATAAAGACACTTTTGCTGGCCAAAGCACTACTGGACCCTGCCAGGTCCATTCCTGCCCAGGGCATCCCATTCTGTGACTACAGTAGCCTCTGTTTAAGACCATATAAGCATTTGCTCTTATCATATTTGAAATTAGCCTGATAAAGACACTTTTGCTGGCCAAAGCACTACTGGACCCTGCCAGGTCCATTCCTGCCCAGGGCATCCCATTCTGTGACTAAAGCAGCCTCTGTTTAAGACCATATAAGCATTTTCTCTTATCATATTTGAAATTAGGCCTGATAAAGACACTTTTGCTGGCCAAAGCACTACTGGACCCTGCCAGGTCCATTCCTGCCCGGGGCATCCCATTCTGTGACTACAGCAGCCTCTGTTTAAGACCATATAAGCATTTGCTCTTATCATATTTGAAATTAGCCTGATAAAGACACTTTTGCTGGCCAAAGCACTACTGGACCCTGCCAGGTCCATTCCTGCCCAGGGCATCCCATTCTGTGACTAAAGCAGCCTCTGTTTAAGACCATATAAGCATTTGCTCTTATCATATTTGAAATTAGGCCTGATAAAGACACTTTTGCTGGCCAAAGCACTACTGGACCCTGCCAGGTCCATTCCTGCCCAGGGCATCCCATTCTGTGACTACAGCAGCCTCTGTTTAAGACCATATAAGCATTTGCTCTTATCATATTTGAAATTAGGCCTGATAAAGACACTTTTGCTGGCCAAAGCACTACTGGACCCTGCCAGGTCCATTCCTGCCCAGGGCATCCCATTCTGTGACTAAAGCAGCCTCTGTTTAAGACCATATAAGCATTTGCTCTTATCATATTTGAAATTAGGCCTGATAAAGACACTTTTGCTGGCCAAAGCACTACTGGACCCTGCCAGGTCGATTCCTGTTGGGGCATCCCATTCTGTGACTACAGCAGCCTCTGTTTAAGACCATATAAGCATTTGCTCTTATCATATTTGAAATTAGCCTGATAAAGACACTTTTGCTGGCCAAAGCACTACTGGACCCTGCCAGGTCCATTCCTGCCCAGGGCATCCCATTCTGTGACTACAGCAGCCTCTGTTTAAGACCATATAAGCATTTGCTCTTATCATATTTGAAATTAGGCCTGATAAAGACACTTTTGCTGGCCAAAGCACTACTGGACCCTGCCAGGTCCATTCCTGCCCAGGGCATCCCATTCTGTGACTACAGCAGCCTCTGTTTAAGACCATATAAGCATTTGCTCTTATCATATTTGAAATTAGGCCTGATAAAGACACTTTTGCTGGCCAAAGCACTACTGGACCCTGCCAGGTCGATTCCTGTTGGGGCATCCCATTCTGTGACTAAAGCAGCCTCTGTTTAAGACCATATAAGCATTTGCTCTTATCATATTTGAAATTAGGCCTGATAAAGACACTTTTGCTGGCCAAAGCACTACTGGACCCTGCCAGGTCGATTCCTGTTGGGGCATCCCATTCTGTGACTACAGCAGCCTCTGTTTAAGACCATATAAGCATTTGCTCTTATCATATTTGAAATTAGCCTGATAAAGACACTTTTGCTGGCCAAAGCACTACTGGACCCTGCCAGGTCCATTCCTGCCCAGGGCATCCCATTCTGTGACTAAAGCAGCCTCTGTTTAAGACCATATAAGCATTTGCTCTTATCATATTTGAAATTAGGCCTGATAAAGACACTTTTGCTGGCCAAAGCACTACTGGACCCTGCCAGGTCCATTCCTGCCCAGGGCATCCCATTCTGTGACTACAGCAGCCTCTGTTTAAGACCATATAAGCATTTGCTCTTATCATATTTGAAATTAGGCCTGATAAAGACACTTTTGCTGGCCAAAGCACTACTGGACCCTGCCAGGTCCATTCCTGCCCGGGGCATCCCATTCTGTGACTACAGCAGCCTCTGTTTAAGACCATATAAGCATTTGCTCTTATCATATTTGAAATTAGCCTGATAAAGACACTTTTGCTGGCCAAAGCACTACTGGACCCTGCCAGGTCCATTCCTGCCCAGGGCATCCCATTCTGTGACTAAAGCAGCCTCTGTTTAAGACCATATAAGCATTTGCTCTTATCATATTTGAAATTAGGCCTGATAAAGACACTTTTGCTGGCCAAAGCACTACTGGACCCTGCCAGGTCCATTCCTGCCCAGGGCATCCCATTCTGTGACTACAGCAGCCTCTGTTTAAGACCATATAAGCATTTGCTCTTATCATATTTGAAATTAGGCCTGATAAAGACACTTTTGCTGGCCAAAGCACTACTGGACCCTGCCAGGTCCATTCCTGCCCGGGGCATCCCATTCTGTGACTACAGCAGCCTCTGTTTAAGACCATATAAGCATTTGCTCTTATCATATTTGAAATTAGGCCTGATAAAGACACTTTTGCTGGCCAAAGCACTACTGGACCCTGCCAGGTCCATTCCTGCCCAGGGCATCCCATTCTGTGACTACAGCAGCCTCTGTTTAAGACCATATAAGCATTTGCTCTTATCATATTTGAAATTAGGCCTGATAAAGACACTTTTGCTGGCCAAAGCACTACTGGACCCTGCCAGGTCGATTCCTGTTGGGGCATCCCATTCTGTGACTAAAGCAGCCTCTGTTTAAGACCATATAAGCATTTGCTCTTATCATATTTGAAATTAGGCCTGATAAAGACACTTTTGCTGGCCAAAGCACTACTGGACCCTGCCAGGTCGATTCCTGTTGGGGCATCCCATTCTGTGACTACAGCAGCCTCTGTTTAAGACCATATAAGCATTTGCTCTTATCATATTTGAAATTAGCCTGATAAAGACACTTTTGCTGGCCAAAGCACTACTGGACCCTGCCAGGTCCATTCCTGCCCAGGGCATCCCATTCTGTGACTACAGCAGCCTCTGTTTAAGACCATATAAGCATTTGCTCTTATCATATTTGAAATTAGGCCTGATAAAGACACTTTTGCTGGCCAAAGCACTACTGGACCCTGCCAGGTCGATTCCTGTTGGGGCATCCCATTCTGTGACTAAAGCAGCCTCTGTTTAAGACCATATAAGCATTTGCTCTTATCATATTTGAAATTAGGCCTGATAAAGACACTTTTGCTGGCCAAAGCACTACTGGACCCTGCCAGGTCGATTCCTGTTGGGGCATCCCATTCTGTGACTACAGCAGCCTCTGTTTAAGACCATATAAGCATTTGCTCTTATCATATTTGAAATTAGCCTGATAAAGACACTTTTGCTGGCCAAAGCACTACTGGACCCTGCCAGGTCCATTCCTGCCCAGGGCATCCCATTCTGTGACTAAAGCAGCCTCTGTTTAAGACCATATAAGCATTTGCTCTTATCATATTTGAAATTAGGCCTGATAAAGACACTTTTGCTGGCCAAAGCACTACTGGACCCTGCCAGGTCCATTCCTGCCCGGGGCATCCCATTCTGTGACTACAGCAGCCTCTGTTTAAGACCATATAAGCATTTGCTCTTATCATATTTGAAATTAGGCCTGATAAAGACACTTTTGCTGGCCAAAGCACTACTGGACCCTGCCAGGTCCATTCCTGCCCAGGGCATCCCATTCTGTGACTAAAGCAGCCTCTGTTTAAGACCATATAAGCATTTGCTCTTATCATATTTGAAATTAGGCCTGATAAAGACACTTTTGCTGGCCAAAGCACTACTGGACCCTGCCAGGTCCATTCCTGCCCAGGGCATCCCATTCTGTGACTACAGCAGCCTCTGTTTAAGACCATATAAGCATTTGCTCTTATCATATTTGAAATTAGGCCTGATAAAGACACTTTTGCTGGCCAAAGCACTACTGGACCCTGCCAGGTCGATTCCTGTTGGGGCATCCCATTCTGTGACTAAAGCAGCCTCTGTTTAAGACCATATAAGCATTTGCTCTTATCATATTTGAAATTAGGCCTGATAAAGACACTTTTGCTGGCCAAAGCACTACTGGACCCTGCCAGGTCGATTCCTGTTGGGGCATCCCATTCTGTGACTACAGCAGCCTCTGTTTAAGACCATATAAGCATTTGCTCTTATCATATTTGAAATTAGCCTGATAAAGACACTTTTGCTGGCCAAAGCACTACTGGACCCTGCCAGGTCCATTCCTGCCCAGGGCATCCCATTCTGTGACTAAAGCAGCCTCTGTTTAAGACCATATAAGCATTTGCTCTTATCATATTTGAAATTAGGCCTGATAAAGACACTTTTGCTGGCCAAAGCACTACTGGACCCTGCCAGGTCGATTCCTGTTGGGGCATCCCATTCTGTGACTAAAGCAGCCTCTGTTTAAGACCATATAAGCATTTGCTCTTATCATATTTGAAATTAGGCCTGATAAAGACACTTTTGCTGGCCAAAGCACTACTGGACCCTGCCAGGTCGATTCCTGTTGGGGCATCCCATTCTGTGACTACAGCAGCCTCTGTTTAAGACCATATAAGCATTTGCTCTTATCATATTTGAAATTAGCCTGATAAAGACACTTTTGCTGGCCAAAGCACTACTGGACCCTGCCAGGTCCATTCCTGCCCAGGGCATCCCATTCTGTGACTAAAGCAGCCTCTGTTTAAGACCATATAAGCATTTGCTCTTATCATATTTGAAATTAGGCCTGATAAAGACACTTTTGCTGGCCAAAGCACTACTGGACCCTGCCAGGTCCATTCCTGCCCAGGGCATCCCATTCTGTGACTACAGCAGCCTCTGTTTAAGACCATATAAGCATTTGCTCTTATCATATTTGAAATTAGGCCTGATAAAGACACTTTTGCTGGCCAAAGCACTACTGGACCCTGCCAGGTCGATTCCTGTTGGGGCATCCCATTCTGTGACTACAGCAGCCTCTGTTTAAGACCATATAAGCATTTGCTCTTATCATATTTGAAATTAGCCTGATAAAGACACTTTTGCTGGCCAAAGCACTACTGGACCCTGCCAGGTCCATTCCTGCCCAGGGCATCCCATTCTGTGACTACAGCAGCCTCTGTTTAAGACCATATAAGCATTTGCTCTTATCATATTTGAAATTAGGCCTGATAAAGACACTTTTGCTGGCCAAAGCACTACTGGACCCTGCCAGGTCGATTCCTGTTGGGGCATCCCATTCTGTGACTAAAGCAGCCTCTGTTTAAGACCATATAAGCATTTGCTCTTATCATATTTGAAATTAGGCCTGATAAAGACACTTTTGCTGGCCAAAGCACTACTGGACCCTGCCAGGTCGATTCCTGTTGGGGCATCCCATTCTGTGACTACAGCAGCCTCTGTTTAAGACCATATAAGCATTTGCTCTTATCATATTTGAAATTAGCCTGATAAAGACACTTTTGCTGGCCAAAGCACTACTGGACCCTGCCAGGTCCATTCCTGCCCAGGGCATCCCATTCTGTGACTAAAGCAGCCTCTGTTTAAGACCATATAAGCATTTGCTCTTATCATATTTGAAATTAGGCCTGATAAAGACACTTTTGCTGGCCAAAGCACTACTGGACCCTGCCAGGTCCATTCCTGCCCAGGGCATCCCATTCTGTGACTACAGCAGCCTCTGTTTAAGACCATATAAGCATTTGCTCTTATCATATTTGAAATTAGGCCTGATAAAGACACTTTTGCTGGCCAAAGCACTACTGGACCCTGCCAGGTCCATTCCTGCCCGGGGCATCCCATTCTGTGACTACAGCAGCCTCTGTTTAAGACCATATAAGCATTTGCTCTTATCATATTTGAAATTAGGCCTGATAAAGACACTTTTGCTGGCCAAAGCACTACTGGACCCTGCCAGGTCCATTCCTGCCCGGGGCATCCCATTCTGTGACTACAGCAGCCTCTGTTTAAGACCATATAAGCATTTGCTCTTATCATATTTGAAATTAGGCCTGATAAAGACACTTTTGCTGGCCAAAGCACTACTGGACCCTGCCAGGTCGATTCCTGTTGGGGCATCCCATTCTGTGACTAAAGCAGCCTCTGTTTAAGACCATATAAGCATTTGCTCTTATCATATTTGAAATTAGGCCTGATAAAGACACTTTTGCTGGCCAAAGCACTACTGGACCCTGCCAGGTCGATTCCTGTTGGGGCATCCCATTCTGTGACTACAGCAGCCTCTGTTTAAGACCATATAAGCATTTGCTCTTATCATATTTGAAATTAGCCTGATAAAGACACTTTTGCTGGCCAAAGCACTACTGGACCCTGCCAGGTCCATTCCTGCCCAGGGCATCCCATTCTGTGACTACAGCAGCCTCTGTTTAAGACCATATAAGCATTTGCTCTTATCATATTTGAAATTAGGCCTGATAAAGACACTTTTGCTGGCCAAAGCACTACTGGACCCTGCCAGGTCGATTCCTGTTGGGGCATCCCATTCTGTGACTACAGCAGCCTCTGTTTAAGACCATATAAGCATTTGCTCTTATCATATTTGAAATTAGCCTGATAAAGACACTTTTGCTGGCCAAAGCACTACTGGACCCTGCCAGGTCCATTCCTGCCCAGGGCATCCCATTCTGTGACTAAAGCAGCCTCTGTTTAAGACCATATAAGCATTTGCTCTTATCATATTTGAAATTAGGCCTGATAAAGACACTTTTGCTGGCCAAAGCACTACTGGACCCTGCCAGGTCCATTCCTGCCCGGGGCATCCCATTCTGTGACTACAGCAGCCTCTGTTTAAGACCATATAAGCATTTGCTCTTATCATATTTGAAATTAGCCTGATAAAGACACTTTTGCTGGCCAAAGCACTACTGGACCCTGCCAGGTCCATTCCTGCCCAGGGCATCCCATTCTGTGACTAAAGCAGCCTCTGTTTAAGACCATATAAGCATTTGCTCTTATCATATTTGAAATTAGGCCTGATAAAGACACTTTTGCTGTCCAAAGCACTACTGGACCCTGCCAGGTCCATTCCTGCCCAGGGCATCCCATTCTGTGACTACAGCAGCCTCTGTTTAAGACCATATAAGCATTTGCTCTTATCATATTTGAAATTAGGCCTGATAAAGACACTTTTGCTGGCCAAAGCACTACTGGACCCTGCCAGGTCGATTCCTGCCCGGGGCATCCCATTCTGTGACTACAGCAGCCTCTGTTTAAGACCATATAAGCATTTGCTCTTATCATATTTGAAATTAGCCTGATAAAGACACTTTTGCTGGCCAAAGCACTACTGGACCCTGCCAGGTCCATTCCTGCCCAGGGCATCCCATTCTGTGACTAAAGCAGCCTCTGTTTAAGACCATATAAGCATTTGCTCTTATTATATTTATATTATAAGACACTTTTGCTGGGCATAGGCTTACTGCTGCCTGCCAGGTGCACTTCTGTTGAGGCATCCCATTCTGTAACATAGCATACCCCTCTTTATTTACACTAAGCAGCTCTCTTATTTACACTAAGCAGGCCTGTTGGAGGCTGAGTGTTACTGCTCACTTTTGGTGTGCATTATATTCTGTTTCATATAGACCCACCGCTGCCCGGGGTTTTTTTAAATATCACCTACTACCACGCCAGTTAGACTATGTCGGGCAGACAAGTGCCTGGAAGTGAAAAGAGGAGTGGCAGAGGCCAAGATTCCGCAGGCAGAGCTCGCATCAGACTGGGGGCCAGTAGCAGCAGGAGTCACGCTGAGAGACCTAATCTGCCAGTATCTGCTAGCGGTCGGGTCTCCACCAGTAACGCATCTGCCGTGGTAGATTGGTTGACGCGCTCATCAACAACATCATCACAACTTACGTCTGAGACCCCCAGTCTAGGGTCGGTAGGTTCCTCTGACACAACCCTGAGTTGGCATGCCCCGAGAGCAGTCCCTGTCCTCCCATTGCCTCTGGCCTACGCCGTTCCCTCCCCCAGCGACGTATCCTATGCTTTGGGTTCAGCTCCACTCTTTAGTGAGGAGGACCATCAGATAGAGGACAGTCAGCAGCTACTGCCCAGCCAAGAAATGGAGGTGGCTTCTTTAGCTAGGCAGACAAATAGTGATGTGGACAGTGTCGTGGGTGCTGCGAGCGTTCCAGCTCCTGCGCCAGACACTGTTGACGAATCCACGAACATCAGTGACGTACAGCCACAACTCGGTGATGATGATGATGATGACGATGAAGCCGATCGCACTTGGGAGCCGGGTGATGAAGGGGCTTCATCGTCATCATCAGGAGAAGAGGGGTGCAGGTTGCCCCGGAGTCAGCAGCTGAGGCAGCAAGGTGGTAGCAGTCAGCATGGGGGCACAATTCCAAAGGCTGGAGCCGGCCGGGGCCGGGGCCGGGGTAGAGCACCTGCTGTGCGGCAGTCTACCTTATCGGGAGGTAGTGGAGCAGGGGTTCCTGGAGTTGGCAACAGCAGCAGTGAATCAGTGAGGCCAGGGGGTGGGAAAAGTAGCTACTCGGCAGTGTGGCAGTTTTTCCTGAGGCATCCGCAGGAGGGTAACATGGCCACATGCAAGATATGTAGGCAAAAGGTGAAGCGTGGCCAGGGTCCAAATGTTGGCACCACGGCCCTGCGTCAACATATGATGCGTCACCATAAAACGACCTGGGAGAACCGAGGCTCCCAAGGGGTGGTCCAGTCTGCTTCCTCACCAAGTGAGCTCCCAATTTCTGCCAGCCAAGGCTCCAGCACCTCAGCCGAAGGCAGCTGTGCGTCATACCCATCCTCTGTCGCTCCTGCTCCTCCTCCTCCAAGTCATGCATCCCGCCAGCAATCCATCAGCGAAGCCATGTCCAAGAGACAGCAGTATGCGCCCACTCATCCTACGGCGCAGAAGCTGAATGTGCTCCTGTCCAAGTTGCTGGTGCTGCAGTCGCTCCCTTTTCAGGTGGTGGAATCTGCACCTTTCAGAGAACTGATGGCTTGTGCCGAGCCGAGGTGGAGAGTCCCAAGCCGTCATTTCTTTGCCAAGAAGGCAGTACCAGCGCTGCACACTTTTGTTGAACAGAAGGTGGGCCAGTCCTTGAGCCTGTCGGTGTGTAGCAAAATACATGGCAGCGCCGACATCTGGAGCTGTAACTACGGTCAGGGGCAGTACATGTCGTTTACGGCCCACTGGGTGAATGTGGTCCCTTTGCAGCAGCAACTTGGACAGGTCACGCCGCTTCGGCCTCCGCGCTCTCTGCCCATTGGGCCTGTGACACCGTGCGACTCGGCCTCCTCATCCTCCGCCATCTCCTCACCCTCCACTGTAGGCTCAAGTCTCAGTGCCCCTCCAGTCTACCATGTGTGCAGGGCACGGAGGTGTCACGCAGTGCTTCACATGGTTTGTCTTGGCGAACGGAGTCACACAGGGGAGGAACTGCTTAAATGTATTCATCAGGAAATCCAAACATGGCTTACTCCGAGAAAACTTAAAATGGGAATCATGGTTACCGACAATGGGAAGAACATTTTGTCTGCGCTGCGCCAAGGAAGCCTGACCCATGCCCCCTGCATGGCTCACGTCTTCAATCTGGTTGTCAAGCGGTTTCTGAAGTGTTCCCCCCATCTGCAGGACATCCTAACAACTTCACGGAAACTTTGCATGCACTTCAGCCACTCCTACACCGCCAAACACACCCTTCTTGAGCTACAGCGTCAGAATGGTATCCCCCAACATAGTCTGATTTGCGATGTTTCCACCCGTTGGAATTCCACCCTTCACATGTTGGACCGATTATATGAACAGAGAAAAGCCATCACGGATTTCCTGATGATCCAAGCAGATAGGGGGACTCCCCTGTGTAACTTCAATGTCAACCAGTGGCAGCTCATACGTGACACCTGCCGTTTGCTCAGGCCCTTTGAGGAAGCCACTTTATTTGTCAGTCGGCAGGATTACGGGATGAACGACGTGATTCCACTGCTTCATGTACTACAGCACATGTTGGAAACCATGGCTGGTCAGGGCACTGGAGACATGGCGTTTACATCTTACGGCCACATGAACCCCGTTGGAGCTGAACTGGAGGAGGAGGAGGAGGAAGAGGAGGAGGAGGAGTTGCCCAGCGAAACACAGTTTAGGCTTGGCGAAATGGCTGGTTTATCTAGTCAGCGGACAGGAGAGGAGGAGCAGGAGCAGCCAGAGGAGCTAGAGGTTTTTGAGGAAGGAGAGACAGAGGACCCGGGCACACCGTGGCAGTATGCAGTGGAGATGGAGACAGGTAGTCCATCCGAGTCACTTGCGCAAATGGCACGAAGCATGCTCACATGCTTGCGTAGTGACCCCAGAATTGTTTCCATCTGTCGGCGGGATGACTTCTGGCTGTCCACCTTATTGGACCCTCGCTTCCGGCACAAAATGGGGGCATTTTTTAAACCCACCGAGAGGGAGGACAAACTCAACTACTACAAAGACATTCTACGTAGGCAGTTGGCCGATGCCTATCTGCGCCATGGTCCATACTCTCGCAGGTCTGACTCGAGGGGACCTCTGCGCTCACCTTCCACTGCCATGGCCGCTGGGGGGGTTGGCAGCAGCAGCAGCAGAAGCTCCATCAGCAGCAGCAGCCTCAGTCTTCAGTCGCTAATGAGTAGCTTTCTACACCCGCATAGTGAGGCTACTCATGAGCAGCAGGAAGACCTGGAGCAGGACCTGAACCAGCAGGTCATGTCATACTTTGACATGACCATGCCAACACACCTTGAGGATCCGCTGGACTTCTGGGCAGCCAAACTTGATTTGTGGCCGCAACTAGCAGAGTTTGCCCTGGAAAAGCTGTCCTGCCCGGCAAGTAGCGTGCCATCTGAGCGGGTGTTTAGTGCGGCGGGGGCCATAGTTACGGCGAGGAGAACTCGTCTGTCAACTAAAAATGTGGAGAGACTCACCTTTGTCAAAATGAATCAGGGATGGATCAGCCAGGATTTCCACCCACCAATGCCTGATGCATGCGACTAGATTCAGCATGGTGCCACGTTTTACACTTTCCAAATGGTGCAAAACATATTTATGTCTTTAGGCCATTTTTTGGGCTCCTGCTGCTGCTGCTGCCAACTCCTGCCAACTCCAGGGTGTGATTCATCCAATTTTTGGGCTCCTGAGGCCAACTCCAGTGTATATTTGGGCTCCTGCTGCTGCTGCTGCCAACTTCTGCCAACTCCAGGGTGTGATTCATCCAATTTTTGGGCTCCTGAGGCCAACTCCAGTGTATATTTGGGCTCCTGCTGCTGCTACTGTCAACTCCTGCCAACTCCAGGGTGTGATTCATCCAATTTTTGGGCTCCTGAGGCCAACTCCAGTGTATATTTGGGCTCCTGCTGCTGCTGCTGCCAACTTCTGCCAACTCCAGGGTGTGATTCATCCAATTTTTGGGCTCCTGAGGCCAACTCCAGTGTATATTTGGGCTCCTGCTGCTGCTACTGTCAACTCCTGCCAACTCCAGGGTGTGATTCATCCAATTTTTGGGCTCCTGAGGCCAACTCCAGTGTATATTTGGGCTCCTGCTGCTGCTGCTGCTGCCAACTTCTGCCAACTCCAGGGTGTGATTCATCCAATTTTTGGGCTCCTGAAGCCAACTCCAGTGTATATTTGGGCTCCTGCTGCTGCTGGTGTCAACTCCTGCCAACTCCAGGGTGTGATTCATCCAATTTTTGGGCTCCTGAGGCCAACTCCAGTGTATATTTGGGCTCCTGCTGCTGCTGCTGCCAACTTCTGCCAACTCCAGGGTGTGATTCATCCAATTTTTGGGCTCCTGAGGCCAACTCCAGTGTATATTTGGGCTCCTGCTGCTGCTGGTGTCAACTCCTGCCAACTCCAGGGTGTGATTCATCCAATTTTTGGGCTCCTGAAGCCAACTCCAGTGTATATTTGGGCTCCTGCTGCTGCTACTGTCAACTCCTGCCAACTCCAGGGTGTGATTCATCCAATTTTTGGGCTCCTGAGGCCAACTCCAGTGTATATTTGGGCTCCTGCTGCTGCTGCTGCCAACTTCTGCCAACTCCAGGGTGTGATTCATCCAATTTTTGGGCTCCTGAGGCCAACTCCAGTGTATATTTGGGCTCCTGCTGCTGCTACTGTCAACTCCTGCCAACTCCAGGGTGTGATTCATCCAATTTTTGGGCTCCTGAGGCCAACTCCAGTGTATATTTGGGCTCCTGCTCCTGCTGCTGCCAACTTCTGCCAACTCCAGGGTGTGATTCATCCAATTTTTGGGCTCCTGAGGCCAACTCCAGTGTATATTTGGGCTCCTGCTGCTGCTACTGTCAACTCCTGCCAACTCCAGGGTGTGATTCATCCAATTTTTGGGCTCCTGAGGCCAACTCCAGTGTATATTTGGGCTCCTGCTGCTGCTGCTGTCAACTCCTGCCAACTCCAGGGTGTGATTCATCCAATTTTTGGGCTCCTGAAGCCAACTCCAGTGTATATTTGGGCTCCTGCTGCTGCTACTGTCAACTCCTGCCAACTCCAGGGTGTGATTCATCCAATTTTTGGGCTCCTGAAGCCAACTCCAGTGTATATTTGGGCTCCTGCTGCTGCTGCTGCCAACTCCTGCCAACTCCAGGGTGTGATTCATCCAATTTTTGGGCTCCTGAGGCCAACTCCAGTGTATATTTGGGCTCCTGCTGCTGCTGCTGCAAACTTCTGCCAACTCCAGGGTGTGATTCATCCAATTTTTGGGCTCCTGAGGCCAACTCCAGTGTATATTTGGGCTCCTGCTGCTGCTGCTGCCAACTTCTGCCAACTCCAGGGTGTGATTCATCCAATTTTTGGGCTCCTGAGGCCAACTCCAGTGTATATTTGGGCTCCTGCTGCTGCTGCTGCCAACTTCTGCCAACTCCAGGGTGTGATTCATCCAATTTTTGGGCTCCTGAGGCCAACTCCAGTGTATATTTGGGCTCCTGCTGCTGCTACTGTCAACTCCTGCCAACTCCAGGGTGTGATTCATCCAATTTTTGGGCTCCTGAGGCCAACTCCAGTGTATATTTGGGCTCTTGCTGCTGCTGCTGCCAACTTCTGCCAACTCCAGGGTGTGATTCATCCAATTTTTGGGCTCCTGAAGCCAACTCCAGTGTATATTTGGGCTCCTGCTGCTGCTGGTGTCAACTCCTGCCAACTCCAGGGTGTGATTCATCCAATTTTTGGGCTCCTGAAGCCAACTCCAGTGTATATTTGGGCTCCTGCTGCTGCTACTGTCAACTCCTGCCAACTCCAGGGTGTGATTCATCCAATTTTTGGGCTCCTGAGGCCAACTCCAGTGTATATTTGGGCTCCTGCTGCTGCTGCTGCCAACTTCTGCCAACTCCAGGGTGTGATTCATCCAATTTTTGGGCTCCTGAGGCCAACTCCAGTGTATATTTGGGCTCCTGCTGCTGCTGCTGCCAACTTCTGCCAACTCCAGGGTGTGATTCATCCAATTTTTGGGCTCCTGAGGCCAACTCCAGTGTATATTTGGGCTCCTGCTGCTGCTACTGTCAACTCCTGCCAACTCCAGGGTGTGATTCATCCAATTTTTGGGCTCCTGAGGCCAACTCCAGTGTATATTTGGGCTCCTGCTGCTGCTGCTGCCAACTTCTGCCAACTCCAGGGTGTGATTCATCCAATTTTTGGGCTCCTGAGGCCAACTCCAGTGTATATTTGGGCTCCTGCTGCTGCTACTGTCAACTCCTGCCAACTCCAGGGTGTGATTCATCCAATTTTTGGGCTCCTGAGGCCAACTCCAGTGTATATTTGGGCTCCTGCTGCTGCTGCTGCCAACTTCTGCCAACTCCAGGGTGTGATTCATCCAATTTTTGGGCTCCTGAGGCCAACTCCAGTGTATATTTGGGCTCCTGCTGCTGCTACTGTCAACTCCTGCCAACTCCAGGGTGTGATTCATCCAATTTTTGGGCTCCTGAGGCCAACTCCAGTGTATATTTGGGCTCCTGCTGCTGCTGCTGCCAACTTCTGCCAACTCCAGGGTGTGATTCATCCAATTTTTGGGCTCCTGAGGCCAACTCCAGTGTATATTTGGGCTCCTGCTGCTGCTGCTGCCAACTTCTGCCAACTCCAGGGTGTGATTCATCCAATTTTTGGGCTCCTGAGGCCAACTCCAGTGTATATTTGGGCTCCTGCTGCTGCTACTGTCAACTCCTGCCAACTCCAGGGTGTGATTCATCCAATTTTTGGGCTCCTGAGGCCAACTCCAGTGTATATTTGGGCTCCTGCTGCTGCTGCTGCCAACTTCTGCCAACTCCAGGGTGTGATTCATCCAATTTTTGGGCTCCTGAGGCCAACTCCAGTGTATATTTGGGCTCCTGCTGCTGCTGCTGCCAACTTCTGCCAACTCCAGGGTGTGATTCATCCAATTTTTGGGCTCCTGAAGCCAACTCCAGTGTATATTTGGGCTCCTGCTGCTGCTGGTGTCAACTCCTGCCAACTCCAGGGTGTGATTCATCCAATTTTTGGGCTCCTGAGGCCAACTCCAGTGTATATTTGGGCTCCTGCTGCTGCTGCTGCCAACTTCTGCCAACTCCAGGGTGTGATTCATCCAATTTTTGGGCTCCTGAGGCCAACTCCAGTGTATATTTGGGCTCCTGCTGCTGCTGGTGTCAACTCCTGCCAACTCCAGGGTGTGATTCATCCAATTTTTGGGCTCCTGAAGCCAACTCCAGTGTATATTTGGGCTCCTGCTGCTGCTACTGTCAACTCCTGCCAACTCCAGGGTGTGATTCATCCAATTTTTGGGCTCCTGAGGCCAACTCCAGTGTATATTTGGGCTCCTGCTGCTGCTGCTGCCAACTTCTGCCAACTCCAGGGTGTGATTCATCCAATTTTTGGGCTCCTGAGGCCAACTCCAGTGTATATTTGGGCTCCTGCTGCTGCTACTGTCAACTCCTGCCAACTCCAGGGTGTGATTCATCCAATTTTTGGGCTCCTGAAGCCAACTCCAGTGTATATTTGGGCTCCTGCTGCTGCTACTGTCAACTCCTGCCAACTCCAGGGTGTGATTCATCCAATTTTTGGGCTCCTGAGGCCAACTCCAGTGTATATTTGGGCTCCTGCTGCTGCTGCTGCCAACTTCTGCCAACTCCAGGGTGTGATTCATCCAATTTTTGGGCTCCTGAGGCCAACTCCAGTGTATATTTGGGCTCCTGCTGCTGCTACTGTCAACTCCTGCCAACTCCAGGGTGTGATTCATCCAATTTTTGGGCTCCTGAGGCCAACTCCAGTGTATATTTGGGCTCCTGCTGCTGCTGCTGCCAACTTCTGCCAACTCCAGGGTGTGATTCATCCAATTTTTGGGCTCCTGAGGCCAACTCCAGTGTATATTTGGGCTCCTGCTGCTGCTACTGTCAACTCCTGCCAACTCCAGGGTGTGATTCATCCAATTTTTGGGCTCCTGAGGCCAACTCCAGTGTATATTTGGGCTCCTGCTGCTGCTGCTGCCAACTTCTGCCAACTCCAGGGTGTGATTCATCCAATTTTTGGGCTCCTGAGGCCAACTCCAGTGTATATTTGGGCTCCTGCTGCTGCTGCTGCCAACTTCTGCCAACTCCAGGGTGTGATTCATCCAATTTTTGGGCTCCTGAGGCCAACTCCAGTGTATATTTGGGCTCCTGCTGCTGCTACTGTCAACTCCTGCCAACTCCAGGGTGTGATTCATCCAATTTTTGGGCTCCTGAGGCCAACTCCAGTGTATATTTGGGCTCCTGCTGCTGCTGCTGCCAACTTCTGCCAACTCCAGGGTGTGATTCATCCAATTTTTGGGCTCCTGAGGCCAACTCCAGTGTATATTTGGGCTCCTGCTGCTGCTGCTGCCAACTTCTGCCAACTCCAGGGTGTGATTCATCCAATTTTTGGGCTCCTGAAGCCAACTCCAGTGTATATTTGGGCTCCTGCTGCTGCTGGTGTCAACTCCTGCCAACTCCAGGGTGTGATTCATCCAATTTTTGGGCTCCTGAAGCCAACTCCAGTGTATATTTGGGCTCCTGCTGCTGCTGCTGCCAACTTCTGCCAACTCCAGGGTGTGATTCATCCAATTTTTGGGCTCCTGAGGCCAACTCCAGTGTATATTTGGGCTCCTGCTGCTGCTGCTGCCAACTTCTGCCAACTCCAGGGTGTGATTCATCCAATTTTTGGGCTCCTGAAGCCAACTCCAGTGTATATTTGGGCTCCTGCTGCTGCTGGTGTCAACTCCTGCCAACTCCAGGGTGTGATTCATCCAATTTTTGGGCTCCTGAGGCCAACTCCAGTGTATATTTGGGCTCCTGCTGCTGCTGCTGCCAACTTCTGCCAACTCCAGGGTGTGATTCATCCAATTTTTGGGCTCCTGAGGCCAACTCCAGTGTATATTTGGGCTCCTGCTGCTGCTACTGTCAACTCCTGCCAACTCCAGGGTGTGATTCATCCAATTTTTGGGCTCCTGAGGCCAACTCCAGTGTATATTTGGGCTCCTGCTGCTGCTGCTGCCAACTTCTGCCAACTCCAGGGTGTGATTCATCCAATTTTTGGGCTCCTGAAGCCAACTCCAGTGTATATTTGGGCTCCTGCTGCTGCTGCTGCTGCCAACTTCTGCCAACTCCAGGGTGTGATTCATCCAATTTTTGGGCTCCTGAGGCCAACTCCAGTGTATATTTGGGCTCCTTCTGCCCCTCATAGTGATGCCACTTCAACTCTCTGCAATTGTGCCGCTCTGCGATTCTATTAGCGATGCCTCTGATCTGCATGTGATATTTCTTCAAAGTATTATTTAACTAACCCAGCACGCATCCTGTGCGTGTTACAGCAAGGCTGAATGGTTTACAACCCTATTGAGGCTGTAGGAGGCTCAGAAATAGCCGTTTTTAATAGCGATTCGTCGCGAATTTATTCGGGTCGAAACGATTTTTGTCGGAAAATTCGGCGAATCAGTCGAATCGAATTTTTCAAAAGTTCGCTCATCTCTAGATAATGCAAGTGAAACCCTTTGATGTGAAAACGGCCTTTCTACGTGGTGAATTAACAGAAGACATCTACATGGAACAATCAAAAGGATTCAAAGATAAACAAAAGCCAAACCTAGTATGCAAACTTCAGAGGAGTATATATGGTCTAAAGCAAGCTGTCAGAGCATGGAATATGAAAATAAATGAAGTGCTTACACATGAGGACTTTCAGAGGAGTAAAGCAGACCCCTACCTATACACAAATAAATTTACAGCCAGATGGATCTCTGTGCTCATTTATTTTGATGATATCCTGATTTGTTTTGAGCAAAAAGGGGATAAAGCAGAAATACTGCAAACCCCGAATCAGCATTTTGAAAACATAAAGAATTACCTTAACATTTAGATTGAGAGGGAGGAAGGTGGCAGCTTTATCCTGAACCAAAAGCACAAAATACAAGAAATAATTGAACCTTTTGAAATTGAAGATTTTAAACCATTGATAAAACAACTGTTAACAGACCTAGGTCAACCACAGTTGCAACCAAAGAGAATCTTTAAGGACAATCAAGGATGCCTTGCATTTGCACAGATGGAAAGCCAGTTCTTGTTACACCTCTAGTTTCTCTGTCCTTGTATGAAAATGTTTTTACTTATAATTCTTATATCTGAAGAGCTAACTTAACAAGCTAATGGCACAATGGCACAAAAGCCATTGTAAAGCATTAAAGATTTCAAGAAAACACACTGTTCTATTCGTTATTTAAAGCAGAGCAAAACCCAATGTTACTGCCTCTGAATCTAAAAGATTCCCCTCGGGCACTCCAAATAGGGATGCCCCACTGTGTGATAACCCCCACCTTCTTCCTTGCTCCCTTAGACAGACCGGGGGCGGAAGTGCACTTAATGCTGGAGATGCGGCAGAGCAAACGTTACATATGCACGGCAAACAGCTCTGATTAGATGGAAACCTGTGAATGCTCTATAGCACAGGGGAAAGGTGGTTTTGTATGGGCGATCTGGGGGGTTTCACACAGCGGGGCATCCCAAGTTGGACATTTGGGAGCAATGCCTGGGTAAGTAAAAATCCCAGATTTTGATCTGCTACATCTGTACATCACAGTATATCCAATTCCTTGAAAGTATTAGCATCCTAGGACATAGACCCATATGCTCATGTTTTATTCAAATAGCACACACTATTAAACAAACATAACTAGCTCATGTAATCTTGACTTGTGATCAACTGGAACGCATCTCCCAATATAATTAGATAAAGTGTGACTTAGAAGTTGATAAACCGCCTCTATAAACGGCATAGACAATATTTTATTTCCACAAAAACCTTGATGATGTGGTAATTTACAAGTTTGAAAGTCATATGCAATTTTAACTCAAAATTTTGGCTATTCATGTTGATGTTTTGTGTGGTTTTGAGAGTAAATATTTGCCATTTTATTTAATGACTCAGATGACAGCAACAACTAGATAACTATAAAGGGCAGGATGTTGAATCATTTATTTCTGGTTGCCTAAGCATTTGCATTCAGTTTTCACATAAAATAATATATCAACAATGTCTATTGTAGTTACAGCTGAATTTAGAAGAAAGGGTCCCAAAAGTGATGACCTGTGATGACCTTATAAAATATTGGTTGCCATAGAAACTTTGGTAAAATAATCTTACAAAAATTATTAGTACACACAATTGGCATTTTTACACTCAGGGAAAAGCTGAACAGAAAAGAAAAAATCAAAAATGAGAATACATTAAATTACTTTCCAGTCAAATTTACATTATTGAGGCATAAGAGGTACCAGGGCAAGGGAACATTAGTTAGCCCCCAAAAGCAGTTTCTATGCTAAATAGCATTCAGGGCGAGGGAAAAAGTAGCCAGCACCACCCCTCAGACCCAATTATTATTTGACAGTATGTGAGCTGACACTTATGGCCAAATATTGTATATGCAAACTGTCATGCCTGGAGTTCCTCCTTAGCTTTCAGCTGCTCCTTTCTGGAACTTTTCTCTGCTGTATGCTGCTTGACCGGCAGATGGCGCTGTTCTGCAGAGTTCCTGGAAATCAGCTTGCACCTGTGTCATTAACTGGCATATATAAACTGATCCACACATGGCCTCAGTGGATCAGCATTAAATCTGTCATCTGAACTGTCTAACTGGACTCTGTCTTTGGACTTCTGAACCTGAACCTGTTTCTTGTATGTGTGCACTCTGACTCCTCAAGTAATGTATTTACAGCAGCCTGTTTGATGTGTGTGTTGTTCACTGGTTGTCACAATTAAACACAGTTTGCTGCATATTCATAGTCTCTCTGTCTCGCAGTTCTCGAATTTCTGGTCACTCTTTAATAGAGAATTTCTCCATTGAGAAATTCCTGACACAAACAGATCATAAACAAAAGTCAATGAGCTTTAAGGGGGGGTGCAGTACTGGCCCATGCAAAGTGTAGCTGGGAGGAATTCAGTCATATTTATATCAGCTCCTGCATTTGGAACCCAATTGTTTGCATTTCAGACAGGCGAAACAGGCCTCGCATTACAGTTTACATCATTATGCACAGCATTAAAGAAAGGTGGCCGACCAACAGTTAATGATCTCTGCTGATTTGCTTAGCCTTGCAGAGAAGGGAGTGCCCTGATTAGGGATATCTCACCATGCATACTCTAGTCCACTGCATTCACTGACCCACATATCCACCAGCTTTCAAATGGGTTGCATTGCGCTGTGTGCCTGCCTGTTGAGCCTAAGCAGTCACTGGCAGCCACATGGGGAGGCAAACCATTGGATGGCAGCAAGGGAACACAGAGGTAGGTAAGTTCCACTGCCCAATATAGAGCTTGGTGCTAGAGTAAACCTGGGGGCCATTGAGTAGTCTGACCAAAAGTCGACTGCAGTGGGTGATTGTCTCTTACCTGTTCCTATATCATGTGCTGCACAGCTGAGTAGCCAGCATGTCAGCACTGCCCTGCCAGTCATCCACCCTGCCAAGCTAAATCCCGTCCAACACTGACCAGATGTCTATATATTATTATTATTATTATTATTAATGTTTATTTATATAGCGCCATCATCTTCTATAGCGCTTTACAAAGTAGTAATTACAGACAGGGTAGAAACATACGGTACATATAATAATTCAAATGCAGTTTTACAGAGTTGACAATGGATATTCTGAGTACAAGATACAGTAGGGGAGAGAGCCCTGCCCTTGCGAGCTTACAGTCTAAAGGAAGAGGGGTGAAGACGAGGGGGAAGGATCACAAACAGTCAGTATTGAGCTTTGTGGCGTGCGCCCTTGAGAAGATTGGTTACGCCAGATTATATGCTTGTCTGAATAAGTGAGTTTTAAGGGCGCCTTTGAAGGTTTTGAGGGTTGTGGAGTGGCGGATTGGGTGCGGGAGGGCATTCCAGAAGATTGAAGTTGCACGTGAGAAGTCCTGGAGGCGGGCGTGAGAGGAGGTGACCAGGGTGGAGGACAGGAGTAGGTCGGCAGAGGAGCGGAGGCTGCGTCTAGGTTGATACTGTTGGATTAGAGATGAGATGTAGGGAGGGGCCTGGTTGGAGAGAGCTTTGTATGCGAGAGTTAGAGTTTTAAACAGGATTCTCTGAGGGACTGGCAGCCAGTGTAGGGATTGGCAGAGAGGTGCTGAACTAGAGTAGCGAGAGGAGAGATGGATGAGGCGAGCAGCAGAGTTCAGGATAGATTGGAGGGGTGCCAGTTTGTTAGTTGGTAAGCCACAAAGAAGGATGTTGCAGTAATCCAGTCGGGATATGACCAGGGCGTGCACTAGCATTTTAGTGGTGTCAGATGAGAGGAAAGGACGGATGCGGGAGATGTTTTTAAGTTGGAGGCGACAGGAGGTGGCCAGGGAGTGGATGTATCACTTTATTTCACCAAGTAAAAATAGTATAAGGATATATTTGGCTGTTTGGAGTTGGAAAGTGTACATATGGGGGGGTGGCCTTTACTAGGGATATTAGTATGGATGTCGTAAGTTGTCACTGTGCAATGTAGACACAATGTAGAGGGGGAGGTGTAAAAGATAGGCTTGTTGGTGGGGTCAGATAAAGTTAGATAAAGTCATAGCTGCCTATTCCCAAGTTATAGGCTAAACATTGCATCCTTAGCGCAGTGTTTGCTGCAGGGGTTACAGGTAGTGATGAGCGAGCCCAAAGTGCAAAGTCTGTCGTTCGGTCGAACCGGGAAAACCGAAAGCTTTTTACATCTAGAAATCCTGGGCATGGTTGTGATGGGCCAGGCAGGACACGTGATCCTGCTGTATAAAAGGCAGGGTCACACGTCCTACACCATACCAGCACTCTGTTAATTAGGGAGAGGTTACTGCTGCTGAGTGAGGGACAGATAGGCTGCTTAAAGTAGACCAACACCCAGGATTTTTACTATCCTGGGTTTTGGTCCACTTCCGCGGGGCACCCCAATTGAGATTCCACCCTTATAGATTCCCGGGCCGATCCCCCCTGGGTGTTGGTCCACTTTAAAGGAAAGGTTAAGAACACAATTGTCCTTTTAAAGTGAACCAAAGTAAAAAAAGCAAGTTCAATACATTGCATACCCAAAGCCCCACTCTGGCAATCAGTGCCATAATCTATTTGAAAGGGCTTAACTCCATGCAGATGTTATGGAATAGCAGGCAGATTCTATGCTGCATAACTGCGTAGGAGCTGCCATCTTGCCACGTACATGAGTCCATTTTATGAAAAACCCAATGCCACAGTCAAAATTGCCTCACATATCAGTTCAATCCTCATTTTTTCTAGTAGAAAGCCCTAGTAGAAAGCCATCAGCTGTGATGACTCATTGATCTGCTACAGAGCTGAAAGAATTGTAGCATTTTCGAAGATGCATATGCTTACATTGTTGCAGCTTTCCCCTCACACATACAGTCCCTCTAGCAGCTGGTGTGATTACATGACATAATACACAAGCTGTCCATGTTTCTGACGCATTTATCTCTCTCAGATTGGTGTGGGGGGCAGCTGTCACAGCTCTCCCCTCATGCTTTTGTCTATGACAAGATGGTGGCTCCCATGCAGTTCTGCAGCAAAGAATCAACTTGTTATTCCAGAACATCTGCATGGAGTTATCCCTCTCAATTCGTTTTTAGGAGAGAAACCTACTAAACTTTCTTTTTTTTTTAATTTTGGTGCACTTTAAGGACACCCAGGTGGAGAAATCAGGCAGCTGGACACAGGTGGAGAAATCGGGCTGCTGGACATATATGGGCAGAGAAGGCTGCTGGAGTCAGTAGGCAAGTTGATACAGCATTTTATCTACATTGTACAGGCAGGGGTAATTGTATACCACATTTGATCTACACCCAAAAGTTAATGGGAATATATCACAATTCATCTACATCTTATAGTTAGAGTGAGTTGCATATCACATTTGATCTACATTGTTCAATCAGTGGAGATTGTATACCACATTTTATCTACACTCTAAAGTTATTCATAAATGTATGCCACATTTAATCTACTTTGTACAATCAGTGTGAATTGTATATCACATTTGAACTACATCCTACAGTTAGTGGAAATGTATACCACATTTGATCTACATTGTACAATCAGAGGGAATTGTAAACCACATTTGATCTACAACCCTACAGTTAGTAGGAATTGTATACCACATTTGATCTACATTCTACAGTCAGTGTGAATTGTATTCCACATTTGATCTTCATTACAAATCAGTGGGAATTGCATTCAAGATTTGATCTACATTCTACAGTCAGTGGGAATTGTATACCACTTTTGATCTACATTGTACAATCAGTGGAAATTGTATACCACATTTGATCTACACCCTATAGTTAGTGGAAATTGTATACCACATTTGGGGGGTTATTTATGAAACGGCGCGTAGTGTGTGGCTTGTGTTTTTGGTTTTGTTCTTATTGTTTTAGGACATCATAGGCTGGTGAGCTCCTCCACACCCTTTCCAGGATTTACCCCAGAGCAGATAATTGTACCATGCACAAACGCACAGCAACAAATTTAAAGGTTTATCTGGTGCTAGAAAACATAATCAACATATAATTTATTAATGCTTTTTTGTCTTTTTTTGTTTAATTCTCGCAGCTCCTCCTATTCCAGCTGGCACATTTGTTGGCACCCCCAACCCACCTTGTCCCCACTAGCATGGTGAAACAGCATAGGCCAAACCCAGAGCTGTGATAGTGAGTAACATAGACCCAGGGTTGCAACTCTTGCTGCCTGGCAGATCTCTATTTCTTTTTATGGAAACCACAAAAGGGGCATTTTTGGTCTTACAACAGATTTTGTAGACTGACAAGTATTTGGGGCTTGAATAATCATTCTCTTAGTCATACATTTTTTCCAGTATGCAGATAATTGTGCACAATGTTGTTACACAAATCTTAAACCTCTCCCCTTAGTGTATTTTGCCACCATTTACACCTGGATCTGTGTGGAGTCCCTCAAATAGTGTGTGTGTTTTCAGCAATCAACATGTGGGTGTAATTTGTAGGATTATGTGAGATAGGTTAGCATCAGCATGTGTTGGTATCTGGTTTATGGTAGCGCTACACATTGGCCTTCCTTCAGAAATGTTGTTCATCTGGTTTAGTGGTGAACTATATGCGTTTAGCATTTGTGTGCGTCAGAGTGCGTGTTAGGTGGTTTATTGTAGGTGTTCATTGTGTGTGTTTGCTGGTAATTGAGTCACAAAAATCAACTCACCACTGGCTGCAGCCATGCAGTATCTGAAATATTGTGCCTATGTGCCTCCCTAAGTATCTTTGTGAGGGGCACATTTCAGGCCATTCAGCTTTATTAAGCGGAATTAGCCAGCCGACCATGCGCTGCATATTTCATGAGGTGGTCCTAGCCATCTGTGGCCTCATCCCAAAATACATCAGGTTTCTGGCAATGAGGAAGAGGAGCAAAACATCAAGCTGGCTTTCTATTGGATGGCAGGAATCTCGAATGTGCTTGGCTGCATTGATGGGACCCATATTCTCTTCCCCCCCCCCGAGCACAAGATCTGCAATACTGCAACAGAGGAGCTTCCATTTCACTAATGCATTAACGCATGTGTTTGAATTGAAGCTGATAAGGGATACAGGCAGAAGACATGGCTCATGACCCCCCCCCCCATGTTGTGGCCGAGTTGTCCTTTTTGCAGGAAATGCAAAGAATGTACAAAAGGGCCGCACCAACTGCTATCGGATTGATCTATATCAGTGTGCTGTGCTCAGTGCTGGTGTGTGAACCAATTATAGTCAAATAATAACAAAACCGGGGTCCCACAAACCCCAGATACATCACACCACCCCAGAGCAAAAATAGCACCACTGAGGGTATGCAAAAATAATAATCTTTATTTAGTTTACACTATTTACATCTACATATATACATAAGACATCTTAAAAAATCCACTAAAAACAGCAACCCGCTAAACAGGTGACGTTCTTGGATTTGACGTTGACCATCAACGAAGATGGCTTCATAGGCACTAGCCTTTTTCGCAAAGAGACGTCAACTTCCTCCTGCATTACAGCAGTTTCCATCCTAAGAGTTTGAAACGTGGTATTCCTCTGGGTCAATATCTTAGATTACGTAGGAATTGCTCTGAGGCAGAATTTATGCGACAGGCGGAGAGCCTGGCTAATCGATTCCCTGCAAGGGGGTATCCTAGAGAGGTAGTGCATAGGGCGCTGGAACGTGCAAGAAACACCCCCAGAATGGGGTTACTTAACCCCAGGAACAAGAACCAAAAAAGTATGGAGGTAAGGTACATTACCAGGTACAACAGTGATTGGCATAAATTGCGGCGGATTTTACACAATCATTGGGGCATTCTGACCCTTACCTGGCAAGGTGGGTCCGGGGTGGTCCTAAAATGGTGGCACAACGGGCACCCAATATCCGTGACAGGGTGTGCTCGAGCCATTTTGGACCACCTCCAAATTGGCTCCGTGACCAGACTACGATCCTGGGCAATTATCCATGTGGGGGATGCACCATTTGTCCACATATGAATAGGAGCAAATACATTAAAAACTTACAAACGGGTGACAAGGTTTGGATCCGCCAACTGATAAATTGTAAAACTGTTGGGGTCATCTATGCCATCCAATGTGATTGCCCAAAAGTGTATGTTGGTGAAACCAGGAATAGCCTTAAGGCCCGAATGCAGGCGCATTTTTCCAGCATACGGCTCACTGAGAGAAATATACAACAGGGGAAAATGGTGGCCCTGCATTTTCTGCAATATCATAATAGTGACGTCAGCTCTCTTAAAGTCACAGGCCTCGAGAGGGTGACCCTTGGTCCACGTGGGGGGGACTTTAAAAGATTATTACAACAGCATGAGCTACGTTGGATTTATACCTTGAATTCCCAAGCACCCCTGGGGCTGAATGAAGATCTGTCGTTTACTCCTTTTTTAGGCATCTGATATGTTTTTTGCACATTTTCTTAGGGGTTACTATAAGTGGGTAGGTACTTTTTGGGTTATTATTGCTTTGGGGGGTTTATATTGGTATATTTATTTTATTTTATCTTATTATTCCGAATCACATGTTGAGGTGTGTTTTGTTCTTACACTAATAATAGAGAAATTCTTTTTTCTAGTTTAACATCACTGTGTATGAATGTTATTGCCCTTTGAGTCAACTGGTTGAAGCTATATGGCCTCTGAGGAGAATGGGAAACACAACTGGCTCACCTCCACCCCTCCCTGGATGTCGTTGGGTTATCACGAGGAATACTGTGTGAAGTGATAACTTATGTCTACAGTATGGATTCAAGCTCCACTTTAAACCAAAAGATGAGATTGAGTTATGTTTATGGAGATGGTCAGCTTGAATGTGCTTTGAACATTTACCATATGCTGTCTGTATCTTAGGGGCCATTGGTTCCAATATACTAGTGGTAGGTGGCCCGGGCGGGCAGCCGTTTGGTCCCCTCGGGCCTTGGGCCCCTCCCCCTCCCCCCCGTTCCCCCCCCCCCCGTTCTCCCCCCCCTGTTCTCCCCCCCCTGTTCTCCCCCCCCTTCTGGAGTGCGGGAAGTTTGTTGGAATTTTTAAAAAAATCCTTATTGATATATACCCTTTGTTCCAGGAGCACCCTATGTAACATTATGGTTACTGGATTTTTTATCCAATGCTTTCCTTTCGGTGAGACAGATAATAGAGCACAGTAATACTGGTGCGTTTTGATATAATAAGGATATGGTGCTAAAAATTAAAAATAAGTAATTTGAATAAGATGGATTATTAATATATATACATCATTTAGCAAATTGTGTGTACTGTTGATGGTAATTTTTTGGTTTTGCATTGTTATTTGGAGGTGGAGATGCTCACCCCTCTTCGCTCCTGCTCATTATCCACACCACAGCTGCGCGCGCACACAGGCTTGTATGCGTCTCCATAGCGACGCGTCAGTGACAGGGCTCGCGCCATGTTTGTTGAGGGCGGCGCCCTGCATCTGATGTGCGGCTGCACATCCTTATGTGAGCCCTATGACGCAGCGCGTCTTCGGGCAGTCAGTGACACGGCGGCCGCCTGCACGCTTCCGTCCGAAGCGTGGTAGGCGTGCTGCGGTTATGTAAGACAGGTGTGGATGCGCGGGAGCACGGCGGGGTGAGCATTTAAAAAGATGGATCCACTAATCAGTCTCTCATGTCCTGAGGAAGTGACGCGTGATGTCACGTAACGCGTTGACAGAGAGTCTAAGGGGGTAAACACTGGTCCGGTTCACCTGCTCATAGTAAGATCTGTTTATTTTTTGTCATGTGTGTATTATGTTTTTTGGATTTGTCTGCCCTGGCTGGTCCTTTTACTTATGCTTTGTACTTAGAGGTTTCACCTATTTACATTGCACTTAGTACTTTGACATTGCACAAATATTTATTAATGATTAATTAATTATTTAATACTTTGTTACAAGGTAATTATATACACATTTTGCACAGTTTTTTTATATATATTTTTGGGGCTTTAACCAGTGTAGGCATACTCATATTTTATTATTGTATGATCAGGTTATATCCTAAGGGGCAGGTAGAGCCGGCTTTATGGATTTAGCAAGCGACTGGGTTACATGTGATTGATGTTATTGAATTGAGTGAATATATTGCATTATTCTGTCCCAGTGTTTAGCATTTTGACAACCCCCCTCCCCCTTCCACCTTCCTCCTTCCTAAAGATTGTCCTTGTTATATGTTTTTTAGTGGATTTTTTAAGATGTCTTATGTATATATGTAGATGTAAATAGTGTAAACTAAATAAAGATTATTATTTTTGCATACCCTCAGTGGTGCTATTTTTGCTCTGGGGTGGTGTGATGTATCTGGGGTTTGTGGGCCCCCGGTTCGCACAGAGTTGTGGCTATGGTTGGCCCCCACCAAAAGAAATGGGCATGCAGTTGGAGGTATGACCAAATTGCTTGGCTGCCTTCAAACTTTAGTGAATGGCTTCTTTTAGGGATACTGTCAGTTGGCAGGTGCCAGCCTTCGCTGAGCCATGCCCTGACTAAATTTCTTGATGGCATGGCTGTCCTGCAGGAGAAATGCATTTCTTTTCCTGACTGCATGGCAGCCTGGTACACAATAAGGTTGGGTTTTTTCAACATTGCGAATATCCCAAGTGTCATGGGCACCATTGATTGTATGTGGCCTTGGTTCAGAAGTATATGTTTCGGTATGTTTAGGTCCACATTGCTCCTCCTTGTAGCCCACTCTCCTCTCTTGAGGCTAGGCTAGCTTTCCCTGCCCACACACAACTTTAATGTGTCTTATTTGTCCCTTGTTTTTTTGCTGTTCATTTGTTGTTGCCAGTCTAGTGACCCTTTTTTATTTGTGGCTTCTTTACAGCAACCGCAAGATGGGTCAATCACTTAACCTCCCTGGCGGTTTTCCCGAGCGTGACTCGGGGTTAATTTTCACTGCAAGTAGCGGTAACCCCGAGTCACGCTCGGGGTAGATTAGTCAGAGGAGCAGAAATCTCCTTACCTTCTCCTTGCGATCCAGCGATGTCCCCGCTGTGATTGCCAGTGAGAGCCCCAGCAGATGCGTCTGACTTCCTGGTTGCGTCACTGTGAGCCGCAGAGGCTCATGGGGGCGGAACTGGGAGGCAAATTCAAAAGTTATAAACACACAGTAAAACACACACACAGAGTGATACAGTGAAATCCTGTGAGATTACACTGTATCACCTCAGATTTGACATTGTATTTGCCCTTTGATCATCCTACACTGCCCTGCCTGCCCTTTTTCTGCCCATAAAAAAAAAAAAAATTTATCATGGCATCAAAGCGTCACTTTAGCATCTCCAAAGCGGTTTTGGATCAGATAAGTGACAGCGGCAGCGACACAGAGCCCCTCGCAGAAATGAGCGATAGCGATTCGTGGCAAGATTCGTCATCTGACTCTGACACTGACCAGACAAGTGGCGACAGCGACAATTCTGCACCCGACCTCAGTGATGTGCGCACTTGGTGCCCAATTGATTGCGGTATGGATGAGGTACCGCCGCCAAGATTTCCTTTTACTGGATCACCTGGGATGAAGGTAGACGTTGAGTACAATGATCCTTTGGCGTACCTAAAATTATTTCTAACAGATGACGTCATTGAAAAGATTGTCATGGAGACAAATCGCTACAACGAGCAGCAATCCGCAACTCTGCATAGCAAGTTTTCCAGGAACAGAAAATGGGAACCGGTGACTAAAGAGGACATCTGGAAGTTCCTGGGGCTAATACTTCTTACTGGGGTGGTGGGGAAACCCCTGCAGAAATGGTACTGGACTACCAATAAATTGCTGGCAACCCCATTTTTTGGCACCATCATGTCCGAGTGCCGATTTTCCCTCATAATGAAGAATTTGCACTTCACCAACAATGAGGAATTTGACGAAGCCACACATCCAGCACCAAAACTCAAGAAGATCTGGGAAGTATACCAAATGATCCTAAAAAATTTCCAGCAGTCCTATGTGCCAGATAGAGACATCAGCATTGATGAAAGTCTGATGGCTTACAAGGGACGCCTCAGCTGGATTCAATTCATCGCATCCAAGAGAGCACGGTTTGGAATAAAATCCTATATGCTCTGCGAGTCTGCCACTGGCTATATATGGAATTCCGTCATATACACCGGTAAAGGAACACAATTCAACCCCAGGTACAGCGGCTATGGGATGGCAACGTCATCAGTCCTCACACTGCTTGAGCCATTGCTGAATTAGGGGTATTGTGTGACAACGGACAACTTTTACACATCGCCTGAGCTGTACTAGTTTCTGATAAAACACAAGACTGATGGATATGGAACCGTTAGGCCCAACCGACGTGACCTGCCATCTATGTTTGCCAAGAAAAAACTGAAAACAGGAGAAATGGTTTCCTGGCAGAAAGGAAAGATGATGGCAATGCGTTGGCGTGACAAAAAAGACGTGTGCCTAATGAGTACAGTGCATAACACCTTCACTGTTATGGTCCACACAAGAGGTGGGAAAGATGTCATGAAGCCACAACTTGTGATTGACTACAACAACACCATGGGAGGAGTCGATAGAGCCGATCAGGCGATGACATTTTATCCGGCTATGCGGAAACAACAAAAAAAATATTACAAAAAAATCTTCAGGCATCTCCTGGAACAATGCCTCTGGAATGCCTATATACTGCACAGAGGAAAGAGTGACAAGCCTCTTGCCATCAGTGGCCGTGAACAGATCTGGACGTCGTGCTGTTGACGTTGTCAACCCAGAACGCCTGACTGGTCGTCACTTTATGGATTACATCCCGCCAACCGCAAAAAAGGCAGCACCTACAAGGATGTGCGTAGTTTGCTGCTCAAAGCGAGATGGCAATGGAAAAAAAATCAGAAAGGAAACCAGGTTCCATTGCCCTGATTGTGACGTCGGTCTATGTGCAGTCCCATGTTTCAAAATTTACCACACCCAGGATGTTTACTGAATTTTCTTTGTTTGACAAATTTCATTATTTATTTCATTATTGAATAAAATTATATTATTTATTAGATTATAATTCATGATTTTATGTTTCGAACTTTATCACATCTGAGAGGTCTACTAGAGTCTTCTATGGTCAGGTTTAAGTAAGTAATTACTAAGAATTGCAGGCCTACAATACATAACACCAAATTTCCATACAAAAAAATGGTAACGCTTTTGGTACAAAATTCCAGACATAATCATAACGCCAGGGAGGTTAACGTCCAATATGTCATGAGGCTTGCTCTTCGATTTTCTAGTGTTTTGGATGGCTTCCCTAGCTCATCCGATAATGCATTTATCTTGAGGAGTTCCATTTTATACACCCATTTTGTGGCGAGCTGACTGGCGATTGGCTTGTGGATAAGTCTGTTAATTGCTGGAGTAGATCTGCCTGTTTATTGTTTATGTTGCATTTGCAATGTGTTATGTTCCCCCTTTTTGCAATTGGTCCAAGTTTATTGTGTTAGCCAATTGCTCTCCATGCCTTCCATCGCTTCGACTGTGCTCATGCCCCTCTTTAAATGTCCCCTTCTCACCGTTGTAATTACTAATGCTTAGTCTGAGCATCCTGTCTTAGCTTTTACTTGTTTGGCCCTACTCTTTTGTAATACTTAATATTTGGTCTAGGCTGTTTTGATGTTGTGTTGCCTGTTAGTAATTCAATTTCCCTTTTCATTTGTTTTTTTGGTGATTATGGTTATTTGTTACTGCTCTGGCTCCTGACGCCATTCTTAAGATTCCAGAAACCTGGCTAGGAGGCTTATAATGGGACCCACCACCACACAGGGACTGTAGTTGAGTGTGCCTTTGGGCTGTTGAAGGCCAGATTTCGCTGTTTGGATCACAAGGGGAGCTCTCTTCAATACATGCCAGTGAAGGTCATGGAAATTATTATGCATGCATAATTTTGCCTTGAGCGATAGGGTGGCAGCATATTTGGAGTAGACAACCACTGCTTCTGCTCCAGAGATTCCTGACCATCTATATGCTGGCACCCAGAGCCGTGCGGCATCTGCAACATTTGGTGGAATTTTTCTTGAATTGTTTTTTTGGACCACATGTTATTTGTGATTAATTATATCCCTTGCCTTGTCTGAATGTGATTAAATAACATCCAAAGTTCAGGTTTTTGGTATTTATTCTCTAATTACCTGTTAATTGTCACAAGTTGTTGGGTTATGGCACAACTGTGGATGCAGGTCAATGAAAAATTGATCACTAGAAATGTGCCTGTCCAGCATAACTAAAGATTTGGGCAAAATCAGGATTTAACACAGGGAGTCTGCTTCATTAGCGCCCAGCGTACATGACTATCAGTCTAACTGAGAAACTCAGTGCCACTTAGCAAGAAACGCTAACCAGCAATAGCGCCGTTGGCCTTTCTGCAGTGTTCCACCACAGACGTTGTCAGCGTCTCTCCTTAGGGGCCCAAGTGGTGCTCAGTTGTGCTAGCAATATATTACCCGCCACATGTTACAAATATATAAACGTAGAGCTTGCTAAATATATCTTCTGACAATGCAGAGAGCCTCCCAAAATATGACAAGGGCTACTGAACTTTTGTACATTGCCATTCTGATTTTTTCTAATTGAAAAGTGCAACATGCAAGGAGGGCAAAATAATTAAATAAAGGTCATGCCATCTGATTGAGACAAAAAGTTGAGACATAAATTAGAATAGCTCAAAGACCATGTGAAAAATGATGGGAGTATTGTCAAAATACAATGTAAATTAATTAGCCCTGAAGTTCAATATTTGTGCGTGTAAGAATTCTGATACATGCCAAATGTCCTACTTTGCATTATATTAAGTGTTAAAAGTATGAAAAATGGGAAAAGACACTTTTTTGATTAGCTTTGTGAAAATGAAAGCGAGTACGCAAGCTGAAAATTGTTAGATGACTTGATTTCAGTACATGTTTATGTTAATAGGGTATTTGACTTTTGAATGCTTCATAAACTATGTTATGCTCTGTGCTATTTGAGGTACTAAAACAGCTGGAATGCTGCCAGAAGCCTTAATTGGAATCATCTTCACAGTAGCTGACAAATACTGCTTGCGCTTGGATCCGGAGATTATGTAAAAATCTAAAATGATGTAGAATGGCTGCCCTGATTTGGACATAACACAGACCTTGAACAGAGTGTCTATATGATAAACAGTTGATCATATATCCCTTCTAAATTGAGGAAAATAATTACAAAGAAAATACATTTTAAAACAATTATTAACTGAAATTAATTGTTAAGTTAGGAAAAAAACAAAATGGTTCTAAATGGAACTGTACCAACAAAATGGGTTGTTGGGGCATTCTGATTGCTAGCCCAGTGCATACATCTCCAGGAAAGCCAGCTTTTCTTACCTTTTTTTTTGCCCCCTTGGCAAAATTAGACTCTGTAAATGTTCGTCAGGCTGCCAGAGTGCAAACCATGTCACCATCAGTTAGCAAATGGCAAGTAATTTCATAGAAAAAGCAAGGTAGAAAAATTGGGCTTTTCGAGGGGTGCACGTACTGGGGGAGTACAGTTGATACTAGGGATGAGCGAATCGATCCGGACGAACCCGGATTCGATCCGAATTTCAGGAAAAATTCGATTCGGATCGAATCCGAATTTCCCCGCGATTCGATCACTCGAAGTTTTCCTTTAACATCCATTCATTTACATTTACAGGCATTCTAAGATGGCGGACGGGACATGTCTGGACATGTATCCCGCGCCAGTGCAAGCTGGGGCAGTCACATGCAGCCTATCAGCAGCCAGCAAGCCCGGTGACGTCACACAGCGGTATTTAACGGCGGCCATCTTGCTTTTCCTCATTTCTCTATTGCATTCGTGACAGACAGACAGAACGCTGTGTAGCTGAGGCAGTTAGACAGGCTGGAGACAGGGACAGACAGGGACAGGCAGGAGACAGGCAGGAGACAGGCAGGAGACAGGCAGGAGACAGACAGGAGACAGACAGAAAGCCAGGGAAAGGTAGGAAAAACGGAGCTGGCTGACAGGGAGATTTTTTTTTTTTCATCCAGCCTTTGTTAGCGTTTTCAGGCTGCTTATAGTAACTAACTGTGCATATATACTGAACTGATCTTAAGTCTGCTGTGAGGCATCCCATTCTGTGACTAAAGCAGCCTCTGTTTAAGACCATATAAGCATTTGCTCTTTTCATATTTGAAATTAGGCCTGATAAAGACACTTTTGCTGGGCAAAGCACTACTGGACCCTGCCAGGTCCATTCCTGCCCAGGGCATCCCATTCTGTGACTAAAGCAGCCTCTGTTTAAGACCATATAAGCATTTGCTCTTTTCATATTTGAAATTAGCCTGATAAAGACACTTTTGCTGGGCAAAGCACTACTGTACCCTGCCAGGTCCATTCCTGCCCAGGGCATCCCATTCTGTGACTAAAGCAGCCTCTGTTTAAGACCATATAAGCATTTGCTCTTTTCATATTTGAAATTAGCCTGATAAAGACACTTTTGCTGGCCAAAGCACTACTGGACCCTGCCAGGTCCATTCCTGCCCAGGGCATCCCATTCTGTGACTAAAGCAGCCTCTGTTTAAGACCATATAAGCATTTGCTCTTTTCATATTTGAAATTAGGCCTGATAAAGACACTTTTGCTGGGCAAAGCACTACTGTACCCTGCCAGGTCCATTCCTGCCCAGGGCATCCCATTCTGTGACTAAAGCAGCCTCTGTTTAAGACCATATAAGCATTTGCTCTTTTCATATTTGAAATTAGCCTGATAAAGACACTTTTGCTGGGCAAAGCACTACTGTACCCTGCCAGGTCCATTCCTGCCCAGGGCATCCCATTCTGTGACTAAAGCAGCCTCTGTTTAAGACCATATAAGCATTTGCTCTTTTCATATTTGAAATTAGGCCTGATAAAGACACTTTTGCTGGGCAAAGCACTACTGTACCCTGCCAGGTCCATTCCTGCCCAGGGCATCCCATTCTGTGACTAAAGCAGCCTCTTAAGACCATATAAGCATTTGCTCTTTTCATATTTGAAATTAGCCTGATAAAGACACTTTTGCTGGGCAAAGCACTACTGTACCCTGCCAGGTCCATTCCTGCCCAGGGCATCCCATTCTGTGACTAAAGCAGCCTCTGTTTAAGACCATATAAGCATTTGCTCTTTTCATATTTGAAATTAGCCTGATAAAGACACTTTTGCTGGGCAAAGCACTACTGGACCCTGCCAGGTGCACTCCTATTTGGGGCATCCCATTCTGTGACTAAAGCAGCCTCTGTTTAAGACCATATAAGCATTTGCTCTTTTCATATTTGAAATTAGCCTGATAAAGACACTTTTGCTGGGCAAAGCACTACTGTACCCTGCCAGGTCCATTCCTGCCCAGGGCATCCCATTCTGTGACTAAAGCAGCCTCTGTTTAAGACCATATAAGCATTTGCTCTTTTCATATTTGAAATTAGGCCTGATAAAGACACTTTTGCTGGGCAAAGCACTACTGTACCCTGCCAGGTCCATTCCTGCCCAGGGCATCCCATTCTGTGACTAAAGCAGCCTCTTAAGACCATATAAGCATTTGCTCTTTTCATATTTGAAATTAGCCTGATAAAGACACTTTTGCTGGGCAAAGCACTACTGTACCCTGCCAGGTCCATTCCTGCCCAGGGCATCCCATTCTGTGACTAAAGCAGCCTCTGTTTAAGACCATATAAGCATTTGCTCTTTTCATATTTGAAATTAGCCTGATAAAGACACTTTTGCTGGGCAAAGCACTACTGTACCCTGCCAGGTCAATTCCTGCCCAGGGCATCCCATTCTGTGACTAAAGCAGCCTCTGTTTAAGACCATATAAGCATTTGCTCTTTTCATATTTGAAATTAGCCTGATAAAGACACTTTTGCTGGGCAAAGCACTACTGTACCCTGCCAGGTCCATTCCTGCCCAGGGCATCCCATTCTGTGACTAAAGCAGCCTCTGTTTAAGACCATATAAGCATTTGCTCTTTTCATATTTGAAATTAGCCTGATAAAGACACTTTTGCTGGGCAAAGCACTACTGTACCCTGCCAGGTCCATTCCTGCCCAGGGCATCCCATTCTGTGACTAAAGCAGCCTCTGTTTAAGACCATATAAGCATTTGCTCTTTTCATATTTGAAATTAGCCTGATAAAGACACTTTTGCTGGGCAAAGCACTACTGGACCCTGCCAGGTCCATTCCTGCCCAGGGCATCCCATTCTGTGACTAAAGCAGCCTCTGTTTAAGACCATATAAGCATTTGCTCTTTTCATATTTGAAATTAGGCCTGATAAAGACACTTTTGCTGGGCAAAGCACTACTGTACCCTGCCAGGTCCATTCCTGCCCAGGGCATCCCATTCTGTGACTAAAGCAGCCTCTTAAGACCATATAAGCATTTGCTCTTTTCATATTTGAAATTAGCCTGATAAAGACACTTTTGCTGGGCAAAGCACTACTGTACCCTGCCAGGTCCATTCCTGCCCAGGGCATCCCATTCTGTGACTAAAGCAGCCTCTGTTTAAGACCATATAAGCATTTGCTCTTTTCATATTTGAAATTAGCCTGATAAAGACACTTTTGCTGGGCAAAGCACTACTGTACCCTGCCAGGTCCATTCCTGCCCAGGGCATCCCATTCTGTGACTAAAGCAGCCTCTGTTTAAGACCATATAAGCATTTGCTCTTTTCATATTTGAAATTAGCCTGATAAAGACACTTTTGCTGGGCAAAGCACTACTGTACCCTGCCAGGTCCATTCCTGCCCAGGGCATCCCATTCTGTGACTAAAGCAGCCTCTGTTTAAGACCATATAAGCATTTGCTCTTTTCATATTTGAAATTAGCCTGATAAAGACACTTTTGCTGGGCAAAGCACTACTGTACCCTGCCAGGTCCATTCCTGCCCAGGGCATCCCATTCTGTGACTAAAGCAGCCTCTGTTTAAGACCATATAAGCATTTGCTCTTTTCATATTTGAAATTAGCCTGATAAAGACACTTTTGCTGGGCAAAGCACTACTGGACCCTGCCAGGTCCATTCCTGCCCAGGGCATCCCATTCTGTGACTAAAGCAGCCTCTGTTTAAGACCATATAAGCATTTGCTCTTTTCATATTTGAAATTAGGCCTGATAAAGACACTTTTGCTGGGCAAAGCACTACTGTACCCTGCCAGGTCCATTCCTGCCCAGGGCATCCCATTCTGTGACTAAAGCAGCCTCTGTTTAAGACCATATAAGCATTTGCTCTTTTCATATTTGAAATTAGCCTGATAAAGACACTTTTGCTGGGCAAAGCACTACTGGACCCTGCCAGGTGCACTCCTATTTGGGGCATCCCATTCTGTGACTAAAGCAGCCTCTGTTTAAGACCATATAAGCATTTGCTCTTTTCATATTTGAAATTAGCCTGATAAAGACACTTTTGCTGGGCAAAGCACTACTGTACCCTGCCAGGTCCATTCCTGCCCAGGGCATCCCATTCTGTGACTAAAGCAGCCTCTGTTTAAGACCATATAAGCATTTGCTCTTTTCATATTTGAAATTAGCCTGATAAAGACACTTTTGCTGGGCAAAGCACTACTGTACCCTGCCAGGCCCATTCCTGCCCAGGGCATCCCATTCTGTGACTAAAGCAGCCTCTGTTTAAGACCATATAAGCATTTGCTGTTTTCATATTTGAAATTAGGCCTGATAAAGACACTTTTGCTGGGCAAAGCACTACTGTACCCTGCCAGGTCCATTCCTGCCCAGGGCATCCCATTCTGTGACTAAAGCAGCCTCTGTTTAAGACCATATAAGCATTTGCTCTTTTCATATTTGAAATTAGCCTGATAAAGACACTTTTGCTGGGCAAAGCACTACTGGACCCTGCCAGGTCCATTCCTGCCCAGGGCATCCCATTTTGTGACTAAAGCAGCCTCTGTTTAAGACCATATAAGCATTTGCTCTTTTCATATTTGAAATTAGCCTGATAAAGACACTTTTGCTGGGCAAAGCACTACTGGACCCTGCCAGGTGCACTCCTATTTGGGGCATCCCATTCTGTGACTAAAGCAGCCTCTGTTTAAGACCATATAAGCATTTGCTCTTTTCATATTTGAAATTAGCCTGATAAAGACACTTTTGCTGGGCAAAGCACTACTGGACCCTGCCAGGTCCATTCCTGCCCAGGGCATCCCATTCTGTGACTAAAGCAGCCTCTGTTTAAGACCATATAAGCATTTGCTCTTTTCATATTTGAAATTAGGCCTGATAAAGACACTTTTGCTGGGCAAAGCACTACTGTACCCTGCCAGGTCCATTCCTGCCCAGGGCATCCCATTCTGTGACTAAAGCAGCCTCTGTTTAAGACCATATAAGCATTTGCTCTTTTCATATTTGAAATTAGCCTGATAAAGACACTTTTGCTGGGCAAAGCACTACTGTACCCTGCCAGGTCCATTCCTGCCCAGGGCATCCCATTCTGTGACTAAAGCAGCCTCTTAAGACCATAAAAGCATTTGCTCTTTTCATATTTGAAATTAGCCTGATAAAGACACTTTTGCTGGGCAAAGCACTACTGTACCCTGCCAGGTCCATTCCTGCCCAGGGCATCCCATTCTGTGACTAAAGCAGCCTCTGTTTAAGACCATATAAGCATTTGCTCTTTTCATATTTGAAATTAGCCTGATAAAGACACTTTTGCTGGGCAAAGCACTACTGTACCCTGCCAGGTCCATTCCTGCCCAGGGCATCCCATTCTGTGACTAAAGCAGCCTCTGTTTAAGACCATATAAGCATTTGCTCTTTTCATATTTGAAATTAGGCCTGATAAAGACACTTTTGCTGGGCAAAGCACTACTGTACCCTGCCAGGTCCATTCCTGCCCAGGGCATCCCATTCTGTGACTAAAGCAGCCTCTGTTTAAGACCATATAAGCATTTGCTCTTTTCATATTTGAAATTAGCCTGATAAAGACACTTTTGCTGGGCAAAGCACTACTGTACCCTGCCAGGTCCATTCCTGCCCAGGGCATCCCATTCTGTGACTAAAGCAGCCTCTGTTTAAGACCATATAAGCATTTGCTCTTTTCATATTTGAAATTAGGCCTGATAAAGACACTTTTGCTGGGCAAAGCACTACTGTACCCTGCCAGGTCCATTCCTGCCCAGGGCATCCCATTCTGTGACTAAAGCAGCCTCTTAAGACCATATAAGCATTTGCTCTTTTCATATTTGAAATTAGCCTGATAAAGACACTTTTGCTGGGCAAAGCACTACTGTACCCTGCCAGGTCCATTCCTGCCCAGGGCATCCCATTCTGTGACTAAAGCAGCCTCTGTTTAAGACCATATAAGCATTTGCTCTTTTCATATTTGAAATTAGCCTGATAAAGACACTTTTGCTGGGCAAAGCACTACTGGACCTTGCCAGGTGCACTCCTATTTGGGGCATCCCATTCTGTGACTAAAGCAGCCTCTGTTTAAGACCATATAAGCATTTGCTCTTTTCATATTTGAAATTAGCCTGATAAAGACACTTTTGCTGGGCAAAGCACTACTGTACCCTGCCAGGTCCATTCCTGCCCAGGGCATCCCATTCTGTGACTAAAGCAGCCTCTGTTTAAGACCATATAAGCATTTGCTCTTTTCATATTTGAAATTAGGCCTGATAAAGACACTTTTGCTGGGCAAAGCACTACTGTACCCTGCCAGGTCCATTCCTGCCCAGGGCATCCCATTCTGTGACTAAAGCAGCCTCTTAAGACCATATAAGCATTTGCTCTTTTCATATTTGAAATTAGCCTGATAAAGACACTTTTGCTGGGCAAAGCACTACTGTACCCTGCCAGGTCCATTCCTGCCCAGGGCATCCCATTCTGTGACTAAAGCAGCCTCTGTTTAAGACCATATAAGCATTTGCTCTTTTCATATTTGAAATTAGCCTGATAAAGACACTTTTGCTGGGCAAAGCACTACTGTACCCTGCCAGGTCAATTCCTGCCCAGGGCATCCCATTCTGTGACTAAAGCAGCCTCTGTTTAAGACCATATAAGCATTTGCTCTTTTCATATTTGAAATTAGCCTGATAAAGACACTTTTGCTGGGCAAAGCACTACTGTACCCTGCCAGGTCCATTCCTGCCCAGGGCATCCCATTCTGTGACTAAAGCAGCCTCTGTTTAAGACCATATAAGCATTTGCTCTTTTCATATTTGAAATTAGCCTGATAAAGACACTTTTGCTGGGCAAAGCACTACTGTACCCTGCCAGGTCCATTCCTGCCCAGGGCATCCCATTCTGTGACTAAAGCAGCCTCTGTTTAAGACCATATAAGCATTTGCTCTTTTCATATTTGAAATTAGCCTGATAAAGATACTTTTGCTGGGCAAAGCACTACTGGACCCTGCCAGGTCCATTCCTGCCCAGGGCATCCCATTCTGTGACTAAAGCAGCCTCTGTTTAAGACCATATAAGCATTTGCTCTTTTCATATTTGAAATTAGCCTGATAAAGACACTTTTGCTGGGCAAAGCACTACTGTACCCTGCCAGGTCCATTCCTGCCCAGGGCATCCCATTCTGTGACTAAAGCAGCCTCTGTTTAAGACCATATAAGCATTTGCTCTTTTCATATTTGAAATTAGGCCTGATAAAGACACTTTTGCTGGGCAAAGCACTACTGTACCCTGCCAGGTCCATTCCTGCCCAGGGCATCCCATTCTGTGACTAAAGCAGCCTCTTAAGACCATATAAGCATTTGCTCTTTTCATATTTGAAATTAGCCTGATAAAGACACTTTTGCTGGGCAAAGCACTACTGTACCCTGCCAGGTCCATTCCTGCCCAGGGCATCCCATTCTGTGACTAAAGCAGCCTCTGTTTAAGACCATATAAGCATTTGCTCTTTTCATATTTGAAATTAGCCTGATAAAGACACTTTTGCTGGGCAAAGCACTACTGGACCCTGCCAGGTGCACTCCTATTTGGGGCATCCCATTCTGTGACTAAAGCAGCCTCTGTTTAAGACCATATAAGCATTTGCTCTTTTCATATTTGAAATTAGCCTGATAAAGACACTTTTGCTGGGCAAAGCACTACTGTACCCTGCCAGGTCCATTCCTGCCCAGGGCATCCCATTCTGTGACTAAAGCAGCCTCTGTTTAAGACCATATAAGCATTTGCTCTTTTCATATTTGAAATTAGGCCTGATAAAGACACTTTTGCTGGGCAAAGCACTACTGTACCCTGCCAGGTCCATTCCTGCCCAGGGCATCCCATTCTGTGACTAAAGCAGCCTCTTAAGACCATATAAGCATTTGCTCTTTTCATATTTGAAATTAGCCTGATAAAGACACTTTTGCTGGGCAAAGCACTACTGTACCCTGCCAGGTCCATTCCTGCCCAGGGCATCCCATTCTGTGACTAAAGCAGCCTCTGTTTAAGACCATATAAGCATTTGCTCTTTTCATATTTGAAATTAGCCTGATAAAGACACTTTTGCTGGGCAAAGCACTACTGGACCTTGCCAGGTGCACTCCTATTTGGGGCATCCCATTCTGTGACTAAAGCAGCCTCTGTTTAAGACCATATAAGCATTTGCTCTTTTCATATTTGAAATTAGCCTGATAAAGACACTTTTGCTGGGCAAAGCACTACTGTACCCTGCCAGGTCCATTCCTGCCCAGGGCATCCCATTCTGTGACTAAAGCAGCCTCTGTTTAAGACCATATAAGCATTTGCTCTTTTCATATTTGAAATTAGGCCTGATAAAGACACTTTTGCTGGGCAAAGCACTACTGTACCCTGCCAGGTCCATTCCTGCCCAGGGCATCCCATTCTGTGACTAAAGCAGCCTCTTAAGACCATATAAGCATTTGCTCTTTTCATATTTGAAATTAGCCTGATAAAGACACTTTTGCTGGGCAAAGCACTACTGTACCCTGCCAGGTCCATTCCTGCCCAGGGCATCCCATTCTGTGACTAAAGCAGCCTCTGTTTAAGACCATATAAGCATTTGCTCTTTTCATATTTGAAATTAGCCTGATAAAGACACTTTTGCTGGGCAAAGCACTACTGTACCCTGCCAGGTCAATTCCTGCCCAGGGCATCCCATTCTGTGACTAAAGCAGCCTCTGTTTAAGACCATATAAGCATTTGCTCTTTTCATATTTGAAATTAGCCTGATAAAGACACTTTTGCTGGGCAAAGCACTACTGTACCCTGCCAGGTCCATTCCTGCCCAGGGCATCCCATTCTGTGACTAAAGCAGCCTCTGTTTAAGACCATATAAGCATTTGCTCTTTTCATATTTGAAATTAGCCTGATAAAGACACTTTTGCTGGGCAAAGCACTACTGTACCCTGCCAGGTCCATTCCTGCCCAGGGCATCCCATTCTGTGACTAAAGCAGCCTCTGTTTAAGACCATATAAGCATTTGCTCTTTTCATATTTGAAATTAGCCTGATAAAGATACTTTTGCTGGGCAAAGCACTACTGGACCCTGCCAGGTCCATTCCTGCCCAGGGCATCCCATTCTGTGACTAAAGCAGCCTCTGTTTAAGACCATATAAGCATTTGCTCTTTTCATATTTGAAATTAGCCTGATAAAGACACTTTTGCTGGGCAAAGCACTACTGTACCCTGCCAGGTCCATTCCTGCCCAGGGCATCCCATTCTGTGACTAAAGCAGCCTCTGTTTAAGACCATATAAGCATTTGCTCTTTTCATATTTGAAATTAGGCCTGATAAAGACACTTTTGCTGGGCAAAGCACTACTGTACCCTGCCAGGTCCATTCCTGCCCAGGGCATCCCATTCTGTGACTAAAGCAGCCTCTTAAGACCATATAAGCATTTGCTCTTTTCATATTTGAAATTAGCCTGATAAAGACACTTTTGCTGGGCAAAGCACTACTGTACCCTGCCAGGTCCATTCCTGCCCAGGGCATCCCATTCTGTGACTAAAGCAGCCTCTGTTTAAGACCATATAAGCATTTGCTCTTTTCATATTTGAAATTAGCCTGATAAAGACACTTTTGCTGGGCAAAGCACTACTGGACCCTGCCAGGTGCACTCCTATTTGGGGCATCCCATTCTGTGACTAAAGCAGCCTCTGTTTAAGACCATATAAGCATTTGCTCTTTTCATATTTGAAATTAGCCTGATAAAGACACTTTTGCTGGGCAAAGCACTACTGTACCCTGCCAGGTCCATTCCTGCCCAGGGCATCCCATTCTGTGACTAAAGCAGCCTCTGTTTAAGACCATATAAGCATTTGCTCTTTTCATATTTGAAATTAGGCCTGATAAAGACACTTTTGCTGGGCAAAGCACTACTGTACCCTGCCAGGTCCATTCCTGCCCAGGGCATCCCATTCTGTGACTAAAGCAGCCTCTTAAGACCATATAAGCATTTGCTCTTTTCATATTTGAAATTAGCCTGATAAAGACACTTTTGCTGGGCAAAGCACTACTGTACCCTGCCAGGTCCATTCCTGCCCAGGGCATCCCATTCTGTGACTAAAGCAGCCTCTGTTTAAGACCATATAAGCATTTGCTCTTTTCATATTTGAAATTAGCCTGATAAAGACACTTTTGCTGGGCAAAGCACTACTGTACCCTGCCAGGTCAATTCCTGCCCAGGGCATCCCATTCTGTGACTAAAGCAGCCTCTGTTTAAGACCATATAAGCATTTGCTCTTTTCATATTTGAAATTAGCCTGATAAAGACACTTTTGCTGGGCAAAGCACTACTGTACCCTGCCAGGTCCATTCCTGCCCAGGGCATCCCATTCTGTGACTAAAGCAGCCTCTGTTTAAGACCATATAAGCATTTGCTCTTTTCATATTTGAAATTAGCCTGATAAAGACACTTTTGCTGGGCAAAGCACTACTGTACCCTGCCAGGTCCATTCCTGCCCAGGGCATCCCATTCTGTGACTAAAGCAGCCTCTGTTTAAGACCATATAAGCATTTGCTCTTTTCATATTTGAAATTAGCCTGATAAAGACACTTTTGCTGGGCAAAGCACTACTGGACCCTGCCAGGTCCATTCCTGCCCAGGGCATCCCATTCTGTGACTAAAGCAGCCTCTGTTTAAGACCATATAAGCATTTGCTCTTTTCATATTTGAAATTAGGCCTGATAAAGACACTTTTGCTGGGCAAAGCACTACTGTACCCTGCCAGGTCCATTCCTGCCCAGGGCATCCCATTCTGTGACTAAAGCAGCCTCTTAAGACCATATAAGCATTTGCTCTTTTCATATTTGAAATTAGCCTGATAAAGACACTTTTGCTGGGCAAAGCACTACTGTACCCTGCCAGGTCCATTCCTGCCCAGGGCATCCCATTCTGTGACTAAAGCAGCCTCTGTTTAAGACCATATAAGCATTTGCTCTTTTCATATTTGAAATTAGCCTGATAAAGACACTTTTGCTGGGCAAAGCACTACTGTACCCTGCCAGGTCCATTCCTGCCCAGGGCATCCCATTCTGTGACTAAAGCAGCCTCTGTTTAAGACCATATAAGCATTTGCTCTTTTCATATTTGAAATTAGCCTGATAAAGACACTTTTGCTGGGCAAAGCACTACTGTACCCTGCCAGGTCCATTCCTGCCCAGGGCATCCCATTCTGTGACTAAAGCAGCCTCTGTTTAAGACCATATAAGCATTTGCTCTTTTCATATTTGAAATTAGCCTGATAAAGACACTTTTGCTGGGCAAAGCACTACTGTACCCTGCCAGGTCCATTCCTGCCCAGGGCATCCCATTCTGTGACTAAAGCAGCCTCTGTTTAAGACCATATAAGCATTTGCTCTTTTCATATTTGAAATTAGCCTGATAAAGACACTTTTGCTGGGCAAAGCACTACTGGACCCTGCCAGGTCCATTCCTGCCCAGGGCATCCCATTCTGTGACTAAAGCAGCCTCTGTTTAAGACCATATAAGCATTTGCTCTTTTCATATTTGAAATTAGGCCTGATAAAGACACTTTTGCTGGGCAAAGCACTACTGTACCCTGCCAGGTCCATTCCTGCCCAGGGCATCCCATTCTGTGACTAAAGCAGCCTCTGTTTAAGACCATATAAGCATTTGCTCTTTTCATATTTGAAATTAGCCTGATAAAGACACTTTTGCTGGGCAAAGCACTACTGGACCCTGCCAGGTGCACTCCTATTTGGGGCATCCCATTCTGTGACTAAAGCAGCCTCTGTTTAAGACCATATAAGCATTTGCTCTTTTCATATTTGAAATTAGCCTGATAAAGACACTTTTGCTGGGCAAAGCACTACTGTACCCTGCCAGGTCCATTCCAGCCCAGGGCATCCCATTCTGTGACTAAAGCAGCCTCTGTTTAAGACCATATAAGCATTTGCTCTTTTCATATTTGAAATTAGCCTGATAAAGACACTTTTGCTGGGCAAAGCACTACTGTACCCTGCCAGGCCCATTCCTGCCCAGGGCATCCCATTCTGTGACTAAAGCAGCCTCTGTTTAAGACCATATAAGCATTTGCTGTTTTCATATTTGAAATTAGGCCTGATAAAGACACTTTTGCTGGGCAAAGCACTACTGTACCCTGCCAGGTCCATTCCTGCCCAGGGCATCCCATTCTGTGACTAAAGCAGCCTCTGTTTAAGACCATATAAGCATTTGCTCTTTTCATATTTGAAATTAGCCTGATAAAGACACTTTTGCTGGGCAAAGCACTACTGGACCCTGCCAGGTCCATTCCTGCCCAGGGCATCCCATTTTGTGACTAAAGCAGCCTCTGTTTAAGACCATATAAGCATTTGCTCTTTTCATATTTGAAATTAGCCTGATAAAGACACTTTTGCTGGGCAAAGCACTACTGGACCCTGCCAGGTGCACTCCTATTTGGGGCATCCCATTCTGTGACTAAAGCAGCCTCTGTTTAAGACCATATAAGCATTTGCTCTTTTCATATTTGAAATTAGCCTGATAAAGACACTTTTGCTGGGCAAAGCACTACTGGACCCTGCCAGGTCCATTCCTGCCCAGGGCATCCCATTCTGTGACTAAAGCAGCCTCTGTTTAAGACCATATAAGCATTTGCTCTTTTCATATTTGAAATTAGGCCTGATAAAGACACTTTTGCTGGGCAAAGCACTACTGTACCCTGCCAGGTCCATTCCTGCCCAGGGCATCCCATTCTGTGACTAAAGCAGCCTCTGTTTAAGACCATATAAGCATTTGCTCTTTTCATATTTGAAATTAGCCTGATAAAGACACTTTTGCTGGGCAAAGCACTACTGTACCCTGCCAGGTCCATTCCTGCCCAGGGCATCCCATTCTGTGACTAAAGCAGCCTCTTAAGACCATATAAGCATTTGCTCTTTTCATATTTGAAATTAGCCTGATAAAGACACTTTTGCTGGGCAAAGCACTACTGTACCCTGCCAGGTCCATTCCTGCCCAGGGCATCCCATTCTGTGACTAAAGCAGCCTCTGTTTAAGACCATATAAGCATTTGCTCTTTTCATATTTGAAATTAGGCCTGATAAAGACACTTTTGCTGGGCAAAGCACTACTGTACCCTGCCAGGTCCATTCCTGCCCAGGGCATCCCATTCTGTGACTAAAGCAGCCTCTGTTTAAGACTAGGGATGAGCGAATCGATCCGGACGAACCCGGATTCGATCCGAATTTCAGGAAAAATTCGATTCGGATCGAATCCGAATTTCCCCGCGATTCGATCACTCGAAGTTTTCCTTTAACATCCATTCATTTACATTTACAGGCATTCTAAGATGGCGGACGGGACATGTCTGGACATGTATCCCGCGCCAGTGCAAGCTGGGGCAGTCACATGCAGCCTATCAGCAGCCAGCAAGCCCGGTGACGTCACACAGCGGTATTTAACGGCGGCCATCTTGCTTTTCCTCATTTCTCTATTGCATTCGTGACAGACAGACAGAACGCTGTGTAGCTGAGGCAGTTAGACAGGCTGGAGACAGGGACAGACAGGGACAGGCAGGAGACAGGCAGGAGACAGACAGGAGACAGACAGAAAGCCAGGGAAAGGTAGGAAAAACGGAGCTGGCTGACAGGGAGATTTTTTTTTTTTTCATCCAGCCTTTGTTAGCGTTTTCAGGCTGCTTATAGTAACTAACTGTGCATATATACTGAACTGATCTTAAGTCTGCTGTGAGGCATCCCATTCTGTGACTAAAGCAGCCTCTGTTTAAGACCATATAAGCATTTGCTCTTATCATATTTGAAATTAGGCCTGATAAAGACACTTTTGCTGGCCAAAGCACTACTGGACCCTGCCAGGTCCATTCCTGCCCAGGGCATCCCATTCTGTGACTACAGAAGCCTTTGTTTAAGACCATATAAGCATTTGCTCTTATCATATTTGAAATTAGCCTGATAAAGACACTTTTGCTGGCCAAAGCACTACTGGACCCTGCCAGGTCCATTCCTGCCCAGGGCATCCCATTCTGTGACTAAAGCAGCCTCTGTTTAAGACTAGGGATGAGCGAATCGATCCGGACGAACCCGGATTCGATCCGAATTTCAGGAAAAATTCGATTCGGATCGAATCCGAATTTCCCCGCGATTCGATCACTCGAAGTTTTCCTTTAACATCCATTCATTTACATTTACAGGCATTCTAAGATGGCGGACGGGACATGTCTGGACATGTATCCCGCGCCAGTGCAAGCTGGGGCAGTCACATGCAGCCTATCAGCAGCCAGCAAGCCCGGTGACGTCACACAGCGGTATTTAACGGCGGCCATCTTGCTTTTCCTCATTTCTCTATTGCATTCGTGACAGACAGACAGAACGCTGTGTAGCTGAGGCAGTTAGACAGGCTGGAGACAGGGACAGACAGGGACAGGCAGGAGACAGGCAGGAGACAGACAGGAGACAGACAGAAAGCCAGGGAAAGGTAGGAAAAACGGAGCTGGCTGACAGGGAGATTTTTTTTTTTTTCATCCAGCCTTTGTTAGCGTTTTCAGGCTGCTTATAGTAACTAACTGTGCATATATACTGAACTGATCTTAAGTCTGCTGTGAGGCATCCCATTCTGTGACTAAAGCAGCCTCTGTTTAAGACCATATAAGCATTTGCTCTTATCATATTTGAAATTAGGCCTGATAAAGACACTTTTGCTGGCCAAAGCACTACTGGACCCTGCCAGGTCCATTCCTGCCCAGGGCATCCCATTCTGTGACTACAGAAGCCTCTGTTTAAGACCATATAAGCATTTGCTCTTATCATATTTGAAATTAGCCTGATAAAGACACTTTTGCTGGCCAAAGCACTACTGGACCCTGCCAGGTCCATTCCTGCCCAGGGCATCCCATTCTGTGACTAAAGCAGCCTCTGTTTAAGACCATATAAGCATTTGCTCTTATCATATTTGAAATTAGGCCTGATAAAGACACTTTTGCTGGCCAAAGCACTACTGGACCCTGCCAGGTCCATTTCTGCCCGGGGCATCCCATTCTGTGACTACAGCAGCCTCTGTTTAAGACCATATAAGCATTTGCTCTTATCATATTTGAAATTAGCCTGATAAAGACACTTTTGCTGGCCAAAGCACTACTGGACCCTGCCAGGTCCATTCCTGCCCAGGGCATCCCATTCTGTGACTAAAGCAGCCTCTGTTTAAGACCATATAAGCATTTGCTCTTATCATATTTGAAATTAGGCCTGATAAAGACACTTTTGCTGGCCAAAGCACTACTGGACCCTGCCAGGTCCATTCCTGCCCAGGGCATCCCATTCTGTGACTACAGCAGCCTCTGTTTAAGACCATATAAGCATTTGCTCTTATCATATTTGAAATTAGGCCTGATAAAGACACTTTTGCTGGCCAAAGCACTACTGGACCCTGCCAGGTCCATTCCTGCCCAGGGCATCCCATTCTGTGACTAAAGCAGCCTCTGTTTAAGACCATATAAGCATTTGCTCTTATCATATTTGAAATTAGGCCTGATAAAGACACTTTTGCTGGCCAAAGCACTACTGGACCCTGCCAGGTCGATTCCTGTTGGGGCATCCCATTCTGTGACTACAGCAGCCTCTGTTTAAGACCATATAAGCATTTGCTCTTATCATATTTGAAATTAGCCTGATAAAGACACTTTTGCTGGCCAAAGCACTACTGGACCCTGCCAGGTCCATTCCTGCCCAGGGCATCCCATTCTGTGACTACAGCAGCCTCTGTTTAAGACCATATAAGCATTTGCTCTTATCATATTTGAAATTAGGCCTGATAAAGACACTTTTGCTGGCCAAAGCACTACTGGACCCTGCCAGGTCCATTCCTGCCCAGGGCATCCCATTCTGTGACTACAGCAGCCTCTGTTTAAGACCATATAAGCATTTGCTCTTATCATATTTGAAATTAGGCCTGATAAAGACACTTTTGCTGGCCAAAGCACTACTGGACCCTGCTAGGTCGATTCCTGCCCGGGGCATCCCATTCTGTGACTACAGCAGCCTCTGTTTAAGACCATATAAGCATTTGCTCTTATCATATTTGAAATTAGCCTGATAAAGACACTTTTGCTGGCCAAAGCACTACTGGACCCTGCCAGGTCCATTCCTGCCCAGGGCATCCCATTCTGTGACTAAAGCAGCCTCTGTTTAAGACCATATAAGCATTTGCTCTTATCATATTTGAAATTAGGCCTGATAAAGACACTTTTGCTGGCCAAAGCACTACTGGACCCTGCCAGGTCCATTCCTGCCCAGGGCATCCCATTCTGTGACTACAGCAGCCTCTGTTTAAGACCATATAAGCATTTGCTCTTATCATATTTGAAATTAGGCCTGATAAAGACACTTTTGCTGGCCAAAGCACTACTGGACCCTGCCAGGTCCATTCCTGCCCGGGGCATCCCATTCTGTGACTACAGCAGCCTCTGTTTAAGACCATATAAGCATTTGCTCTTATCATATTTGAAATTAGGCCTGATAAAGACACTTTTGCTGGCCAAAGCACTACTGGACCCTGCCAGGTCCATTCCTGCCCAGGGCATCCCATTCTGTGACTACAGCAGCCTCTGTTTAAGACCATATAAGCATTTGCTCTTATCATATTTGAAATTAGGCCTGATAAAGACACTTTTGCTGGCCAAAGCACTACTGGACCCTGCCAGGTCGATTCCTGTTGGGGCATCCCATTCTGTGACTAAAGCAGCCTCTGTTTAAGACCATATAAGCATTTGCTCTTATCATATTTGAAATTAGGCCTGATAAAGACACTTTTGCTGGCCAAAGCACTACTGGACCCTGCCAGGTCGATTCCTGTTGGGGCATCCCATTCTGTGACTACAGCAGCCTCTGTTTAAGACCATATAAGCATTTGCTCTTATCATATTTGAAATTAGCCTGATAAAGACACTTTTGCTGGCCAAAGCACTACTGGACCCTGCCAGGTCCATTCCTGCCCAGGGCATCCCATTCTGTGACTACAGCAGCCTCTGTTTAAGACCATATAAGCATTTGCTCTTATCATATTTGAAATTAGGCCTGATAAAGACACTTTTGCTGGCCAAAGCACTACTGGACCCTGCCAGGTCCATTCCTGCCCGGGGCATCCCATTCTGTGACTACAGCAGCCTCTGTTTAAGACCATATAAGCATTTGCTCTTATCATATTTGAAATTAGGCCTGATAAAGACACTTTTGCTGGCCAAAGCACTACTGGACCCTGCCAGGTCCATTCCTGCCCGGGGCATCCCATTCTGTGACTACAGCAGCCTCTGTTTAAGACCATATAAGCATTTGCTCTTATCATATTTGAAATTAGGCCTGATAAAGACACTTTTGCTGGCCAAAGCACTACTGGACCCTGCCAGGTCCATTCCTGCCCGGGGCATCCCATTCTGTGACTACAGCAGCCTCTGTTTAAGACCATATAAGCATTTGCTCTTATCATATTTGAAATTAGGCCTGATAAAGACACTTTTGCTGGCCAAAGCACTACTGGACCCTGCCAGGTCGATTCCTGTTGGGGCATCCCATTCTGTGACTAAAGCAGCCTCTGTTTAAGACCATATAAGCATTTGCTCTTATCATATTTGAAATTAGGCCTGATAAAGACACTTTTGCTGGCCAAAGCACTACTGGACCCTGCCAGGTCCATTCCTGCCCAGGGCATCCCATTCTGTGACTACAGCAGCCTCTGTTTAAGACCATATAAGCATTTGCTCTTATCATATTTGAAATTAGCCTGATAAAGACACTTTTGCTGGCCAAAGCACTACTGGACCCTGCCAGGTCCATTCCTGCCCAGGGCATCCCATTCTGTGACTAAAGCAGCCTCTGTTTAAGACCATATAAGCATTTGCTCTTATCATATTTGAAATTAGGCCTGATAAAGAAACTTTTGCTGGCCAAAGCACTACTGGACCCTGCCAGGTCCATTCCTGCCCAGGGCATCCCATTCTGTGACTACAGCAGCCTCTGTTTAAGACCATATAAGCATTTGCTCTTATCATATTTGAAATTAGGCCTGATAAAGACACTTTTGCTGGCCAAAGCACTACTGGACCCTGCCAGGTCCATTCCTGCCCGGGGCATCCCATTCTGTGACTACAGCAGCCTCTGTTTAAGACCATATAAGCATTTGCTCTTATCATATTTGAAATTAGCCTGATAAAGACACTTTTGCTGGCCAAAGCACTACTGGACCCTGCCAGGTCCATTCCTGCCCAGGGCATCCCATTCTGTGACTAAAGCAGCCTCTGTTTAAGACCATATAAGCATTTGCTCTTATCATATTTGAAATTAGGCCTGATAAAGACACTTTTGCTGGCCAAAGCACTACTGGACCCTGCCAGGTCCATTCCTGCCCAGGGCATCCCATTCTGTGACTACAGCAGCCTCTGTTTAAGACCATATAAGCATTTGCTCTTATCATATTTGAAATTAGGCCTGATAAAGACACTTTTGCTGGCCAAAGCACTACTGGACCCTGCCAGGTCCATTCCTGCCCGGGGCATCCCATTCTGTGACTACAGCAGCCTCTGTTTAAGACCATATAAGCATTTGCTCTTATCATATTTGAAATTAGGCCTGATAAAGACACTTTTGCTGGCCAAAGCACTACTGGACCCTGCCAGGTCCATTCCTGCCCAGGGCATCCCATTCTGTGACTACAGCAGCCTCTGTTTAAGACCATATAAGCATTTGCTCTTATCATATTTGAAATTAGGCCTGATAAAGACACTTTTGCTGGCCAAAGCACTACTGGACCCTGCCAGGTCGATTCCTGTTGGGGCATCCCATTCTGTGACTAAAGCAGCCTCTGTTTAAGACCATATAAGCATTTGCTCTTATCATATTTGAAATTAGGCCTGATAAAGACACTTTTGCTGGCCAAAGCACTACTGGACCCTGCCAGGTCGATTCCTGTTGGGGCATCCCATTCTGTGACTACAGCAGCCTCTGTTTAAGACCATATAAGCATTTGCTCTTATCATATTTGAAATTAGCCTGATAAAGACACTTTTGCTGGCCAAAGCACTACTGGACCCTGCCAGGTCCATTCCTGCCCAGGGCATCCCATTCTGTGACTAAAGCAGCCTCTGTTTAAGACCATATAAGCATTTGCTCTTATCATATTTGAAATTAGGCCTGATAAAGACACTTTTGCTGGCCAAAGCACTACTGGACCCTGCCAGGTCCATTCCTGCCCGGGGCATCCCATTCTGTGACTACAGCAGCCTCTGTTTAAGACCATATAAGCATTTGCTCTTATCATATTTGAAATTAGGCCTGATAAAGACACTTTTGCTGGCCAAAGCACTACTGGACCCTGCCAGGTCCATTCCTGCCCGGGGCATCCCATTCTGTGACTACAGCAGCCTCTGTTTAAGACCATATAAGCATTTGCTCTTATCATATTTGAAATTAGGCCTGATAAAGACACTTTTGCTGGCCAAAGCACTACTGGACCCTGCCAGGTCCATTCCTGCCCAGGGCATCCCATTCTGTGACTAAAGCAGCCTCTGTTTAAGACCATATAAGCATTTGCTCTTATCATATTTGAAATTAGGCCTGATAAAGACACTTTTGCTGGCCAAAGCACTACTGGACCCTGCCAGGTCGATTCCTGTTGGGGCATCCCATTCTGTGACTACAGCAGCCTCTGTTTAAGACCATATAAGCATTTGCTCTTATCATATTTGAAATTAGCCTGATAAAGACACTTTTGCTGGCCAAAGCACTACTGGACCCTGCCAGGTCCATTCCTGCCCAGGGCATCCCATTCTGTGACTAAAGCAGCCTCTGTTTAAGACCATATAAGCATTTGCTCTTATCATATTTGAAATTAGCCTGATAAAGACACTTTTGCTGGCCAAAGCACTACTGGACCCTGCCAGGTCCATTCCTGCCCAGGGCATCCCATTCTGTGACTAAAGCAGCCTCTGTTTAAGACCATATAAGCATTTGCTCTTATCATATTTGAAATTAGGCCTGATAAAGACACTTTTGCTGGCCAAAGCACTACTGGACCCTGCCAGGTCGATTCCTGCCCGGGGCATCCCATTCTGTGACTACAGCAGCCTCTGTTTAAGACCATATAAGCATTTGCTCTTATCATATTTGAAATTAGCCTGATAAAGACACTTTTGCTGGCCAAAGCACTACTGGACCCTGCCAGGTCCATTCCTGCCCAGGGCATCCCATTCTGTGACTAAAGCAGCCTCTGTTTAAGACCATATAAGCATTTGCTCTTATTATATTTATATTATAAGACACTTTTGCTGGGCATAGGCTTACTGCTGCCTGCCAGGTGCACTTCTGTTGAGGCATCCCATTCTGTAACATAGCATACCCCTCTTTATTTACACTAAGCAGCTCTCTTATTTACACTAAGCAGGCCTGTTGGAGGCTGAGTGTTACTGCTCACTTTTGGTGTGCATTATATTCTGTTTCATATAGACCCACCGCTGCCCGGGGTTTTTTTAAATATCACCTACTACCACGCCAGTTAGACTATGTCGGGCAGACAAGTGCCTGGAAGTGAAAAGAGGAGTGGCAGAGGCCAAGATTCCGCAGGCAGAGCTCGCATCAGACTGGGGGCCAGTAGCAGCAGGAGTCACGCTGAGAGACCTAATCTGCCAGTATCTGCTAGCGGTCGGGTCTCCACCAGTAACGCATCTGCCGTGGTAGATTGGTTGACGCGCTCATCAACAACATCATCACAACTTACGTCTGAGACCCCCAGTCTAGGGTCGGTAGGTTCCTCTGACACAACCCTGAGTTGGCATGCCCCGAGAGCAGTCCCTGTCCTCCCATTGCCTCTGGCCTACGCCGTTCCCTCCCCCAGCGACGTATCCTATGCTTTGGGTTCAGCTCCACTCTTTAGTGAGGAGGACCATCAGATAGAGGACAGTCAGCAGCTACTGCCCAGCCAAGAAATGGAGGTGGCTTCTTTAGCTAGGCAGACAAATAGTGATGTGGACAGTGTCGTGGGTGCTGCGAGCGTTCCAGCTCCTGCGCCAGACACTGTTGACGAATCCACGAACATCAGTGACGTACAGCCACAACTCGGTGATGATGATGATGATGACGATGAAGCCGATCGCACTTGGGAGCCGGGTGATGAAGGGGCTTCATCGTCATCATCAGGAGAAGAGGGGTGCAGGTTGCCCCGGAGTCAGCAGCTGAGGCAGCAAGGTGGTAGCAGTCAGCATGGGGGCACAATTCCAAAGGCTGGAGCCGGCCGGGGCCGGGGCCGGGGTAGAGCACCTGCTGTGCGGCAGTCTACCTTATCGGGAGGTAGTGGAGCAGGGGTTCCTGGAGTTGGCAACAGCAGCAGTGAATCAGTGAGGCCAGGGGGTGGGAAAAGTAGCTACTCGGCAGTGTGGCAGTTTTTCCTGAGGCATCCGCAGGAGGGTAACATGGCCACATGCAAGATATGTAGGCAAAAGGTGAAGCGTGGCCAGGGTCCAAATGTTGGCACCACGGCCCTGCGTCAACATATGATGCGTCACCATAAAACGACCTGGGAGAACCGAGGCTCCCAAGGGGTGGTCCAGTCTGCTTCCTCACCAAGTGAGCTCCCAATTTCTGCCAGCCAAGGCTCCAGCACCTCAGCCGAAGGCAGCTGTGCGTCATACCCATCCTCTGTCGCTCCTGCTCCTCCTCCTCCAAGTCATGCATCCCGCCAGCAATCCATCAGCGAAGCCATGTCCAAGAGACAGCAGTATGCGCCCACTCATCCTACGGCGCAGAAGCTGAATGTGCTCCTGTCCAAGTTGCTGGTGCTGCAGTCGCTCCCTTTTCAGGTGGTGGAATCTGCACCTTTCAGAGAACTGATGGCTTGTGCCGAGCCGAGGTGGAGAGTCCCAAGCTGTCATTTCTTTGCCAAGAAGGCAGTACCAGCGCTGCACACTTTTGTTGAACAGAAGGTGGGCCAGTCCTTGAGCCTGTCGGTGTGTAGCAAAATACATGGCAGCGCCGACATCTGGAGCTGTAACTACGGTCAGGGGCAGTACATGTCGTTTACGGCCCACTGGGTGAATGTGGACAGCGTCAGAATGGTATCCCCCAACATAGTCTGATTTGCGATGTTTCCACCCGTTGGAATTCCACCCTTCACATGTTGGACCGATTATATGAACAGAGAAAAGCCATCACGGATTTCCTGATGATCCAAGCAGATAGGGGGACTCCCCTGTGTAACTTCAATGTCAACCAGTGGCAGCTCATACGTGACACCTGCCGTTTGCTCAGGCCCTTTGAGGAAGCCACTTTATTTGTCAGTCGGCAGGATTACGGGATGAACGACGTGATTCCACTGCTTCATGTACTACAGCACATGTTGGAAACCATGGCTGGTCAGGGCACTGGAGACATGGCGTTTACATCTTACGGCCACATGAACCCCGTTGGAGCTGAACTGGAGGAGGAGGAGGAGGAAGAGGAGGAGGAGGAGTTGCCCAGCGAAACACAGTTTAGGCTTGGCGAAATGGCTGGTTTATCTAGTCAGCGGACAGGAGAGGAGGAGCAGGAGCAGCCAGAGGAGCTAGAGGTTTTTGAGGAAGGAGAGACAGAGGACCCGGGCACACCGTGGCAGTATGCAGTGGAGATGGAGACAGGTAGTCCATCCGAGTCACTTGCGCAAATGGCACGAAGCATGCTCACATGCTTGCGTAGTGACCCCAGAATTGTTTCCATCTGTCGGCGGGATGACTTCTGGCTGTCCACCTTATTGGACCCTCGCTTCCGGCACAAAATGGGGGCATTTTTTAAACCCACCGAGAGGGAGGACAAACTCAACTACTACAAAGACATTCTACGTAGGCAGTTGGCCGATGCCTATCTGCGCCATGGTCCATACTCTCGCAGGTCTGACTCGAGGGGACCTCTGCGCTCACCTTCCACTGCCATGGCCGCTGGGGGGGTTGGCAGCAGCAGCAGCAGAAGCTCCATCAGCAGCAGCAGCCTCAGTCTTCAGTCGCTAATGAGTAGCTTTCTACACCCGCATAGTGAGGCTACTCATGAGCAGCAGGAAGACCTGGAGCAGGACCTGAACCAGCAGGTCATGTCATACTTTGACATGACCATGCCAACACACCTTGAGGATCCGCTGGACTTCTGGGCAGCCAAACTTGATTTGTGGCCGCAACTAGCAGAGTTTGCCCTGGAAAAGCTGTCCTGCCCGGCAAGTAGCGTGCCATCTGAGCGGGTGTTTAGTGCGGCGGGGGCCATAGTTACGGCGAGGAGAACTCGTCTGTCAACTAAAAATGTGGAGAGACTCACCTTTGTCAAAATGAATCAGGGATGGATCAGCCAGGATTTCCACCCACCAATGCCTGATGCATGCGACTAGATTCAGCATGGTGCCACGTTTTACACTTTCCAAATGGTGCAAAACATATTTATGTCTTTAGGCCATTTTTTGGGCTCCTGCTGCTGCTGCTGCCAACTCCTGCCAACTCCAGGGTGTGATTCATCCAATTTTTGGGCTCCTGAGGCCAACTCCAGTGTATATTTGGGCTCCTGCTGCTGCTGCTGCCAACTTCTGCCAACTCCAGGGTGTGATTCATCCAATTTTTGGGCTCCTGAGGCCAACTCCAGTGTATATTTGGGCTCCTGCTGCTGCTACTGTCAACTCCTGCCAACTCCAGGGTGTGATTCATCCAATTTTTGGGCTCCTGAGGCCAACTCCAGTGTATATTTGGGCTCCTGCTGCTGCTGCTGCCAACTTCTGCCAACTCCAGGGTGTGATTCATCCAATTTTTGGGCTCCTGAGGCCAACTCCAGTGTATATTTGGGCTCCTGCTGCTGCTACTGTCAACTCCTGCCAACTCCAGGGTGTGATTCATCCAATTTTTGGGCTCCTGAGGCCAACTCCAGTGTATATTTGGGTTCCTGCTGCTGCTGCTGCCAACTTCTGCCAACTCCAGGGTGTGATTCATCCAATTTTTGGGCTCCTGAAGCCAACTCCAGTGTATATTTGGGCTCCTGCTGCTGCTACTGTCAACTCCTGCCAACTCCAGGGTGTGATTCATCCAATTTTTGGGCTCCTGAGGCCAACTCCAGTGTATATTTGGGCTCCTGCTGCTGCTGCTGCCAACTTCTGCCAACTCCAGGGTGTGATTCATCCAATTTTTGGGCTCCTGAGGCCAACTCCAGTGTATATTTGGGCTCCTGCTGCTGCTACTGTCAACTCCTGCCAACTCCAGGGTGTGATTCATCCAATTTTTGGGCTCCTGAGGCCAACTCCAGTGTATATTTGGGCTCCTGCTGCTGCTGCTGCCAACTTCTGCCAACTCCAGGGTGTGATTCATCCAATTTTTGGGCTCCTGAGGCCAACTCCAGTGTATATTTGGGCTCCTGCTGCTGCTACTGTCAACTCCTGCCAACTCCAGGGTGTGATTCATCCAATTTTTGGGCTCCTGAGGCCAACTCCAGTGTATATTTGGGCTCCTGCTGCTGCTGCTGCCAACTTCTGCCAACTCCAGGGTGTGATTCATCCAATTTTTGGGCTCCTGAGGCCAACTCCAGTGTATATTTGGGCTCCTGCTGCTGCTGCTGCCAACTTCTGCCAACTCCAGGGTGTGATTCATCCAATTTTTGGGCTCCTGAGGCCAACTCCAGTGTATATTTGGGCTCCTGCTGCTGCTACTGTCAACTCCTGCCAACTCCAGGGTGTGATTCATCCAATTTTTGGGCTCCTGAGGCCAACTCCAGTGTATATTTGGGCTCCTGCTGCTGCTGCTGCCAACTTCTGCCAACTCCAGGGTGTGATTCATCCAATTTTTGGGCTCCTGAGGCCAACTCCAGTGTATATTTGGGCTCCTGCTGCTGCTGCTGCCAACTTCTGCCAACTCCAGGGTGTGATTCATCCAATTTTTGGGCTCCTGAAGCCAACTCCAGTGTATATTTGGGCTCCTGCTGCTGCTGGTGTCAACTCCTGCCAACTCCAGGGTGTGATTCATCCAATTTTTGGGCTCCTGAGGCCAACTCCAGTGTATATTTGGGCTCCTGCTGCTGCTGCTGCCAACTTCTGCCAACTCCAGGGTGTGATTCATCCAATTTTTGGGCTCCTGAGGCCAACTCCAGTGTATATTTGGGCTCCTGCTGCTGCTGGTGTCAACTCCTGCCAACTCCAGGGTGTGATTCATCCAATTTTTGGGCTCCTGAAGCCAACTCCAGTGTATATTTGGGCTCCTGCTGCTGCTACTGTCAACTCCTGCCAACTCCAGGGTGTGATTCATCCAATTTTTGGGCTCCTGAGGCCAACTCCAGTGTATATTTGGGCTCCTGCTGCTGCTGCTGCCAACTTCTGCCAACTCCAGGGTGTGATTCATCCAATTTTTGGGCTCCTGAGGCCAACTCCAGTGTATATTTGGGCTCCTGCTGCTGCTACTGTCAACTCCTGCCAACTCCAGGGTGTGATTCATCCAATTTTTGGGCTCCTGAAGCCAACTCCAGTGTATATTTGGGCTCCTGCTGCTGCTACTGTCAACTCCTGCCAACTCCAGGGTGTGATTCATCCAATTTTTGGGCTCCTGAGGCCAACTCCAGTGTATATTTGGGCTCCTGCTGCTGCTGCTGCCAACTTCTGCCAACTCCAGGGTGTGATTCATCCAATTTTTGGGCTCCTGAAGCCAACTCCAGTGTATATTTGGGCTCCTGCTGCTGCTGGTGTCAACTCCTGCCAACTCCAGGGTGTGATTCATCCAATTTTTGGGCTCCTGAGGCCAACTCCAGTGTATATTTGGGCTCCTGCTGCTGCTGCTGCCAACTTCTGCCAACTCCAGGGTGTGATTCATCCAATTTTTGGGCTCCTGAGGCCAACTCCAGTGTATATTTGGGCTCCTGCTGCTGCTACTGTCAACTCCTGCCAACTCCAGGGTGTGATTCATCCAATTTTTGGGCTCCTGAGGCCAACTCCAGTGTATATTTGGGCTCCTGCTGCTGCTGCTGCCAACTTCTGCCAACTCCAGGGTGTGATTCATCCAATTTTTGGGCTCCTGAAGCCAACTCCAGTGTATATTTGGGCTCCTGCTGCTGCTGCTGCTGCCAACTTCTGCCAACTCCAGGGTGTGATTCATCCAATTTTTGGGCTCCTGAGGCCAACTCCAGTGTATATTTGGGCTCCTTCTGCCCCTCATAGTGATGCCACTTCAACTCTCTGCAATTGTGCCGCTCTGCGATTCTATTAGCGATGCCTCTGATCTGCATGTGATATTTCTTCAAAGTATTATTTAACTAACCCAGCACGCATCCTGTGCGTGTTACAGCAAGGCTGAATGGTTTACAACCCTATTGAGGCTGTAGGAGGCTCAGAAATAGCCGTTTTTAATAGCGATTCGTCGCGAATTTATTCGGGTCGAAACGATTTTTGTCGGAAAATTCGGCGAATCAGTCGAATCGAATTTTTCAAAAGTTCGCTCATCTCTATTTAAGACCATATAAGCATTTGCTCTTTTCATATTTGAAATTAGCCTGATAAAGACACTTTTGCTGGGCAAAGCACTACTGTTACCTGCCAGGTCCATTCCTGCCCAGGGCATCCCATTCTGTGACTAAAGCAGCCTCTGTTTAAGACCATATAAGCATTTGCTCTTTTCATATTTGAAATTAGGCCTGATAAAGACACTTTTGCTGGGCAAAGCACTACTGTACCCTGCCAGGTCCATTCCTGCCCAGGGCATCCCATTCTGTGACTAAAGCAGCCTCTGTTTAAGACCATATAAGCATTTGCTCTTTTCATATTTGAAATTAGCCTGATAAAGACACTTTTGCTGGGCAAAGCACTACTGTACCCTGCCAGGTCCATTCCTGCCCAGGGCATCCCATTCTGTGACTAAAGCAGCCTCTGTTTAAGACCATATAAGCATTTGCTCTTTTCATATTTGAAATTAGGCCTGATAAAGACACTTTTGCTGGGCAAAGCACTACTGTACCCTGCCAGGTCCATTCCTGCCCAGGGCATCCCATTCTGTGACTAAAGCAGCCTCTGTTTAAGACCATATAAGCATTTGCTCTTTTCATATTTGAAATTAGCCTGATAAAGACACTTTTGCTGGGCAAAGCACTACTGTACCCTGCCAGGTCCATTCCTGCCCAGGGCATCCCATTCTGTGACTAAAGCAGCCTCTGTTTAAGACCATATAAGCATTTGCTCTTTTCATATTTGAAATTAGCCTGATAAAGACACTTTTGCTGGGCAAAGCACTACTGGACCCTGCCAGGTGCACTCCTATTTGGGGCATCCCATTCTGTGACTAAAGCAGCCTCTGTTTAAGACCATATAAGCATTTGCTCTTTTCATATTTGAAATTAGCCTGATAAAGACACTTTTGCTGGGCAAAGCACTACTGGACCCTGCCAGGTGCACTCCTATTTGGGGCATCCCATTCTGTGACTAAAGCAGCCTCTGTTTAAGACCATATAAGCATTTGCTCTTTTCATATTTGAAATTAGCCTGATAAAGACACTTTTGCTGGGCAAAGCACTACTGGACCCTGCCAGGTGCACTCCTATTTGGGGCATCCCATTCTGTGACTAAAGCAGCCTCTGTTTAAGACCATATAAGCATTTGCTCTTTTCATATTTGAAATTAGCCTGATAAAGACACTTTTGCTGGGCAAAGCACTACTGGACCCTGCCAGGTGCACTCCTATTTGGGGCATCCCATTCTGTGACTAAAGCAGCCTCTGTTTAAGACCATATAAGCATTTGCTCTTTTCATATTTGAAATTAGCCTGATAAAGACACTTTTGCTGGGCAAAGCACTACTGGACCCTGCCAGGTCCATTCCTGCCCAGGGCATCCCATTCTGTGACTAAAGCAGCCTCTGTTTAAGACCATATAAGCATTTGCTCTTTTCATATTTGAAATTAGGCCTGATAAAGACACTTTTGCTGGGCAAAGCACTACTGTACCCTGCCAGGTCCATTCCTGCCCAGGGCATCCCATTCTGTGACTAAAGCAGCCTCTTAAGACCATATAAGCATTTGCTCTTTTCATATTTGAAATTAGCCTGATAAAGACACTTTTGCTGGGCAAAGCACTACTGTACCCTGCCAGGTCCATTCCTGCCCAGGGCATCCCATTCTGTGACTAAAGCAGCCTCTGTTTAAGACCATATAAGCATTTGCTCTTTTCATATTTGAAATTAGGCCTGATAAAGACACTTTTGCTGGGCAAAGCACTACTGTACCCTGCCAGGTCCATTCCTGCCCAGGGCATCCCATTCTGTGACTAAAGCAGCCTCTGTTTAAGACCATATAAGCATTTGCTCTTTTCATATTTTAAATTAGCCTGATAAAGACACTTTTGCTGGGCAAAGCACTACTGTACCCTGCCAGGTCCATTCCTGCCCAGGGCATCCCATTCTGTGACTAAAGCAGCCTCTGTTTAAGACCATATAAGCATTTGCTCTTTTCATATTTGAAATTAGCCTGATAAAGACACTTTTGCTGGGCAAAGCACTACTGGACCCTGCCAGGTGCACTCCTATTTGGGGCATCCCATTCTGTGACTAAAGCAGCCTCTGTTTAAGACCATATAAGCATTTGCTCTTTTCATATTTGAAATTAGCCTGATAAAGACACTTTTGCTGGGCAAAGCACTACTGGACCCTGCCAGGTGCACTCCTATTTGGGGCATCCCATTCTGTGACTAAAGCAGCCTCTGTTTAAGACCATATAAGCATTTGCTCTTTTCATATTTGAAATTAGCCTGATAAAGACACTTTTGCTGGGCAAAGCACTACTGGACCCTGCCAGGTGCACTCCTATTTGGGGCATCCCATTCTGTGACTAAAGCAGCCTCTGTTTAAGACCATATAAGCATTTGCTCTTTTCATATTTGAAATTAGCCTGATAAAGACACTTTTGCTGGGCAAAGCACTACTGTACCCTGCCAGGTCCATTCCTGCCCAGGGCATCCCATTCTGTGACTAAAGCAGCCTCTGTTTAAGACCATATAAGCATTTGCTCTTTTCATATTTGAAATTAGGCCTGATAAAGACACTTTTGCTGGGCAAAGCACTACTGTACCCTGCCAGGTCCATTCCTGCCCAGGGCATCCCATTCTGTGACTAAAGCAGCCTCTTAAGACCATATAAGCATTTGCTCTTTTCATATTTGAAATTAGCCTGATAAAGACACTTTTGCTGGGCAAAGCACTACTGTACCCTGCCAGGTCCATTCCTGCCCAGGGCATCCCATTCTGTGACTAAAGCAGCCTCTGTTTAAGACCATATAAGCATTTGCTCTTTTCATATTTGAAATTAGGCCTGATAAAGACACTTTTGCTGGGCAAAGCACTACTGTACCCTGCCAGGTCCATTCCTGCCCAGGGCATCCCATTCTGTGACTAAAGCAGCCTCTTAAGACCATATAAGCATTTGCTCTTTTCATATTTGAAATTAGCCTGATAAAGACACTTTTGCTGGGCAAAGCACTACTGTACCCTGCCAGGTCCATTCCTGCCCAGGGCATCCCATTCTGTGACTAAAGCAGCCTCTGTTTAAGACCATATAAGCATTTGCTCTTATCATATTTGAAATTAGCCTGATAAAGACACTTTTGCTGGGCAAAGCACTACTGGACCCTGCCAGGTGCACTCCTATTTGGGGCATCCCATTCTGTGACTAAAGCAGCCTCTGTTTAAGACCATATAAGCATTTGCTCTTTTCATATTTGAAATTAGCCTGATAAAGACACTTTTGCTGGGCAAAGCACTACTGTACCCTGCCAGGTCCATTCCTGCCCAGGGCATCCCATTATGTGACTAAAGCAGCCTCTGTTTAAGACCATATAAGCATTTGCTCTTTTCATATTTGAAATTAGCCTGATAAAGACACTTTTGCTGGGCAAAGCACTACTGTACCCTGCCAGGTCCATTCCTGCCCAGGGCATCCCATTCTGTGACTAAAGCAGCCTCTGTTTAAGACCATATATGCATTTGCTCTTATCATATTTGAAATTAGGCCTGATAAAGACACTTTTGCTGGGCATAGCACTACTTGTCCCTGCCAGGGCATCCCATTCTGTGACTAAAGCAGCCTCTGTTTAAGACCATATAAGCATTTGCTCTTATCATATTTGAAATTAGCCTGATAAAGACACTTTTGCTGGGCATAGTACTACTGGATCTTTTTTGGGGGCATCCCATTCTGTGACTAAAGCAGCCTCTGTTTAAGACCATATAAGCATTTGCTCTTATTATATTTATATTATAAGACACTTTTGCTGGGCATAGGCTTACTGCTGCCTGCCAGGTGCACTTCTGTTGAGGCATCCCATTCTGTAACATAGCATACCCCTCTTTATTTACACTAAGCAGCTCTCTTATTTACACTAAGCAGGCCTGTTGGAGGCTGAGTGTTACTGCTCACTTTTGGTGTGCATTATATTCTGTTTCATATAGACCCACCGCTGCCCGGGGGATCTTAAAATATCACCTACTACCACGCCAGTTAGACTATGTCGGGCAGACAAGTGCCTGGAAGTGAAAAGAGGAGTGGCAGAGGCCAAGATTCCGCAGGCAGAGCTCGCATCAGACTGGGGGCCAGTAGCAGCAGGAGTCACGCTGAGAGACCTAATCTGCCAGTATCTGCTAGCGGTCGGGTCTCCACCAGTAACGCATCTGCCGTGGTAGATTGGTTGACGCGCTCATCAACAACATCATCACAACTTACGTCTGAGACCCCCAGTCTAGGGTCGGTAGGTTCCTCTGACACAACCCTGAGTTGGCATGCCCCGAGAGCAGTCCCTGTCCTCCCATTGCCTCTGTCCTACGCCGTTCCCTCCCCCAGCGACGTATCCTATGCTTTGGGTTCAGCTCCACTCTTTAGTGAGGAGGACCATCAGATAGAGGACAGTCAGCAGCTACTGCCCAGCCAAGAAATGGAGGTGGCTTCTCTAGCTAGGCAGACAGATAGTGATGTGGACAGTGTCGTGGGTGCTGCGAGCGTTCCAGCTCCTGCGCCAGACACTGTTGACGAATCCACGAACATCAGTGACGTACAGCCACAACTCGGTGATGATGATGATGACGATGAAGCCGATCGCACTTGGGAGCCGGGTGATGAAGGGGCTTCATCGTCATCATCAGGAGAAGAGGGGCGCAGGTTGCCCCGGAGTCAGCAGCTGAGGCAGCAAGGTGGTAGCAGTCAGCATGGGGGCACAATTCCAAAGGCTGGAGCCGGCCGGGGCCGGGGCCGGGGTAGAGCACCTGCTGTGCGGCAGTCTACCTTATCGGGAGGTAGTGGAGCAGGGGTTCCTGGAGTTGGCAACAGCAGCAGTGAATCAGTGAGGCCAGGGGGTGGGAAAAGTAGCTACTCGGCAGTGTGGCAGTTTTTCCTGAGGCATCCGCAGGAGGGTAACATGGCCACATGCAAGATATGTAGGCAAAAGGTGAAGCGTGGCCAGGGTCCAAATGTTGGCACCACGGCCCTGCGTCAACATATGATGCGTCACCATAAAACGACCTGGGAGAACCGAGGCTCCCAAGGGGTGGTCCAGTCTGCTTCCTCACCAAGTGAGCTCCCAATTTCTGCCAGCCAAGGCTCCAGCACCTCAGCCGAAGGCAGCTGTGCGTCATACCCATCCTCTGTCGCTCCTGCTCCTCCTCCTCCTCCTCCAAGTCATGCATCCCGCCAGCAATCCATCAGCGAAGCCATGTCCAAGAGACAGCAGTATGCGCCCACTCATCCTACGGCGCAGAAGCTGAATGTGCTCCTGTCCAAGTTGCTGGTGCTGCAGTCGCTCCCTTTTCAGGTGGTGGAATCTGCACCTTTCAGAGAACTGATGGCTTGTGCCGAGCCGAGGTGGAGAGTCCCAAGCCGTCATTTCTTTGCCAAGAAGGCAGTACCAGCGCTGCACACTTTTGTTGAACAGAAGGTGGGCCAGTCCTTGAGCCTGTCGGTGTGTAGCAAAATACATGGCAGCGCCGACATCTGGAGCTGTAACTACGGTCAGGGGCAGTACATGTCGTTTACGGCCCACTGGGTGAATGTGGTCCCTTTGCAGCAGCAACTTGGACAGGTCACGCCGCTTCGGCCTCCGCGCTCTCTGCCCATTGGGCCTGTGACACCGTGCGACTCGGCCTCCTCATCCTCCGCCATCTCCTCACCCTCCACTGTAGGCTCAAGTCTCAGTGCCCCTCCAGTCTACCATGTGTGCAGGGCACGGAGGTGTCACGCAGTGCTTCACATGGTTTGTCTTGGCGAACGGAGTCACACAGGGGAGGAACTGCTTAAATGTATTCATCAGGAAATCCAAACATGGCTTACTCCGAGAAAACTTAAAATGGGAATCATGGTTACCGACAATGGGAAGAACATTTTGTCTGCGCTGCGCCAAGGAAGCCTGACCCATGCCCCCTGCATGGCTCACGTCTTCAATCTGGTTGTCAAGCGGTTTCTGAAGTGTTCCCCCCATCTGCAGGACATCCTAACAACTTCACGGAAACTTTGCATGCACTTCAGCCACTCCTACACCGCCAAACACACCCTTCTTGAGCTACAGCGTCAGAATGGTATCCCCCAACATAGTCTGATTTGCGATGTTTCCACCCGTTGGAATTCCACCCTTCACATGTTGGACCGATTATATGAACAGAGAAAAGCCATCACGGATTTCCTGATGATCCAAGCAGATAGGGGGACTCCCCTGTGTAACTTCAATGTCAACCAGTGGCAGCTCATACGTGACACCTGCCGTTTGCTCAGGCCCTTTGAGGAAGCCACTTTATTTGTCAGTCGGCAGGATTACGGGGATGAACGACGTGATTCCACTGCTTCATGTACTACAGCACATGTTGGAAACCATGGCTGGTCAGGGCACTGGAGACATGGCGTTTACATCTTACGGCCACATGAACCCCGTTGGAGCTGAACTGGAGGAGGAGGAGGAGGAAGAGGAGGAGGAGGAGTTGCCCAGCGAAACACAGTTTAGGCTTGGCGAAATGGCTGGTTTATCTAGTCAGCGGACAGGAGAGGAGGAGCAGGAGCAGCCAGAGGAGCTAGAGGTTTTTGAGGAAGGAGAGACAGAGGACCCGGGCACACCGTGGCAGTATGCAGTGGAGATGGAGACAGGTAGTCCATCCGAGTCACTTGCGCAAATGGCACGAAGCATGCTCACATGCTTGCGTAGTGACCCCAGAATTGTTTCCATCTGTCGGCGGGATGACTTCTGGCTGTCCACCTTATTGGACCCTCGCTTCCGGCACAAAATGGGGGCATTTTTTAAACCCACCGAGAGGGAGGACAAACTCAACTACTACAAAGACATTCTACGTAGGCAGTTGGCCGATGCCTATCTGCGCCATGGTCCATACTCTCGCAGGTCTGACTCGAGGGGACCTCTGCGCTCACCTTCCACTGCCATGGCCGCTGGGGGGGTTGGCAGCAGCAGCAGCAGAAGCTCCATCAGCAGCAGCAGCCTCAGTCTTCAGTCGCTAATGAGTAGCTTTCTACACCCGCATAGTGAGGCTACTCATGAGCAGCAGGAAGACCTGGAGCAGGACCTGAACCAGCAGGTCATGTCATACTTTGACATGACCATGCCAACACACCTTGAGGATCCGCTGGACTTCTGGGCAGCCAAACTTGATTTGTGGCCGCAACTAGCAGAGTTTGCCCTGGAAAAGCTGTCCTGCCCGGCAAGTAGCGTGCCATCTGAGCGGGTGTTTAGTGCGGCGGGGGCCATAGTTACGGCGAGGAGAACTCGTCTGTCAACTAAAAATGTGGAGAGACTCACCTTTGTCAAAATGAATCAGGGATGGATCAGCCAGGATTTCCACCCACCAATGCCTGATGCATGCGACTAGATTCAGCATGGTGCCACGTTTTACACTTTCCAAATGGTGCAAAACATATTTATGTCTTTAGGCCATTTTTTGGGCTCCTGCTGCTGCTACTGTCAACTCCTGCCAACTCCAGGGTGTGATTCATCCAATTTTTGGGCTCCTGAAGCCAACTCCAGTGTATATTTGGGCTCCTGCTGCTGCTGCTGCCAACTTCTGCCAACTCCAGGGTGTGATTCATCCAATTTTTGGGCTCCTGAGGCCAACTCCAGTGTATATTTGGGCTCCTGCTGCTGCTGCTGCCAACTTCTGCCAACTCCAGGGTGTGATTCATCCAATTTTTGGGCTCCTGAAGCCAACTCTAGTGTATATTTGGGCTCCTGCTGCTGCTACTGTCAACTCCTGCCAACTCCAGGGTGTGATTCATCCAACTTTTGGGCTCCTGAAGCCAACTCCAGTGTATATTTGGGCTCCTGCTGCTGCTGCTGTCAACTCCTGCCAACTCCAGGGTGTGATTCATCCAATTTTTGGGCTCCTGAGGCCAACTCCAGTGTATATTTGGGCTCCTGCTGCTGCTGCTGCCAACTTCTGCCAACTCCAGGGTGTGATTCATGCAATTTTTGGGCTCCTGAAGCCAACTCCAGTGTATATTTGGGCTCCTGCTGCTGCTGCTGCCAACTTCTGCCAACTCCAGGGTGTGATTCATCCAATTTTTGGGCTCCTGAAGCCAACTCCAGTGTATATTTGGGCTCCTGCTGCTGCCAACTTCTGCCAACTCCAGGGTGTGATTCATCCAATTTTTGGGCTCCTGAAGCCAACTCCAGTGTATATTTGGGCTCCTGCTGCTGCCAACTTCTGCCAACTCCAGGGTGTGATTCATCCAATTTTTGGGCTCCTGAGGCCAACTCCAGTGTATATTTGGGCTCCTGCTGCTGCTGCTGCCAACTTCTGCCAACTCCAGGGTGTGATTCATCCAATTTTTGGGCTCCTGAAGCCAACTCCAGTGTATATTTGGGCTCCTGCTGCTGCTGCTGCCAACTTCTGCCAACTCCAGGGTGTGATTCATCCAATTTTTGGGCTCCTGAAGCCAACTCCAGTGTATATTTGGGCTCCTGCTGCTGCTACTGTCAACTCCTGCCAACTCCAGGGTGTGATTCATCCAATTTTTGGGCTCCTGAGGCCAACTCCAGTGTATATTTGGGCTCCTGCTGCTGCTGCTGTCAACTCCTGCCAACTCCAGGGTGTGATTCATCCAATTTTTGGGCTCCTGAGGCCAACTCCAGTGTATATTTGGGCTCCTGCTGCTGCTGCTGCCAACTTCTGCCAACTCCAGGGTGTGATTCATCCAATTTTTGGGCTCCTGAAGCCAACTCCAGTGTATATTTGGGCTCCTGCTGCTGCTGCTGCCAACTTCTGCCAACTCCAGGGTGTGATTCATCCAATTTTTGGGCTCCTGAAGCCAACTCCAGTGTATATTTGGGCTCCTGCTGCTGCTGCTGCCAACTTCTGCCAACTCCAGGGTGTTATTCATCCAATTTTTGGGCTCCTGAAGCCAACTCCAGTGTATATTTGGGCTCCTGCTGCTGCCAACTTCTGCCAACTCCAGGGTGTGATTCATCCAATTTTTGGGCTCCTGAGGCCAACTCCAGTGTATATTTGGGCTCCTGCTGCTGCTGCTGCCAACTTCTGCCAACTCCAGGGTGTGATTCATCCAATTTTTGGGCTCCTGAAGCCAACTCCAGTGTATATTTGGGCTCCTGCTGCTGCTGCTGCCAACTTCTGCCAACTCCAGGGTGTGATTCATCCAATTTTTGGGCTCCTGAAGCCAACTCCAGTGTATATTTGGGCTCCTGCTGCTGCTGGTGTCAACTCCTGCCAACTCCAGGGTGTGATTCATCCAATTTTTGGGCTCCTGAGGCCAACTCCAGTGTATATTTGGGCTCCTGCTGCTGCTGCTGTCAACTCCTGCCAACTCCAGGGTGTGATTCATCCAATTTTTGGGCTCCTGAAGCCAACTCCAGTGTATATTTGGGCTCCTGCTGCTGCTACTGTCAACTCCTGCCAACTCCAGGGTGTGATTCATCCAACTTTTGGGCTCCTGAAGCCAACTCCAGTGTATATTTGGGCTCCTGCTGCTGCTACTGTCAACTCCTGCCAACTCCAGGGTGTGATTCATCCAATTTTTGGGCTCCTGATGCCAACTCCAGTGTATATTTGGGCTCCTGCTGCTGCTGCTGCTAACTTCTGCCAACTCCAGGGTGTGATTCATCCAATTTTTGGGCTCCTGAGGCCAACTCCAGTGTATATTTGGGCTCCTGCTGCTGCTGCTGCCAACTTCTGCCAACTCCAGGGTGTGATTCATCCAATTTTTGGGCTCCTGAAGCCAACTCTAGTGTATATTTGGGCTCCTGCTGCTGCTACTGTCAACTCCTGCCAACTCCAGGGTGTGATTCATCCAACTTTTGGGCTCCTGAAGCCAACTCCAGTGTATATTTGGGCTCCTGCTGCTGCTGCTGTCAACTCCTGCCAACTCCAGGGTGTGATTCATCCAATTTTTGGGCTCCTGAGGCCAACTCCAGTGTATATTTGGGCTCCTGCTGCTGCTGCTGCCAACTTCTGCCAACTCCAGGGTGTGATTCATCCAATTTTTGGGCTCCTGAAGCCAACTCCAGTGTATATTTGGGCTCCTGCTGCTGCTGCTGCCAACTTCTGCCAACTCCAGGGTGTGATTCATCCAATTTTTGGGCTCCTGAAGCCAACTCCAGTGTATATTTGGGCTCCTGCTGCTGCCAACTTCTGCCAACTCCAGGGTGTGATTCATCCAATTTTTGGGCTCCTGAGGCCAACTCCAGTGTATATTTGGGCTCCTGCTGCTGCTGCTGCCAACTTCTGCCAACTCCAGGGTGTGATTCATCCAATTTTTGGGCTCCTGAAGCCAACTCCAGTGTATATTTGGGCTCCTGCTGCTGCTGCTGCCAACTTCTGCCAACTCCAGGGTGTGATTCATCCAATTTTTGGGCTCCTGAAGCCAACTCCAGTGTATATTTGGGCTCCTGCTGCTGCTACTGTCAACTCCTGCCAACTCCAGGGTGTGATTCATCCAATTTTTGGGCTCCTGAGGCCAACTCCAGTGTATATTTGGGCTCCTGCTGCTGCTGCTGTCAACTCCTGCCAACTCCAGGGTGTGATTCATCCAATTTTTGGGCTCCTGAAGCCAACTCCAGTGTATATTTGGGCTCCTGCTGCTGCTACTGTCAACTCCTGCCAACTCCAGGGTGTGATTCATCCAACTTTTGGGCTCCTGAAGCCAACTCCAGTGTATATTTGGGCTCCTGCTGCTGTCAACTCCTGCCAACTCCAGGGTGTGATTCATCCAATTTTTGGGCTCCTGAAGCCAACTCCAGTGTATATTTGGGCTCCTGCTGCTGCCAACTTCTGCCAACTCCAGGGTGTGATTCATCCAATTTTTGGGCTCCTGAAGCCAACTCCAGTGTATATTTGGGCTCCTGCTGCTGCTACTGTCAACTTCTGCCAACTCCAGGGTGTGATTCATCCAATTTTTGGGCTCCTGAAGCCAACTCCAGTGTATATTTGGGCTACTGCTGCTGCTGCTGCCAACTTCTGCCAACTCCGGGGTGTGATTCATCCAATTTTTGGGCTCCTGAGGCCAACTCCAGTGTATATTTGGGCTCCTGCTGCTGCTGCTGCCAACTTCTGCCAACTCCAGGGTGTGATTCATCCAATTTTTGGGCTCCTGAAGCCAACTCCAGTGTATATTTGGGCTCCTGCTGCTGCTACTGTCAACTCCTGCCAACTCCAGGGTGTGATTCATCCAACTTTTGGGCTCCTGAAGCCAACTCCAGTGTATATTTGGGCTCCTGCTGCTGCTGCTGTCAACTCCTGCCAACTCCAGGGTGTGATTCATCCAATTTTTGGGCTCCTGAAGCCAACTCCAGTGTATATTTGGGATCCTGCTGCTGCTGCTGCCAACTTCTGCCAACTCCAGGGTGTGATTCATCCAATTTTTGGGCTCCTGAAGCCAACTCCAGTGTATATTTGGGCTCCTGCTGCTGCTACTGTCAACTCCTGCCAACTCCAGGGTGTGATTCATCCAATTTTTGGGCTCCTGAAGCCAACTCCAGTGTATATTTGGGCTCCTGCTGCTGCTGCTGCCAACTTCTGCCAACTCCAGGGTGTGATTCATCCAATTTTTGGGCTCCTGAGGCCAACTCCAGTGTATATTTGGGCTCCTGCTGCTGCTGCTGCCAACTTCTGCCAACTCCAGGGTGTGATTCATCCAATTTTTGGGCTCCTGAAGCCAACTCTAGTGTATATTTGGGCTCCTGCTGCTGCTACTGTCAACTCCTGCCAACTCCAGGGTGTGATTCATCCAACTTTTGGGCTCCTGAAGCCAACTCCAGTGTATATTTGGGCTCCTGCTGCTGCTGTCAACTCCTGCCAACTCCAGGGTGTGATTCATCCAATTTTTGGGCTCCTGAGGCCAACTCCAGTGTATATTTGGGCTCCTGCTGCTGCTGCTGCCAACTTCTGCCAACTCCAGGGTGTGATTCATCCAATTTTTGGGCTCCTGAAGCCAACTCCAGTGTATATTTGGGCTCCTGCTGCTGCTGCTGCCAACTTCTGCCAACTCCAGGGTGTGATTCATCCAATTTTTGGGCTCCTGAAGCCAACTCCAGTGTATATTTGGGCTCCTGCTGCTGCCAACTTCTGCCAACTCCAGGGTGTGATTCATCCAATTTTTGGGCTCCTGAGGCCAACTCCAGTGTATATTTGGGCTCCTGCTGCTGCTGCTGCCAACTTCTGCCAACTCCAGGGTGTGATTCATCCAATTTTTGGGCTCCTGAAGCCAACTCCAGTGTATATTTGGGCTCCTGCTGCTGCTGCTGCCAACTTCTGCCAACTCCAGGGTGTGATTCATCCAATTTTTGGGCTCCTGAAGCCAACTCCAGTGTATATTTGGGCTCCTGCTGCTGCTACTGTCAACTCCTGCCAACTCCAGGGTGTGATTCATCCAATTTTTGGGCTCCTGAGGCCAACTCCAGTGTATATTTGGGCTCCTGCTGCTGCTGCTGTCAACTCCTGCCAACTCCAGGGTGTGATTCATCCAATTTTTGGGCTCCTGAAGCCAACTCCAGTGTATATTTGGGCTCCTGCTGCTGCTACTGTCAACTCCTGCCAACTCCAGGGTGTGATTCATCCAACTTTTGGGCTCCTGAAGCCAACTCCAGTGTATATTTGGGCTCCTGCTGCTGCTGCTGTCAACTCCTGCCAACTCCAGGGTGTGATTCATCCAATTTTTGGGCTCCTGAAGCCAACTCCAGTGTATATTTGGGCTCCTGCTGCTGCTGCTGCCAACTTCTGCCAACTCCAGGGTGTGATTCATCCAATTTTTGGGCTCCTGAAGCCAACTCCAGTGTATATTTGGGCTCCTGCTGCTGCTACTGTCAACTCCTGCCAACTCCAGGGTGTGATTCATCCAATTTTTGGGCTCCTGAAGCCAACTCCAGTGTATATTTGGGCTCCTGCTGCTGCTGCTGCCAACTTCTGCCAACTCCAGGGTGTGATTCATCCAATTTTTGGGCTCCTGAGGCCAACTCCAGTGTATATTTGGGCTCCTGCTGCTGCCAACTTCTGCCAACTCCAGGGTGTGATTCATCCAATTTTTGGGCTCCTGAAGCCAACTCTAGTGTATATTTGGGCTCCTGCTGCTGCTACTGTCAACTCCTGCCAACTCCAGGGTGTGATTCATCCAACTTTTGGGCTCCTGAAGCCAACTCCAGTGTATATTTGGGCTCCTGCTGCTGCTGCTGTCAACTCCTGCCAACTCCAGGGTGTGATTCATCCAATTTTTGGGCTCCTGAAGCCAACTCCAGTGTATATTTGGGCTGCTGCTGCTGCCAACTTCTGCCAACTCCAGGGTGTGATTCATCCAATTTTTGGGCTCCTGAGGCCAACTCCAGTGTATATTTGGGCTCCTGCTGCTGCTGCTGCCAACTTCTGCCAACTCCAGGGTGTGATTCATCCAATTTTTGGGCTCCTGAGGCCAACTCCAGTGTATATTTGGGCTCCTGCTGCTGCTGCTGCCAACTTCTGCCAACTCCAGGGTGTGATTCATCCAATTTTTGGGCTCCTGAAGCCAACTCCAGTGTATATTTGGGCTCCTGCTGCTGCTGCTGCCAACTTCTGCCAACTCCAGGGTGTGATTCATCCAATTTTTGGGCTCCTGAGGCCAACTCCAGTGTATATTTGGGCTCCTGCTGCTGCTGCTGCCAACTTCTGCCAACTCCAGGGTGTGATTCATCCAATTTTTGGGCTCCTGAGGCCAACTCCAGTGTATATTTGGGCTCCTGCTGCTGCTACTGTCAACTCCTGCCAACTCCAGGGTGTGATTCATCCAATTTTTGGGCTCCTGAGGCCAACTCCAGTGTATATTTGGGCTCCTGCTGCTGCTGCTGCCAACTTCTGCCAACTCCAGGGTGTGATTCATCCAATTTTTGGGCTCCTGAGGCCAACTCCAGTGTATATTTGGGCTCCTGCTGCTGCTACTGTCAACTCCTGCCAACTCCAGGGTGTGATTCATCCAATTTTTGGGCTCCTGAGGCCAACTCCAGTGTATATTTGGGCTCCTGCTGCTGCTGCTGCCAACTTCTGCCAACTCCAGGGTGTGATTCATCCAATTTTTGGGCTCCTGAGGCCAACTCCAGTGTATATTTGGGCTCCTGCTGCTGCTGCTGCCAACTTCTGCCAACTCCAGGGTGTGATTCATCCAATTTTTGGGCTCCTGAGGCCAACTCCAGTGTATATTTGGGCTCCTGCTGCTGCTGCTGTCAACTCCTGCCAACTCCAGGGTGTGAGTCATCCAATTTTTGGGCTCCTGAGGCCAACTCCAGTGTATATTTGGGCTCCTGCTGCTGCTACTGTCAACTCCTGCCAACTCCAGGGTGTGATTCATCCAATTTTTGGGCTCCTGAGGCCAACTCCAGTGTATATTTGGGCTCCTGCTGCTGCTGCTGCCAACTTCTGCCAACTCCAGGGTGTGATTCATCCAATTTTTGGGCTCCTGAGGCCAACTCCAGTGTATATTTGGGCTCCTGCTGCTGCTACTGTCAACTCCTGCCAACTCCAGGGTGTGATTCATCCAATTTTTGGGCTCCTGAGGCCAACTCCAGTGTATATTTGGGCTCCTGCTGCTGCTACTGTCAACTCCTGCCAACTCCAGGGTGTGATTCATCCAATTTTTGGGCTCCTGAGGCCAACTCCAGTGTATATTTGGGCTCCTGCTGCTGCTACTGTCAACTCCTGCCAACTCCAGGGTGTGATTCATCCAATTTTTGGGCTCCTGAGGCCAACTCCAGTGTATATTTGGGCTCCTGCTGCTGCTGCTGCCAACTTCTGCCAACTCCAGGGTGTGATTCATCCAATTTTTGGGCTCCTGAGGCCAACTCCAGTGTATATTTGGGCTCCTGCTGCTGCTGCTGTCAACTTCTGCCAACTCCAGGGTGTGATTCATCCAATTTTTGGGCTCCTGAGGCCAACTCCAGTGTATATTTGGGCTCCTGCTGCTGCTGCTGCCAACTTCTGCCAACTCCAGGGTGTGATTCATCCAATTTTTGGGCTCCTGAGGCCAACTCCAGTGTATATTTGGGCTCCTGCTGCTGCTACTGTCAACTCCTGCCAACTCCAGGGTGTGATTCATCCAATTTTTGGGCTCCTGAGGCCAACTCCAGTGTATATTTGGGCTCCTGCTGCTGCTGCTGCCAACTTCTGCCAACTCCAGGGTGTGATTCATCCAATTTTTGGGCTCCTGAGGCCAACTCCAGTGTATATTTGGGCTCCTGCTGCTGCTACTGTCAACTCCTGCCAACTCCAGGGTGTGATTCATCCAATTTTTGGGCTCCTGAAGCCAACTCCAGTGTATATTTGGGCTCCTTCTGCCCCTCATAGTGATGCCACTTCAACTCTCTGCAATTGTGCCGCTCTGCGATTCTATTAGCGATGCCTCTGATCTGCATGTGATATTTCTTCAAAGTATTATTTAACTAACCCAGCACGCATCCTGTGCGTGTTACAGCAAGGCTGAATGGTTTACAACCCTATTGAGGCTCTAGGAGGCTCAGAAATAGCCGTTTTTAATAGCGATTCGTCGCGAATTTATTCGGGTCGAAACGATTTTTGTCGGAAAATTCGGCGAATCAGTCGAATCGAATTTTTCAAAAGTTCGCTCATCTCTAGTTGATACCATCACCTACCTCACTCATCTCATGTAAAATGTCAGAGTATATACGATTGTATCGTATTGTCTGACCGTAAATGATGGATTTTTTTGTGTGTTTGATATGGAAGCTGTCATTTCTCAGGTGAAGATTTCTGTTGATTGGTTTGTGGTAAACAAATGCACGTAAGTTATTGTTCCTAATGGATCTGGTCATGTCCAGGAAGTGGATTTCATTTCCTGAACAGATGAATTTGAGTTTGATGGTTGTGTGAAAATTATTCAAGGCCTCATGAAATTTAAGCAGTGCTTCCCCACCTGCTGTCCAGGGGCCAAATATTTATCATGCTATGGGAGCAGTGAGTTGCACCAGCTAAACCGGGTCTAATGGCTGCTGCTGCACTGCTGCACCACTATACTTTTATGAGTCATTAGATGTATGTTTTATAGTGTGTCGACATGCAGTGATTAAAGACAATTTTGATAGTGTGCAAAGCAATCTGATTTTACATTCTATTTAAATTAGATTCATTTGATTCTTAGTAGTGTTTAAATTAGTGAGAAAAATCAATATTGCACGTTCAAACACAAAAACAACAAATTACTGTGCAGTGTGCTCTGGAAAGGAGTGTGGCTGTGTAAGCCTAATTAAGTTAGGAATATTTGCTTCACATAGCAGAGAAAGCTGAGGGAAGGGATCAGCACTGTCCAAATTTGACACTGTAGAGAGTGCAAGGCTAAAATAATGGCTATTGTCTAATCAAGAGAAAAAGTGCTGGTATCATGGAAGCGCACACTGTATAAAGGAAAAGTCAACTTTTGACTGCACTCGACAATCCGCTTACATTACTGCCCCTGATCGGCCTCCTTCATTTATTAAGAAGAAAGAGGCGTTTCTTTGTTCGAGCTGGCCTGTATATGGCCGAGACCCACTGAAAAAAATGGGCCCCATACAAGGAAGATCCTGGTGATAATGAAACTGCTCTTCTAGGGCCCGCTGGCACTGTTTGCCCAGTCTTTGGAGTCTGGAGTCTTTGGAAAAATTCACAAGTGGACTTTTCATTCAAGTAAATTGTGTCTAGATCCTGAAATGATTTTCCTTTCTTGCTAAATATACAGTATATCATTAGTGCTAATTATTAATTATAATAATGTAATAGACATAATAGAAAACTACAAGGCTATTTTTTGCATTCTGTAGTAGAAATAATGTCATAAAATGAATACCAGTAATATTTGGATAACAGATAACCTAAAGTCAAATTGCAAAAAAACTTTCCCTTACCCCACTACAATATGTCAGGTTCTGAAGCATTTGACAAGAGCTTTGTGATTTCCATTTGCAATCTTTCAGCTGTCTAAAAAATGAGTTGCCTAAAAGAAAATCGTTTTCCCTTCTACTATTGACAAAGTAATTAACTCTGCAGCAAAATACAGATCAAATGTAATACAAAAAATACCTTGGACAGAAAAAGGGAATATGTTTAGCCCTATCTTGTCTTAATGAAAAATAGGTACAAAAGTTTCCCAAACAAAATGATTAGGGAACAATGGGCTACTCTAGCCAATAGTCAGCTTCCCTGACTGACCAATTGGTCAGTATCACTTATAAAGCTGACTTAGGCCATTTTCCAGATGCCCGTTATAGCGTTCTGCTTGGGTGCATACCTCTGTTTTCTACGGTGTCTTGAGTATTACCAGGGTATGACCCTGACCCTTTGCTGACCTCATCTTTGTTATTCCCCTGGTACCTCGTCTAGGGATTACTTGAGTAGGAAGCCTTGCTCTCTTCTTGGATTGTGGTCCCAGGAAATTGTGCCTAAGTCCTTGGGAGCACCTGTACCGAGCAAGTGCCCGGGGGGGGGGGGGGGGTGGCAGTATCCCTCTGACCTGGGTGCCGAATCAGTGCTTTTCAAACTGTCTAATGAGTGCTGTGCAACCTTGGATGGTTAAGATGGATGGAGTAATGGGTGGTTGGTGGATGGAGGAGTGGAGGGTTATGTCAGACCCTTTAGGGTCCATGAAGGTGTGAAAATGACCTCAGAAAAATCTGAGCATCTCACTGACCATATTCTTTCATGGTACTAAACCATATTTTTACTGCAAAGAATACTGTACCTCGGAATCATGTTGGAAATTTAAATAGAAATTTAAATAGAAACTTTCCAGAATTTCACAGGATGCAAGAAAAAGTGATATAAACGAAGGGGAAGATGTTTTTGATTAAAATGGCATTTGATTTAAGCAAACGTGACCTGTTAATAATACAATTTCAACAAATGATCATACTTAGTTCCTTACAACCTATAAAATGTATAGAAACTCTCCCTGTTATGCATAAATATTCGGAAAACTACATTTTAAGTATTTTAATTTGTGAAAAAATACTGTTATTATTGAAATGTTTGTTTTATAACCTTTGATTAAAACTGACTTATACTTAACAATTATACTGACTTTTGCATCCACAGAAAAATCTGAATAATATTCTATGCATCATAATTTGCAACGTGATGTTTTTATTTGAGCGTGTACATTTTTTAAAGCACTTGACCAGTCATTGACTCTAAAAGCATTACATCATCATTGCATCAAAGCTGTGTAGCATTCTTGTTTAGCATTATCAAGGCAGTGTTAAAATAACCTAGTGTATGTATGGCAATTGCTAGAAATAAAAAAGTCATCAACAAATAGATTATTTAAAGCATGTCCAGTTAACATAGAACTGGACTGTGGGAACCATGTTAGGTGTTTTATTAAGATACCACCATCCTGCCTCAGAACTTGGGGAGAGAGGCTCACATAGGGACTGGAATTCTGCTTTAATATACATTCCCATTTCATTTAGTTTTTTGCTAAATGTATAATAAAATAAGGCTTCATAGACATGATTATGTCTACTGCCCAAGTTAATTTGATGTTCAAGGGAAGACCTCTATTGGATTTTTTGTCTTTGGTGATATTCACTTGCTGGCAGGTAACTTGCCAGCCCCTCCTGCCCTGTGAACTTGCATAGGGGCCTTAAAGACCCCATACCAGTTCACAAAGAAAAAAGTAAAAACACACACACAATGATAACAAATATTTATTTTTTATTTTCCCCATACTTACCACTAATTCATCGCCGATTTGCTGCTGTTGGCAGCTTGGCAGAGTGAGCTAAGGTCAGCTCACTACCAGTATGAAAGCCCCATTCCTGTGGTTGGGAGCCGAGATGCCCGAAGCCCAGCCGGGGGTACTGCATTCTGTTCAGAGCGGCATGGAACAGAATCGAGGGATGAGGACATCTGGCGCTGGAACGGGGACAGAGATAAGCTTATTTTTCTTTTTTTGTGTGAGTTCATTAAAAGTTCTGTATAGACGAACACAAATTTCTTAGGGGAATTCGGTGAATCGCCAGACGTGATCAAAGGGCAAAAACTAAGAAATAGATAAAAAGCATTAAAAGGAAAAAAAATGACAAGTCTGAATAAGACTACTAAGTAAATTGACTAGTCACTTCCCTCCTGATGCTAGCTCACCATCTAAGTATGGCTTGAATAGCAAGCGCTTGTATTTACAACAGTGATGCTTTTCAATTTACTAAGAACCAGTGGAGTCATTATATTACATAATGAACATTATTGATCTGAAACTGCTTCTTACTGCATTAATGAGCCGAAACCTCATGAATATTGCTTCAGCTCTCAAATGCATGGTTCACTTGTGTGTAAATGATGAATGTTCAGCATGAAAAAAATGCAATGTTGACCTGCTTGGTTTTCAGTTTTCCAATCAAGAGTGCAACTAATATTACATGTTACATTTTTTTCAATTTGCTTACAGTAGGCTGGAATTTAAATGAACTCCCGTAGATTTTGTAAAGATTTATTATACAGTAAATTATAGCATACAAGTAACACTGCCCAGCAATAGAACATAATGACCTTTAATAGAGATGTTTGCTTCAACAGCAATTTTAACCATTATAGCCCCACTATATATCATAAAATGAAGCATCATCTGACACTAGTGGTGCATTTGACAAATCATCTGTTTGAAGACAGCTATATATTTATTTCTGGATGAAATGTTTTGGGTTATGAACAAAAATAGAAAAAGACGAAAAGAGAGAAAATGCAATGAAGAAATGGAAGTGCAATGTGAGCAACTAGATGTAACAGTAGATGAATGCTACAGTAAAAATGTTCTTGAGATCAAAAGACTCAGCAATTGTAGATTCAGATCGCAGTGAATGGCTTCATGTACCTGGGACTATTGTTATGGGACTTGTACATGTTTCTTTTCCTTGCATTTCTTGGAAAACACATTTTATGCACAGTGTCTGTGTGTGTGTGTGTGTGTGTGTGTGTGTGTGTGTGTGTGTGTGTGTGTATGTGTGTGTGTTTGTAGTATATATAGAGTATATAGACATGCAGTGGGTAAATATCAGTGTACATCTCACCCTGGACACTAAGCTGGGTGAGATAAGAGAACCAGGAAATGACATTTGTTTTAGTGCTTTTAGATCACTAAAGCCATTTATTAAAGGGTTTTTTTTCGGGTATGAATTTGGCTTAGCAATGGGATCCACCATTCCCTTCCTTCCAATCCAGAGTTTACCCGTCCACCTAGGCCCTGCTATCCTGGTGAGGAGAACCTATTTTTGTTAAAGTTTACCCTGGGAAGGACTTTTTATGTTGTGGTTTTTATTGAACCCAACAGTAAACTGCACTGGACTTTATTCTGAGAACTGTTTTCACATGTCATTGCCAATAGCAAGATCACAGATGTTTGACTTTTTTCATTGAACAAGTTGTTGACTTGATTTGTTCACACCTGCACCAATTGTGGAAAAGGCAATTAAGGGGTTTATTTAAGAAACGCTAAGGCCATGTAGTACCAGATTAACGTCAAGTGAATGTCAGGTCCTTCTGCAAAAGGTGTAGTTATCAAGTAAAAAAATCCTGGTGAATGTGCCACTGGATCCCTCGGCGGTTCGGAATTAGTTTTGGATGCACTTTAGGCCCCTTTGTGTTGAGCTGGCTCATGAAAAAGCTGTGTCATGTCTTTCAAGTGTCCCCTATGCAATTCTCATTTTTTTACAAAAAAAAATACTGCCTTGACCCTAAAAAATAAAAAAAAATTGGGGTTACAACAGGCACTGTATCCCCGGAATCTGATATTTTGAGTGCCCCATGGGAGCACTATGTACTTTTGCGCTGCGAAAACTGGCTGGCCAGGAATGCTACAGCTGATTGTGCCGGTAGGCTGAAGCCCGCGTTGCAGCGAGGACGCTGCCGTGAGTCTCGTAAGAGGCGCTCAAGTGCCGCCCACACCATTTTTGAATAAATAAACTATCTTGGATCGCTATGTTTTAGCGCCTGCATTGCAGTGCTGGGTTGGTCAGGGAGACCCTATAGATTCAGACTAATTTGTCGGTATGGTGCAGAGGTTTGTTGCAACCTGACACCCGATGACCTCCCGATGACCTCCTAGGAGAGCCAGACTGATGTCTTCCCCCGGGTAAGAAAGGAAAATGTGGGGAGTTGGGAGTTGACTGGGGCATCCTTGAAGGAACAGATCGCCTTAGGACGGACACCTCAAATTGCCCTCAAAAAACGCTGAACCCATGGAGTGTGGCTCAGGGCTGCACCAATCACTATTTGCAGTGCCTGTCTGAACAGCATCTCTAGTGTTTGAGAATGAGCTCATGTCTGCAATTTTATTGCGAATAAGTCTAGTTAAACTAGGGTAGTCTTGTAACTTTAGTTCATGCCAACCTGATCTTGGTTCCTGAGCTTGTGACTATGTTTCCAGCAAGAATTTGAATGTGATTTGCATCCATGGAGAGTTCAAGTTTATCCCATTGCCCATGTAAAAAAAAAGACTGTATCTGACACGGTAAAATATGAAGTGGGTGTGATAAAAAATGTTACACATGCCATTATACTGGGCCGTCAGAGAAGTAAGGAAGCTTCTAAAGACCAAACTTGGATTACTTGATATAGAGGGCAACAATCCTTTTGTTGATAAAAATTTTGTTGACCTAAATATTTCCAGGGAAATGTTAGTACAGCCCAGTTGAGGGATCCCACCCTGTAAGATTCCCAGGGGGGTACTACGGAGGTTAATGAGGTGCCACAGGACCCAGACACTGACCAACAATTTCCACATTTTGTCATTAATAATGATCACATTATTAAAGGGGACCAATCGCCAGGATTTTGACTTTCCTGGTGACTGGTCCTTGCCCCAGAGGCATTCCAATTTGGGATGCCTCGCTGTGTGAAACACCACAGATCGCCCATTCCAACCCACTTTATTATTAATATTGTTAATTCATAAAGCTCCATCATCTGCCATGGATTTGGACTTTATGTCGGGGGTCATGAAAGAGTTGTGTAAGCTGCTCAAATTCACCCAACACACTTCCGTTTACCATCCACAAACAGATTACTTATTAAAGCACTTTAACAAAACCCTGAAGCATATGATAAAAAGGTGGTAAAAAAATGTTCAATGATGTCTGCTGCTCTACCTGATTTTTGCAGTTCGGGAAGAGCCCAAAGCTTTCACCAGTTTTTTATTTCCCTTTGAGTTAGTCTATAGTTGTCTACTTGATATAGCTAAAAACATGGAAAGCTACCCATTATAAAAGTGTCATAGAGCATGTGACACAAATGCAGGACTGTATTGCTATGGTAATGCTAATTATTTTACCTGAACACCTGCAGAGGGTGCAAGAGTCCCAGAGCAGGCTTTTTAACAGGTCTGCCAAAGTCAGGATCTTTAACCCTGGGTTTAAGGTCCTGGTATTAGTGCCTACAATAGATTAGGTTTTTGGCAAAGTGTCAGGAAGGTGGCAGGTTCGATTTCTGGCCATGGGACATGACTGTAGTGCCCTTGAGCAAGGCACCTAAACCCCAATTGCTCCCCGGACACATGTGCACTTCACTGCCCCTTAGTGTGTTTCACCTTTGTGTAATCACGCATATGGTGTTTATTCACTTGTCTGTCCACTGTGTGTAATTCACTTGTGTAGCCACTAATAGAGTGTTTATTCACTGGTCTGTTCACGGAAGTGTGTTGTTCACGGATGGAAAAAGGCGAAGAAAAAATTCCATTTGTGCCTTAGCACACAGTGGCTACTATTGCACTATTACTATTATTACTGACAAAGAAAGCCCTTTTAAATGTATCATACACTTGGAAAGACAGGGGTATGCTAGTTGCCTCTAACACAGGTAAAGATAATGTGCAATTCTGCAGCAAAATAGGCCTAAGTTTTCTGACCTTCTGTGGTGTACACACTGCATCAAGCATCACATGGAGACTGAGCCTGGGTGTAAGGGTTATCCTTAAGCCATAAAGATAACCAGAGGCAGGTAGAGAAGCTATATCAGCAGAGGTTAAATGGATGCTGACAATACCCTGCCCTGGGTGCTATGTACCTTCTTGCCAGCATCAAAAGTGTACTCCACCTCCACAAGTTTTTATGTTGTACAGACAGCTGAATGGATCAGTCTAATACCAATGGAAAAAATATGATAAAAACAATTAAAATCGATATAGTAATATATGCAAGAAAAGGCATACTACAGAATGAGTGCCAAATCATTGAAAGAGAACTTTTTTATTACCACAAAGAATAAACATCATAACAGCAAGATTGACACACTACAAGTTTCCATTAGAAGTAATGTAGGTAGTAACATAATTCTTATTATGTAAGTGATCATTTTAAGTAGACATCATTTTAATTGATTTACGCTATGACATTATCCTTATTGGTGCAGTCTACATTAGTTATGTGGCATAATTAAATGGAAAAATCCTCTGTGAACAAAATAGGAAATTACTGAAAAATATTGTTTTTAGTGGTAACATTATACAAGATGGATTTCCGCACTGGGAGGCATTTGAAATTGTAATTATAAGCAAAATAAATAAATAGAATGTGTTTGTTCCTTTCAGCAAAAAGGCAAACTAATATTGGTTGGTTGTCCAGTATTTGTTATTTAACAAATACATAGCACAAAATGAACATAACAGAAAAAGCACTTGTTGAATAGTCACAAGTGCTACATTGTAAGTTACATTGGTACCAGATGTAGGCTACCATCTATGCAGTCGGAATCACTTTAAAGAAAAAGTTCACTTTGATGGACTTTTTCTGAGACCTTAGACCAGCAAAGTTGACCAGACAACCTTACCACCAGTCCCATGCTACCGATTGTCCTCATGCAGCCTTGGTTTTTACTGCTGGGAGCTGAACTTCCTGGTTGTAGGAGGTTATGGACTGGCTACGGACGGCTTTCATTGAAAACTATAGGCATCTCTGTACACTTGGAACTTCCATGCATGGAGGAGCCCAATATTTTCAGTGAGGGCTGGCTGTACCCAGGTCACATCCACCCTCAAACCAGATCCAAGAAGTGCAACATCTAACTTCACAAACTAGGGCTGCGTGGGGAAAACAGGCAATGTGGGAGCCGCAGTGAAGTAAGCAGTTTGTTTTGGCTAGTCTAAGGTCTCCACTAAAGTGCACAAGGTATAACATTCCAAAGCCACAGTATGGACTTACTGAGACATACTACAGGTTTCTTCTGCATGTTAAGCACAAATCCAAAATAGTAGTCTAATGAGTTTACATAAATTATGATGCTCAAGAAGACCCATTTTGTTAAAGTAAGACAAATGAGGAAAGGTCAGTAAAGCAGATGTCACGCCCAGGAGAATAATATTGCTGGGTATTCAATGTGTGTTGGAAAATTCCTGGTTTAGGATTCGGAACCCGAGACAGGGAGGCAGCTCTCAGACAGGCAGTTAATTCCTCCCTGGAGGCCATAATAAGGGGTTGCTGTTTGGGGATGAAGGAAGCTAATAAGCTGACTGGGAACTGAAGGACATGGGATCGACCTGCGCCACGTAAGAGACAAGCTGCCAACCACCCGAGGCATGGGTGGTCTGGTACTCGAAGAGCCCGTAATCCACCTAGCTGGGTGGGGATGCGCAGACCCCGTGTAGTCTCTTGGTGGTCACAGACTTAGGAAGGGGAAACAAAGGGAAGATGTACACAAGACATAAACAAAATGATCTAGGCCCCAGAGCAGACTGTAGTGGAACTGGGCCTCAATGCAGGCTGTGGGGAAGATGGGTCCCAGAGCAGGTTGTGGCAAAACTGGGTCCCAGTGTAGGCTATGAAGGAGCTGGGTCCCAGTGTAGGCTACAGTGGAGCTGGGTCCCAGTGTAGGCTATGGAGGAGCTGAGTCCCAATGCAGGCTATGGCAGAGCTGGGCCCCAGAGCAGGCTATGGAGGTGTTGGACCCAAGTGCAGGCTATGGCGTTGCTGGGTCCCAGAGCAGGCTATGGCGGTGCCAGACACTGGGAGGGCTGCAGGCCCCAATACAGACGAGGACAAAAACCACAAGGCCCAGCACAGACAGCAAAGACAAAGACAGAAACTATGAAGGGTAAGAAGCCCCAGTACAGACAGAGACACAAACTGTGAGACTCAGTTCAGACAAAACATGAACTAAGGAAGGCCCGAAGGCCCACAAGGACACCGAGGTATGCAGGGAGGTTGGAGAGCACTGCTAAGCTTCAAAGATCCAATGATCTAACAACAGAGGTGGGGCCAGACATATGCATTTATAGGAACCTCAACAGCATGAATAATGCCTAAGCAGTGAACTTGGAGCAATGAAGGCTGTCAGTTCAAGACCCCGTCTATGCCAATCCTAACAGCAGAATGTCAAAGAAAGTAGTAAAGTAAAGGTAAAATAGTGTAGTTAGAGTTAGTTTTGGCGGGTGGGGCGGCACACAGCTGAGAAGGGAGGCGAGATACAGGGGAAAGGTGACTTTACTGGGCGCTCTGGGGATGAGTCTCACACGGGTTATTCCAATCCGGGAAACTTCCCGTCTACTCCATATTGACATGCTAATGAAAAACGAGTTTGTGATTAAAAGGTTTTCATATTGCCCACTTTAAAAAAAAAAGCACCGGACAATTCTGATCATATCTGAGCATCAGAATGTGATTTATTTCTCTAAATAGTGCTTATTGTTGGAGATTTTATATCAATTGGAAATAAAACTAACATAAGCATTGAATTAGGCGGTTTTAGGAAATACCAATGATACAATGCAAAGATAAGTTAGAAACAATAGGTTAACCCTGAAGTAATTCTTAAACATTCTTTTGTGAAGCAGATTATATTGAGTTATCCGCAGTTAAGATTCATTGGGCTGTCATCTTTATCACAGCACTGATATATTTTTACTCGCCTTTTGTGGAATAAATTTACTTGAATAAGAGTAAGTCTTTGAATAATAATAGAGTTAAAACGTATATAATGCATTTAGTACAGAGGTAGCAGCAGATTCCCAGCAAACAAAAATGGCATACCTATTACTGTACCTATTTGTTATATATCAGCAGCAAAAGAACTGATTCAGAACACCTTTAAATTCTGTTAAACTTAAGCCTATACATGGGGGCCTTTGCAGTGTGCGGTCACACAGAGCGCCATCTATGTGAGGGGGAGGCAAGCTCTTAGATGGAACAGCAGGAATCTTTTTTTTTTCAAAATACACCCCCATCTTTTGCTTGTTTATGGACATTTCTTTATAATATTATTTTTTCCATTTCCCCCCCTTCCTGAATTTCACTTTCTTTTTTATTTAATTTTCCTCTGTTTCTGTACCCCCTGGCCTCATTCATGTTGCATTTACACATTCGCTTCTAAATATCAAGTTTCTCTATCTCTTCTTTTCTCTCTCTATCTTTTTCTTTATCTTTCTTTCTCTCGTTCTTTCTTTTTCTCTCTCTTTATATCTTTCTCTTTCTTTCTTTCTTTCTTTCTTTCTTTCCTTCTTTCTCTCCATCCTTCTATCTTTCTTTCTTTTTTCTCGCTCTCTCTAACTTTACATCTTTTCATTCAACTATCAACTAGAGTTCTTTCTTTCTCGGCTCCACTCTCCTCTCTCTCAGTTTCTATCTTGCTCGCTGAGAAAGGAGGAGAAAATATAAAAAGGTCTAGGATGACTCTTCTTATGCTTTTATATTTTCTCCTTTCTCTATTCCACTTCCCTCTATCCTCGCTCTTTTCGCCTTCTCTTCTTATTATATTGCTTTTTCCTTCTTTGGATCTCATTTCCTCTTTATTTCTTCCTTTTCCACCATCTGCTAATTAGTTCAGTTACAACTAAGGGCCTTATTCATGAAGCTCTAGTGCCAGATAGTGCCTTGTAAGCAGCAGGTAGCGTTGGGTAGCGCAGGTAAACGCTGGACACGGCACGCAATGACACATTTATGAAGGCGATACTGGTGAGCGACTGGGACAACAGCATGTAGCGTCCGATTCATCATTATCCCAGGCTCAGCGTACATCGCCTGCGTTAAGCCTTGCAGAGCGCAACGTCTTACCTCTCATTACCTAGCGCTCTCCCATACATATCTATGGACGATCCTTAAATCCCTTTCCTGATCCCATTTTTTTTTAAACTCAAATCTTTCAGACATGTATCCTGGCCTAGAGAAAGAAACTTTTTTGATTAATAATATTTTTATGCAGAATTGTCCTTACATGTCTGGTATTAAAGTGTTCATGTTACAATGTAATAACAATGTAATTCCAAATGTTTTCGCTTCGTTACTAGTGGATACATGTTCAAAAACAAACTTTAAACACACAGCTTCTGGCGCTGTGGGCAACATCGACCCGATTTTAAACGCCGGAACTGTTTGAGGCTGTTTTTTTTTTATGTATGTGGTGTGAGTCAGTCGCACTGATTTGGCGCTACCATTCGCTCCCATACAGCGTAGTACTGCAAATCACATAACGTATTCAACAATGCCGGACAGCGACTGAGGCGCTCTGAAACAATGATCCAAACCATGATCCATGGGCGAGCTCAGCGACTACTAGCGCTCTGAAATCCGCTCTACAGATGCTCATCTGTCGCTACCTGGCGCTAGTAATGAATCAGCCTGTAACTTATTTCACATTAGGGCTGATTCTACACTGTAAGAATTTTTTTCTCACATTTTTCTCATGTTTTGTGGGAAAAACATTTTTGTAATGTTTTTTTGCTTAGTGCCATCCTGCACCATTTTAGCTGTGCACATTTTTAAATAATGTGCACAACTAGAAAAAAATAATTTCACAAAAAAGTGAGGAAAAAATGCAATCTTGAATTTTTTCCGCAGTGCAATTCAGCATCTTTTTTAGCTGTGCAAATTAATAAAACATTTGCACAGCTAAACATGGTGCTGCACTGAGGAAAAGAATCAAGATTGATGAACTGTGCCTACTGTGACAGAATGCATCATCGCTGGAGGTGGGGGTGCTCAGCCAGGGAGCAATATGGCTGACTGCATCTAGTTTGGGTTGCTATGAATTCTGGGCAAAGGCTTTAGTAAAAAAAAGAACACGGGCTGTTTTGGGGCACTGGACTCGGGATAGAAGGCGACTATATAAACTTCCCTCTGATTATAGGTGCACTTTAAGGAAGCAACATGTGGCAAAAAGGGTAGTGCTCTTTCTTCAGATATTTCCCCATATTACCTAGATTCCTCTCCTTGTGTCTTTATAGTATTTTTGTAACAGGCCTATATCATGTGGGATACACCTTAGTTCCTGAAAATACAATGGTTTGCATTGCTTAAATATGCCTCTGCTCCATTAAAATGTAAGGAGGGGGAAAACCTCAAAATGGCTGGCAAGCACATGATAATTGAACTCACAGCAAAGAAAAGGTTCATCTAGCCATTTATGCATTGATTCAATAAACTTTCTGTATTCTGTAGTCACAGGTTATTTCACAAAAAGACAGGTTTAATTCAAAGTAGAACACATACAAAAATTTCACTGAAGAACATGGAGGCTGATTCACTACTAACGCCAGGTATTGCCAGATAAGTGTCTGTACAGCGGAGCTTAGAGCAACCACTAGTAGACGCTGTAAGCGGGTATCCGGCAAAGAGCGTCTCGGTCAGTAACCTGGCTGGCAATGTGATGTATGTTGGATGCTGTAACAACAGTATAGCGCTGAAGCCAGCGACAGGTAGCAACTGCTCAGTGCGTCAGGTAATCAGCACCATAATAATCCACACCATATTTAACAAAACACTAGACACACAGAACATCATCGCTCTAAAGCTGGGTGCTGTAGCACAGAGCGCCAGATGCTGTGTGATCAACGTCTGTTTTTGAACACATATACACCAGTAACAAAGCGCAAAAACATGGAATGACATTCTTTTAACACTGTAACAATAACACTTTAGTTGCAGACCTGTAAATGCAACTCTGCATAAAAATATTAAAAGTCCCAAAAGTTTCTAAAAGTGTTTGTTTGCAGCCAGGAGAGGTCACACAATGATTTGAGCAAAAAAAAAATTTAATTGACAAACACACTATTTATACACAACTAATGAAGCCCCATTGAAATGTAAGGGAGAGCTCCACAGAGTGACAGGTACTACATGCCACTCCTAGAGCGCCGGTGCTATACGCTGAGCTGCCTGGATTAATACATGTGAGGCTACATGGCGCTGTTAGAGGCGCTCACCAGATTAGTTTTCTTAAATGTGGTTTTGCGTACAACCCCGGCGTTCACAAGACTCTGCCTGCCGCTACGAGGCACTCACTGGAAGTGACAATCTGACTTGGACTGCTGCCAAAAAATTGCTTGCAATTGGCCACCAGCTTTCTGCCATAATCAGCATTGAGCAGCAGCACTTCTGTGCTTGGAGCCTTCACACTGTCTGTGACTAACTGCTCAGTCAGTTAGTGCAGCAGTATTTGCTCTGCATTCAGTGGTTGGCTAGAGTTGGCAGCTTTCGCAGTGGCTGATGCCAAGTTCCTGAGATCCGGCATCCACAGGTGAGGATATTTTTTTTTTAATTGCCCAAATCAGACTTTGGCCTTGATTCACAGCCTTCTACTTTCTTTCCCGTATTTATCTCTCTCTCCGTTTGAACATTACACATGGCTTTCTTCAGTATCGGAGCGTTCACGTGATTCAGAGCCTCCATCGGGAGCATCTCGCATTGTTCCCGTAGATGTGAGAGCCATTGAGAACGCTGTGAGAATCTCTCTCAAAGCCAATTTCACAGATGAAGCTCTTGTGTATGTTGATGTGAAATTCTACACATATGCAAGCCTATTTTTTTTACCGTTTCACATACCCTGGTCCTGCTAGCCCATTACTTATTTATTGCTGTGCCAAGTCTCTTCTGTTCTAAACTACTTAGTATGCCATGCATGCCATGCATTCTTCTCCTAAAGCACACCTTAACCACTTTAATGCATTCTTCTTTTTAATTCATAAAGCATACCTTAACCACCGGCGCTCTAGGTTCAGGAGCACCACATATTACTTTCGCTCAGTGTCGCTCTGCCATACATTTCAACGGGGTTTCATTTATTGTTGTTTAAATAATGTGTTGGGCAATTAAAATGAAAATTAATTTTTTTTTTGCTCAAATAATTGTGTGACCTCTCCTGGATGCAAACAAACACTTTTGTAACACAAGATTAGGTATTTTTTCGTACACCTAGGTTAAAAAAAAAAAAAAGAAAAAATCTAACTTCCTGACCTGTTGCACCAGGCCCAAGTTCCTCCTGCTCCCCAGAAAAAAACATTTCTACTTCCAGGCAAGTCACCTAAGCAGTGTGACCAAAATTTTAAATAAACAAATGGGAACAATTTGATAACATTCACGCAGACAAGAGTTTTAAAAAACATTAAATTATTATTCTTAATGTATTTTTATTTTTAATATTTCTAATATTCAAATATTTTTTAAAATGTTTATTTTGGGGGGTGTTTGAAAGAAGGAAATAGCCTCCCAGTGCCTGTTTTCTCCCACACCACGAACACACAATCTCACCAACAAATAGTGCCCGAAAGTGCCGTCGGAAATTTCCCATTGCAAAGCCCTGTCTCACATGCTAAATCTGGACTCTGAATCATGTGGAAGTCTCAATCATCACAAGTTTTACACATGAATACTAATACAATGGAAAAAGGTAACAAGAAACTCACAAATAGCCCAAACCCAATGGAAAAAATACACATACACATGCTTTTTCATGTGAAAGTTCAGGTAAAAGAAGCTGTGCATCAAGGCCTTTGTGCTGGGGAAGGGATGGGAGGGGGCGGCTATCAGGACTTAACTTCTACGTAAACCTTAATAGGGACCAACAGCCTGGCACATATAGAAAAGAAAGGTAGTAGCCATTTTGGAGCTTCCTCTCCCAGAATCCCAGCCATGGTGGAGCCTGGTTTCCACTGACATAACTGACAATGCACAGTAACAGGAAGCCCAGCAGCACTTCCTGTTGCATGAGCCGCCATTTTACTTCTGAAATGTACTACTGCAGGAGTTAAATGAAAAAGGTAAATTCATTTTTATGTGGAGCAATCTAAATTGCGCTGGGGAGGCATGCAAATGAGCACTGTTTGTGTGTAAGTTTTAAATTCCGAGTGAAAGTTTTAGATGAGAACATTCATCATATGAGCACAGTAATGTGTTTTGTTTTTAGCATTTCCTTAATAATGTCTCTGTTACAAAAAAAAATAGGGCTGCCTATGTGAATGGGCAACTTTTTACTCTATCTATATAATTCATTTTCTTTTTTAAGATATACCTCTTTAAGAATCATTAGAGTGGCAGAATGTTTATGAAGCCTAACGCTGCAACCACAATTGCAAATTCCCATCAATGACACATGAACACTCGCAGGAATTTGTGACAAGGTTACATAATCTTAAACGCCGAAAATGATGAATGAAGTCTAGATAAATGTACTCACGTCACACATTCTCTGATTTTGATTGATGGGCATCTGTGTTCTTGCATTAAATAAAAAATATATTTGATTAAGTATAGCAGGCATTAAGCAAAAAAAATCACATTTTAGCTGTACATTTACACCATAAATGCATTACATGGACTGATATATATATATATATATATATATATATATATATATATACTGTGTGTATATATCCAGTAAAATCTATGAATATATCGCATATTAAGACAATAGCTAATATATAAATATATAATCCTTGATAAATTTATATAGACTTGATTCTGCATGTTAATGAGAATGTCAATATTGCATGTGATCAAGAAAAACACAATAGAAGCTTTGCCCTAATGTCGCCTATTGATCATTGATCATGCAAGTCTACATTGTTAAGCTTCAAGATTCACAAAGGTGGTGTTCAACCATCGCAGGTTGCTAAGAGACTGCATATTAGAACAATGGTTTATTACTACAAATGAACAAACCAATTTGTCCGAATCGGAATTCACTCCTAATTTCAGGTGAAATGTTATTCATCTTGAATCTGAATTTCATGGGATTCATGCCAAACGAATGTTCCCTGAAACTCACTGTCACTTACATAGGAGTTGGCTCCCTCAATCCCGGGTCCAGTAGTCGGTGACTGGCAGTGGGCACTGACAGCACAATCGGCTTTCCCCTCTCCTCCTGTGTGTGTGTATTGTACAGCAGTAGGGGAGCAGGGTAAGCTGTATGCGCTGTCAGCAGTGCAAGGCGGTTTCTGGTGCTGCTCAGATAGCGTCCACAGCCAGTCGCTGCATCAGAGTGACAGGGGAGCTGGCATAAGGGTAAGTGACTAGTACTCCCCTCCTCCCCCACGATCCTCAGTTTGTTGCTGTGACTGGCTGCAGCCACTATCTGAACAGAGCTGGAAGCCGGCTTGCACAGTTGACAGCATGTCCAGAATTCCCCACTGCACTTCTGCTGTGCAATACACACAGTGGATGGGGGGGTGGATAGGTTAAGCCAACTGCTCTGCAGGCTGGCTTCCTCATCGCTTCACTGTGGGGACTGGCTGTGGGCGGTGTCTGTGTAATACACATGGCAGGGGGGAGCCTCCTGGACAGGTGTCTGGGACGTTAAGAAGGAGGAGCCAGGGTAGCAACGAATAACCTTAATCATCTAAAAGACAAATTTAAGTGGAAATAAAATTACTAACAGGCAACTCAACATCAAAACAGCCTAGTCCAAATATTAAGTATCACAAAGGAGTAGAGTCAAACAAGCAAAAGGTAAGGCAGGATCCTCAGACTAAGCATTTGTAACTACAACAGGGAGAAGGAGACATTCAAAGAGGGGTAGTTGCACAGTCGAAATGATGGAGGGCAGGGAGAGCAATTGGCACAAGAAACTTCGACCTATTACCAAAAAGGGGCACATAACAGAACTAAAAAAGACATTGCAAATGCTACATTAACATTAACATGACACTCTCAAAACAGGTGTATAAACCTGAACTTCTCAATATATATGCATTGTGGGATGAGCCTGAGAAGCTGGCCAAAATAATGAAAAACTGAAGATCCGTCCCCACGACCTATTAAATGTTAACGGATTGGCCCATCTTGCGGATGCTGAATAGAAGCCACAAATAAAAAAAAGGTCACTAGACTGGAAACAACAAATGAACACCATAAATAAAGTAAAACAAAGGCCAAATGGGACACAGGAAAGGTGTCTGAGGGGAAGAAAATCTAGGCTAGCCTCAAAAGAGGAGAATGTGCTACAAGGAGCAATGTGGCTCTAAACAGACTCAGAGACATGAAAGGTGTTTGGGGAAAGGAGAAGCTAGGCTAGCATCAAGAGTGGGCTACAAAGAGGAGCTATGTGGAACTAAATATACCAAAACATATACTCCTGAGCAGTTGGGGGAACCAGGGCCACATGTGTACAATCAGTGGCACCCATGAAACTTGGCATATTCGCAATGCTGAAAAATCCCAACCTCACCAGTTTCCAGGCTGCCATGCTGTCAGGGAAAGAGATGTATTTCTCCTGTAGGATAGCCATGCCATCAATAAAGTTAGTGAGGGTGCGGCTGAGCAAAGGCTGGGACATGCCAACTGACAGTGCCCCTAGCCTCTGGAAGGGGCCATTCATTAACAATTGAAGGTAGCCAAGCAATTTGGCCATACCTCCAATTGCATGCCCCTTTCTTGTGGTGGGGGCCAAAAGACTGTCCAAGTTTTCCCGCTAGCAAAAACATGGCGTAAGTTTGAACCAGAAACCTATGGCTTTTGTAGGTCAGAAAACCCATGAATCAGGTCTCTGAATCACACGCAAATGCAGGAAAAACCCGTAAAATGATGGAAGCCTTGAGCTGTATTTATATGGCGAACATTTCATTTGGTATACGCATACTGTAAATTCACGCAAAAAGGACAACTTGGCCACAAAAACAAGGTTCTGAATCACCCGATGCGGAAAATAGAGCGAATATGGACATTTGACACCATTTCCACTGGTGGGAATGTGTGTGAGAGAGCTCTGAATCAAGCAGCATAAGTGCCAATGAAAGATTATTTAAGAACAGACATTTGAGACTTGCAGCACAATTTGATGCATGCCTAGGGAATGACATGAGCACCAAAATAAAAAGACGCAGATGCTAATTTATGCAAATTTGCGCAAAATGTCATACTTTATAAAATCAATATAAATCATGTTCTGAGGCGGTGGCGAGCGGTGGAATAAGGATTTGCCAGATTTCGGTTATTAACCTGTTTTTTAACGGCATTGGCCTTTTGTTGGACTATGGTGACCGTCTGATTCCAGGACTGGTGAGACCGTGATTGTATTGTAAAGCTGATTTTCTCTACTGTTTTTGTGAGTGCATTTTGGATTATTTATATTAAAGCTACGGAGTTTTTGCAGAATTACACTATATTTTGCCTTTTTTGTCCATATGTCTATGTGATTATACCATCTGAGCTTTGCTCAGTAAGGATATTATCTGAGGCAGACGTTCTTGGAAGCTGCACCAACGGCGTTATAATTTATCCAAGAGTGCTTTATAAATGGGAAGCAGCGATATGGTCTGAGCATTGTTTGATAAATATAGAATCTGATGCAGACGTCATTTGAAGCTTCAACAACGTTGTTCACACTACATACAAGCTGGTAAGAGTTTGCACTATCGGTGGAGGACTATCTTGCACATGTTTGTGTGAAGTGCATGCACCGTGGGATACTGTGTATGATGACAACTCGCTAGCCCATATACCTAGAACTTTTAGCCTTCTTGTATATTTTTTGCTCTGTGTTTTTCATTATTTATTGTAATTGTGTTCTTTTGGAGAGAAGGACATTTCACGCTGAGCAACCCTGTATTACTTTGAAATTTAGATATATAGTAACCCCCTCTTTTTAGCGCGGTCCCCATGTATTAATGGTTTACCATTGTTACAGCATTTTTTTACCCTCAAATATACTCAAGTTTAGCATACAAAGGTATTTGTAGTATATATACACTTTCTACTGGTTGTTTGGTTGTTTAGCTGATCAAAAAAACAGCATGTGAACTCAAACCTTCTAATTTCATTTTTCAGAACAGTGGTTTAAGCTTTGGACATGAGAGCAAAGTGGTATCTAATTTTCTATCCCACTATGTTAAAGTGGACCAAAACTCAGGACTTTGACTATCCTGGGTTTTGGTCCTTGCCCCTGGATCACCCCGATTAGGGGTGCCCCGCTGTGTGAAACCCCCCCAGGTCGCCCGAACGAACTCACCTCTTCCCGGCTGTCCAATCAGTGCGCTTGAAGCTGCTTGAGACTCTTTGCCCAGGAGCTCGTCTAATACAAGCGAGATATGAGTGCTCTGTCAGGTGCATCCCCCGCTATCCTCTAACAGAGAGTGTGTCTGCGCCCGCCATTTACAAATGCCTGGTGCAGGCACATGTCCTGCTAAAGGAATAGCGGGGATGCGGGCGAAGCTCGCACATGTGCTATTGGACCAGAAAAGATGGTGAGTTTATGGGTGACCTGAGGGGTTTCACACAGAGGGGCATCCAAAATTGGGAGGGAATCAATTGGCCCGGGAATCTTTTTTCTGGGCTGATCTCTGTGGGTTTAAGCCTAAACTATAGACAAAAAGCAGAATCCAATGGTTCCGTGCACACATCTGCCGCCCATTCGCTTGAATAGGTGTAGTAAATGGGCAGCAGGCATGAGCACACAGACAGGGATGCCGCATTTTGTTTTTCTATCATCATCTGCACAGAAATGGAAGAGCGATGCTGGACCGTGGCTGAGGTAATTGTTGTAATTGTTTGTAATTGTTTCTTTAAGAGGGAGAGGGTGGCAGAGAGGGAGGGGATTGATTTTGACTGGACCACCTTAACTTCCAGCCTTGTGTTGGTGGGGACCAAATGTGTGTGTCCACAATTGAAAGATGATGGCTGATGGCATGTCACGGGCAACCCCTCCTAGAGATGCACACGCCCATGCAAGGCATTTCTAAATGACTAGTGTGGGTACGCACAGCTGAAGGGGAGTGTATCGCACTCCATTCAACTTTACTAAGCCGCTTACATAGCAGCTTAGTAATGCTTTATGGAGCACGGGTCACCGAATGGAGGAAAGCCCATGCATATGTGGTAGGATTGCTGGCAAGTAAATAAGCAAATCAGGATGACACTAGGAGTTAAATAAATTCTGTGGTGTTCTTCTTTAAGAAAGTGATCTTTTATCATTAAATAGGGTGCATTTTGATGCACTACACTATCTTAATAAGGTTGCTTGCTACTGTTTTAAGCTCCTAGTATACATAACATTGATGCGAGCAAGTCTGAAGTTCTCTTCTGCATTATCTCATGTACATAGTAACAATGTATGTAAGGATGAATAAAGACTTTAGTCCATCCAGTTCAGCCTGTTTATATCCTTCCAGTGGTCTAGTAGCCATAGCTGGAAATGTTTTTTACATGTCAGGAAGACATCCAGGCCACTTTTGAACCCTTTTAGTGTATTCTTCATAACTACCTCCTCTGGCAGTGAGTTCCATAGTCTCACTGCTTTTGCAGAGAAGAATCCCCTCCTATGTCGTTGGAGAAAGCTATCCTATCCTATCTATCCTCTAACCTTAGTGGATGCCCTGGGGTTATGGTTACACTCCGGGGTATAAATAGATTGTGTGACAGATCTTTGTATTGCCCCCTGGATATATTTATACATAGTTATTAGATCACCCCTCAGGCGTCTCTTTTCTAAACTAAATAAACCTGACTGTGACAATCTTTCAGGGTACTCTAGCCCCCGCACTCATTTTATTAACTTTGTTGCCCTCCTTTGAACGCGCTCCAGTTCTGATATGTTGTTCTTAAGCACAGGCACCCAGAACTGTACAAAGTACACCATATGGGGTCTGACCAGTAACTTGTACAGGGTTAAAATGATGTTCTGGTCATGGGCACCTATGCCCCTATTGATGCACTCCATGATCCTGTTTGTTTTGGCAGCTGTCTGGCTTTGTTTAGTACAGTTAAGTTTATTGTTAACTAAACCCCTGAGATCCTTTTCCATTGTTGTTTTACCACGCATTTCTTTATTTAGTGTGTAGTTGTGGCACGGATTTCTCCTTCCCATGTGCATTTATATGTGTTAAACTACATTTGCCATTTTACTGCCGATGCTTTCAATTTATCTAAATCTGTTTGTAGCTGCCTGCCGTCCTCTTTTGTGTTAATTACTTTACACAGCTTATTGTCATCTTCAAAGATTGAGACTTTACTGTTTAATCAGTACCCTATGTCATTTATATATATATTGAAGAGAATTGGTCCCAGAACTGACCCTTGTGGTATTCTGCTAGTAACGGTGACCCAATCTGAGTATGTACCATTGATAACCACCCTCTGCTTCATTAAGCCAGTTTCTCACCCATGTGTATACGTTTTCCCCCAGTCCATGCATTATCATCTTTTGTACCAGTCTTTTATGTGGCACAATATCGAATGCTTTAGAAAACTCAAGTCATATGATATCCAATGACTCCCCCTGATCCAATCTTGAACTTACCTCCTCATAAAAGCTGATCATGTTTGTCTGGCAGGAGTGATTCCTCATAAATCCATGCTGATATGGAGTAATAAAGTAATTTCCCCCAAGATACTCCAGGATAATATCCCTTAAAAAGGCTTCAAACAGCTTCCCACCAAAGATGATACACTTACCGATATGTACTCACCAGGTTCCCCCTTAGACCCCTTTTTGAATATTGGCTCCACATTTGCTAAGCACCAATCCCTCGGAACAGCCCCCGTAATTATTGAATCTACAAATATTAGAAATAATGGCTTTGTCTATTAATTTACATAACTCCCTTAAAACACGGGGATGTATGCCATCTGGTCCCGGGGATTTATCAATTTTTATCTGCCTTAGACGGCATTGCACTTCTTCCTTGGTTAGACTAGTGACATTTAATGGAGAGTTTGGGTTATTGCTCGGCATTTCACCTGGCATGTCACATTCTTTTGTGAATATGGAAGTAAAGAAGGTAATTAGTAAATTTGCTTTCTCCTCATTCTCCTCTATAAAAGTCCCCTCCTTGTTTTTCAGGGGCTGACACCTTCATGCTTGTACCTTTTAAGGTTTATGTAGCTAAATAATATTTTGGGGTTATTTTTACTATCTTTCTGTCTCCAGCTTTGCTGCCCTTATCTGTTGTTTACATATGTTTTTTTAAGGCTTCCCTTGTCCCTTCCTGCTTTAACCATTTAAAACTTTGTTTTTGTTGTATATTGCTCCCCTAACCTTTTTGTTTAGCCACATCAGTTTACACTTGTTTCTAACCCTTTTATTCCTGTAAGGTATATATCTATCACAATGAAAATTGAGTATTTCTTTGAAAGTATTCCATTTACTGTCAATGCTTTTGCTTTTAAAGACATTTTCCCAGTCAATGCAGTTTAGGGCATCTCTAAGCTGGTAAACTTTGCCTTTTTGAAGTTCCATGTTTTTGTGACTCCATGATAAGGCACCCTAGTGACTGCTAAGTGAGAATTATTAATATTATGATCACTGTTTCCAATGTGTCCCCCAATCTGTACCTTTGTTACTTTGTCTGGTACATTGGTTAGTATTAAGTTCAATGTGACTCTCCCCCTTGTTGGAGCTTGTACTTGTTGGGAAAGGTAGCCATCTTTTGTGTTAGATAATAAATCTTTTACTTTTATGAGATCCACAGGCATCAGCATCCCAGTTTATATCTGGGTAATTAAAGTCCCTCATAATAACTAGCTCATTTAATTTAGCGGTTATATCTATTTGCCTTAGCATCAAGTTTTCTGTGGATTCGGATATATCTGAATGCTTGTGGCAACCCCCTATCAGTATTTTATTTTTGTTTCTCTCTCTTTGTATTTTAACCCATACAGACTCCACATGGTCCTTTCCCTCACACATATCCTCCCACAGAGCGGGTTGTAGAGAGGACTTTACAATTCGGCAGACTCCACTCCTTTGCGTTTTTTATGGTCCCTCCTAAATATATAGTAGCCCTGTAGGTTTACTGCTTAGTCATAGTTTTCATCCAGCCATGTCTCGGTTTCCCCCACTATGTGACATTGTTCTTCTGTTATTATCAGTTGTAGTTCATTTCAGTTCATTTTATTTGTCAAGCTTCTAGCTTTTGTAAGCATGCAATTCAAATGCTTATGATAATTTTGTATATTGCCCCTTTTCCTGCTAAATGTGCTAACCCCTCCACCCCCAGTTTCAGGTCTACACCCACTGTCACTTTCTTTCCTAACTTCCCCTTTGTAACCACTTATATCCTCCCCCCAGTGCTTAGTTTAAACAGTCCTCCCCCCCAGAACAGATGCACCTCCCCATTGAGGTGCAGCCCATCCCTGCCGAAGGACCTGTAGCCCACTGTGAAGACTGCCCAGTTCTCTAAGAACCCAAATTTCTCCTTTTTACTCTAATTTTTGAGCCACCTGATAACCCTCCTTATCTCCCATTGCCTCTCTGGTGTGGCTCTGTACAAGTTCTTAAAATAATTTATGCCTGCTACTACTTTCCTGCCTCAGCACTGATTTTTCCTAATAATTACCCTTTTGCTAGTATTGCCCATCCATAGTCTAACCTAAATAACTTTTGTGGTTTATGGGAGCAGGAATTACTTGCGGCAGCCACCCCATTGTTTTCTGTTGAGATGTAGAAGACAAAGCCTCTTCTCCTCTAGTTAGAATACAATAGTGCAATAGTCCAATACATAGTGCAACACTCAAAGCTATTGAGTTAACATCGGGTGCTGTGACTTCATTAAATATAATGCAGAAGAACTGTTGGTGCCCGTTTTTGTACAGTTTCTAGCTGCATAAATGGAACAGGGTCTAAATAATGTATTTGAAGTCTTGAATTGTTTTACTTTGATTACACTATATAAAAAAAAGTAAATACAATGAATGTCTGATAGAAATATTGATTTTTTTTATAAGTGTTGCACACAGTAAAAATGACTTGCAATGACCTGCAATGGGTGAACTGCTGAGTGTTCCAAGCTACAGAAGCATGAATGAAACACATTGCATTTAAAAGATATGATTCAGCATTGATTTTAATTCATCCTGATTTTCTGGCAACCAGGGAAGTTTAGCATCTGGCCTGCATTATATGTGCTTGTCTTTACACTAAATGTCCTTTGATAGACACGATAAACAAATCAATAATGACTTTTTTAACAAAAACATCAATGGGAAGTGAAGATGAACTAGCAGATTTAGTATTGCCTTAAGCATTGCCATCTGCTGCCATGTCTCATGTCAGTAGGGAAGAGACGGCTTGACACACAACACAATTGTGTAGCGTATATATATTGTGTTTACATATATATATATATATATATATATATATATATATATATATATATTATAATAGAATTAGGTATAGAAATACATTTTGATTTTGTGTTTGACTTTCCTTAAAGTATAACTCAAAGTAGCTCTACTTCCTATGGTGGATCTTGGGACCACTATTTCACCCATATTGCTAGGCATTACTGTTTGCAAATGCCTGAAGCTCATCTGCTGTCCATGTGCCCCATCACCAATGAATTGGGGTCTAAAGCCAGGTGTGAACAGCTTTGTGAACTGCCAATCACCCAATCACAGGACCAGTGATGTCCATAACTGTCGAGCGAGTTGGAGGGGTTGAGGCAAGTGTTTCACTTCTTTCCTGTCACCTTGTGAAACTACATGCAAAGCAAGGTAAAATTACATTTTGTGTTTTTTGAACTAAATGGAAGTGGTTCTGATCTATTTAGAGGAGGTTCACAGATAAATATATTAACACATCCTATTCAGGTAAAGACAAGATAGTTGATCTCAGGTGCCGTCAGTCTCCTCCCACATTCCCTGGAACCCTGGCGCTTGTGTGCACATTCGAGCACTTTATGTCCTTCGGTGGTTCTGCAGGCAGTGCAACAGCCACTGGAGGCTAATTTTAATGGGTTGATGAGCCCAACAATGTTATGGGCTCAGCCCTTCTGTTTAGTGTGGGCTTATCAGCCCTGGTGTTGTTGCAGGGCCAGTGAGCCCAAGGTTGCTTCAGCCAATTCCTGCCCACCTTCTCCTATTTCGGTGCCCTAGCCACTGTCATTAATGCCTGTGATAGCTAGTGCTTGGGTGCTCTGTTTCTTTCCACACATGCATGACCTGGATTGACCTTGACCTTGCCTTCTCTGTACCCCGTTGCTGACCTTGTAATCCTTGACCTTGCCTCTGCCTGCTCTTTTGGGTACCTCACTCTATCTTTGGTTTTGATCTCTGGCCTGCCCTCTGACCCTGCCTCCGGTTATTCTCTGCATTGATGTCTGTTGGATTGACTTCCCATGTATGACCCTTGCTTCATTTGACCTCCTGTGAACTCCAGTTCCGCTTACCCACCTGCAGGTCCAGCCTTCAGTCAATATCATTTGAATGTGTAAGACCTAGGGGAAACTATGTCCAGTGAGGCTTGCTTGCATTCCTGCAAACAGGGGCTTGTCTTAAGGTGAAGATAGCAGTGGAGAATGGACAGTATAGCCACATAGTAGAAAATCACCAGAAATACAGAGGACATAATAAATGATTGTTTATTATTTTATAATGATTTAAAATAACCTTTTTTATGGCAATAAATAGTGGCGGAGTGGGGCCAAAAAACAGGGTTAACCAGCCCCTGGCTGGTCTGAGACATCCCTGCTAAGGCCCCCCCAACCATGATGCTGGGGCTGTAGCATTGGGGGCTGGGGTTCTTGGCTTGTGGGTGCAGGGGGCTGAGAGGAAGACTAAGGGTGCAGAGATTGAATGTGAGTGTTAAAAGCAGCAGCTCAACTGGCCCCAAAGCAGTGCAGCCTACTGGGCATTGTCCCGGGTCTCCCTATGGCCAATCTGCCCCTGGCAATAAGTAAACAACAGACATGATGCCACTTGGCAGCAGTCTGGTTCAGTGTCATTTGCATCGCCATAGAGTTATCAGATAACTTCCATGATATTACAGCAGCCAGCGCCTATAAGATCCACCACCAACTTCTGCGGCATCTTAAAAATTATCAAAAATAGCATGCAGCAGAACTGAGTAGCACTCATTGGCGTAGTTAAATCCACCTTATGGGCCAGTACGTACACAAACAGCCACTGGCACAAGCTAAACCTAGTGCACCAAGGCAAGTCAATTTTAAAAAGAATAGATGTTTTGACTTGTGGCTCTATTCAATACAAGCTTAGGGGAAAGATAACTACTCCAAATAAAAAATGGGGTGAATCGCAACAAAATGACGCAAAATAGCACACATCATGAATCAGGCTCTAGGTTGTGATATACCTTTTAGAAAGATTGGAAATTGCCTTTGAATCTTGGATAAGACCAAATGTCAGGAATCTGCCCGATCTGACAACCTTTCATACTGTCATTTATAAAGAACATTTGACTAGATTCTAAATGGAATATTTCTACATGTACTGTATGCTTCCATGTAGCATAACAATGTCGGAAATTTTCAAACATGTACAGATTTGCTCAAATATCACATATACTAACACACCAAATGTAATTTATTAAAAAAATATAGAATGAATGAAGTTTAGTATTATGACATATAGTCATTTAAAAGAAAAATACTCTCTCCTAGAGAAAATAACATGTACATACAGCAGTTTACATTTGCACAAAGAGTGTCAAAAAGGCTGATTCTAAGATGATAATTCTGCAAAAGCAGCATCAGTTTAAAATGTAGAATAAAGTTCCTTTATACCATTAGTGAAAGAACTATAGGGGCATTTCCTAGCACATTTCCCATTTCCTAATATTGGTAAACTTCCTAAAGTTAGCTTCCAGATTTTGAGAGTAAAAAGTGCACTTAGGTGGAAAGCTAAATAAAATTAGTCTTTTTACCTCTCACGGCTCAATGGATTTTTTTTTTTGAGGACTCAAGTGAGGCGACTCTTTTTTATTCACCACCAGATCAGGATGTGGCTCTAGATAGCAGATATTTTGCACAGGATTTCATGGAGCTGAGTCATGGAGCTGAATGACCAGGCCAACAATTTATTATCCAGAATGGATGATGCCGTTATTGTACTTGAGGGTCATGAGGATTAGGAGTTGGAGACCCTTAACTCTTCAAACACCAAGCCCGTAGAATCTTCGTCCTTGCTTCTCCTACCATTAAATGCCAATCACATAGTCTCTATGTTCTTCGCATTTCCCCAGTTGTGGCCCCCCAAAAATGCTTTCCTCTGTCAGTGATCCAGCTCTGGAGGTCCCCCGGGTCTAAAGCGAGGTAGAGAATACCCATTCTCTGTCCCATTCGGGGGCTTGCACTTGTCATCGCAGGGAGGGGCCTTTTATACCAGCAGGAGTGAGGGCAGAAGTCAGAATGATATTCAGAATCCTGCACCTGGGTCATCTGCCAGCAGTTATCAGATCATTTGCGGCATGGGACTGCGGCAATCAACGTTGGAAGAAGGTATATAACCCTTGACCCATCTGGTGCATATCAAACCAAATATCAGAAGAGAAGAAGTAGCTGAAATAAACAACAAAATGTGTTGATTGCAGATGACATTATTCTAACCTCATGTGTCACCCCCAAACCTTTTCCTCTCCTAATGTCAAATCAATCACCTTCAATGTTTCTCTGCACCGACATGAGGTCCTAACTATTCCATACAATCCAATTCCCTTTCAGATGGGCATCATCATAACCTAATTACTGTACCTATATCCAAAAAAAGGTGCACCACCCCTTGAAAGTGTTTACAACTTGATAAAGATTATCAAAATCAGTCCCAAACTTAATATAGTATATGTCATGGATACAAATAATCACAAATGTTCAGAAAGAAATATAGAAGAATGCCACCAAAGAAATGCTGAAAGGCCGTCATGCCACACTTCCAAAACGCTAAGAGGGAAAGGGGGGAACCCTCAAAGCAGTTGGTATATTGAACATTGTTTATATATTTATGAGGTTTATGAACATTTGTATCATTATATATTTAAATACATATGCACGTGTCACTTTTTTAGGTATGTGGACATTTAGTAGGGTTTCTTGAATATTTCACAGTCTATGGGTTTTGTGTCAGCACAAAATATTTAATAGGGCCCAGTGTGGTATATTAGTTTCCTTGGGGGTCCCTCGTCCAATTATTTTATGCCTATATTTATTGATATAAATATGTGGAGAAGGGGATGCTCGGCTTTTTAATATTGTGCTTGTTTTGTGTATCTGGTTTTTAAACAATGTATTGTCTTTTGCCTAAATAAAATACATTGATTTTTAAAATACAAGTGGTTCTCCTCTTGTTAGGGGTAGGAGAATAACTTTTCACCTTCTCCTTTTTAATTTAGTAATTATTGTACCTGGCCATCACGCTTATGGGTAATTATGGTTAACTCTTTGCAGACAATTATCTACCTCTGATGTGGACCATTTATGATCTGAAGGAGACCTGGAGTTAAAGTCGATGTATAGTCTCCATAAAATACTTCCGCTCTAGCAATCTAGTGCTGTCACCCAAGTGCAGAGACTGCACAGTGCAGCATCCCCTCCTCTGTGCATGCACCCGCCTATTTTTTTCTTGTAACCCCTTTTGTCCTGTCTCAGCACCAGGGGAGGGAAGCATGAGGGGGGATTACAGATATATAGATACTGGACAGCAACTTTAATATGAGATATCATGGTTGGGTGGGTTCATTCCATTAAAATGGGAGTGCTGGTGAACATCCATACCTACCTACCACACCAAAAGCTAACCCCCATACTTACATCAACAACTGTGGGACATCTGGGGCTTCTTCGGAGGGACCAGGAAGTGAGTAGAGGAGAGTGGAGCGGACTCTTCATCAAGTGTCCAATCCTCCCGCCATTGCCACATGCCTGACACACTCCCCAGGTGGCCGTAAACACAGGCGGCTGCTGGGAGGGAGCCACCGCTGGCCCTTAGACCAGCTGCCTGATCTTCAGCTACCTGACCTCCAGCAGCACAAAGAGAGAGCCATGGCTAGTAGAGCTCCTGGAACCTAGTCAGCTGTCTGACTTGTTCATGGGAGTGCATTTGCCTGGTGGAAGCCAGGGGATGCCAGCCCCGTCCCTCTGCCCCCACCAGATCTGCGGCAAAAATGGTGATGGTGATCCTGCCACAATGTACTTTGACCTCCCTCTAACAATCCTCACTGGAGCTACTGGAAATCTCCACAGTATCAGACTAGACTACTCCACGCCCAGATGCTAGGGAAGATTCCTTCAGAGATGGACAACTACTGGAGCGATTTAAAGCAGCAACCTTTGAATCAGAGGCCATCCAAAGTCGAATACAGATCTAAAATCTACTTGCACAGCCCATTTTCAGAAGCTTTAGCCATCCATCCCCATGAACAGGCTTGAATTCTATAGGATCCACTGCTACCTGGGCCCCAAGCGTCGTGATGCCAATCAAATTTACTTTGTATTGCACTAAGGATTTTATCCTACTAGTCACCAGAGAGGTTAGATCTGATCTTTTAGGGCCATCCATACCAAGTCTTGGATGTGAACTTATACCCAACCACCCTCCTGTAACAGCACAACATGGGGCCCTGCTTAACAATCCTGAACGCTCACATGCGGCCTGATTTTAGAGCCTGCCCGTGAATGCTGTTTTTTTGTGAACTGATCTTGGTAGTCGGGAAATTGCAAATGCTCGTACCATTCACAGCCCCGTTCCAAGAAAAGTTTGTTCATATGTAAGGGGTCATATTTGCTGTGCATACCGTTACGGTTTAGCCGAGCATTTACAGTATTTGCCGCTGAAGCAGTCTCAGAAGCTGAGTTTTTACCTGTTTTCGGACGTAACATGCTGTGGAGCCCATTGTTCTCGGTGTGCCTTGTCCTTCCGTGGCTTTTCTTTTGTTGTAACCAGCTATTTTTATGTGCTTCTTGTCGTTCATCACCGCTGTTCCCATGGCATTCTGCATGTCCTTACATCTACCTTCTTCCCCTGCTAGCATCTAGGGCATCCAATGGTAGTCTACATGTCGTAGCGTATACTTACCTTTCTCCCCTGCTAGCATCTAGGGCACCCCATTGTAGTCTGCATGTCTTTGTACATACTTACCTTCTCCCCCTGCTGGCATCTAGGGCATCTCATGTAGTCTGCTTGTCACTGGAAATACTTATGTTGGTACCTTGGTTGCCATGTCGTCTGCTTCTACCCACTGGTACTTCCTACTTCAGCCACCTTCTGTTTTGGTGTTCTGTTTTACACTGCTGTTTGTTTGGTTTTCCTGTCAACTTTACTATAAGCCTCCTGGCCAGGTGTCTGGGGCCTTCAAAAGGGCATCAGGAGCCAGTGCAGCAAGGGATAACCAGAATAACCGAAGAGACAAATGAAAATGTAAATTAAGGTACTTACAGGAAACACTACATCAAAACAACCTAGACCAAATAGTAAGTATCACAAAAGAGTAGGGGCAAACAAGCAAAAGGTAAGGCGGGATGCTTGGACTGCAAAAGGGAGAAGGGGGCATTCAAAGAGGGGCATGAGCACAGCCTCAAGTCTCTAACCTCAAGAGAGGAGAGTGGGCTACAAGGAGGAGCTATGTGGACCTAAACAGACTGAGACACAGGAAAGCTGTTTGGGGGGGAGGGGAAGCTAGGCTAGCTTTAAGAGAGGAGAGTGGGCTACAAGGAGGAGCTATGTGGACCTAAACATACCAAAACATATGCTCCTGAGCAGCTGGGGCACATGCGTACAATGAATGCCGCCTACGACACTTGGCATATTCACAATGCTGAGAAAATCCAACCTCATCGTGTTCCAGGCTGCCATGCTGTCAGGGAAAGGGATATATTTCTCCTGCAGGACAGCCATGCCATTGAGAAATTTAGTTAGGGCTCGGCTCAGCAAAGGCTGGGACATGCTGACTGACAGTGCCCCTTGTGACGATTGTACGGGTTGATCAGACCTATTGATCGTTCATCTGATCAGACCGGCCAATCGTACCACACGTGTGTCACAGCAATTCTTCAATTGGCAACACACGCGGCTATAATGGTTGCCACCAGAGCACAACAGTGCTCAACTCTATAATATAATATAGGCCACACACAATACAATCAGATCGAACGTATCGATCGACCCACAACCACTTCCAGGCGGGGGCGATCGAGCGTCCTAGGCAAGTAGGGTAGCCAGTCTCTTCAGAATAGCATGGGCCTTTTAGATCTTTCAATAAGAGCGTCAGGGACTATGCTGTATTTTAGGATTTATTCAAACAAACAGAAAACACAAGGACAACAAGAAACACGATGCAAGTGATAAAACAGAATTGACTATAAGCACGGTAAATAAATAAATAGCAATGCAAAATAAAAGAAGGTGGAAAATATACTTAAAAGTCCGTCTGGGCTGCGTTCTCTTTGATCGAATCAATTGTCCCCACACGCTTTCTGCTCTTGTTCAGCTTGGATGTTAAAAGCCAGCGTGTGTCAATCTTGATGGTCAGATCCAGTCTCCCCATCCCCATCTCAAGCTCATCTTAATCCCTCTACCCAGGGGTCAGTTTACAACCCCTCCCATGGGCCGAACAATTGGTGTCACCCACTGCCTGATTGGTGCATCTGGGATTCTCCCTCTTTGAGAACCTAAAAAATTGGTTCATATGACTCGGATTGCACAGGGAGGGGGAACACTTTGGGACTGATTTGAGTGATCTGTTGTTTGTTTGTTTTCCACACTGGGGAAGGTTTTATTAGCCCCATCCACTCTCGTGTTTATCCAGGTTGGAGGGGGAGCAAGTCGTAAAAGAGGGTCAGAAATAGGTGAGAACCAAGTGGGAGGGGGGACAAGAATGAGGGGTTTACACCAATCTGGCATATCCACACACACAAATATATTACACCAGTCTACACACCTAGAGAAATTAAATACACCTAGGATGTTCTGTCACACCCCTAGCCTCTGAAAGGAGCCATTCGCTAAAAATTTAAGGTAGCCAAACAATTTGGTCATACCTCCAATTGCATGCCCTTTTCTTGTGGCAGGGACAAACCATGGTCACAACTCTGAGTAAAGCTTCTCAAGAGAAAGGTGGTTCAGTCAGGTGAATTCAAACACCTGCTGGTCCGTCATCTGATCAATAGCCAGGTGACTGTAGGTATGCTTAAGCTCTAGAAGGTACATCATGGTTAACAGCCCATGCTGCTGCAGATGCTCTTTCTCTTCACAGAACTCGTCAAGGGGCTCCATCGTTGATGCAGAGCATGTGGGCTGTATTTTCACTAGCAAGATTTCATGCGAGCAAAAAGATGGCGTAAGTTTGAACCGGAAACCTACGGCTTTTATAGGTTTGAAAATCCACAAATCAGAGCTCAGAATCCCACACAAAATCCATAAAATTACAGGCGCATGGACTCCCTGAGCCGTATTTATACGGAGAACACTCCGGTGTATGCATACAGGAATTTCTTGCAAAAAGGACAACTCACCACAAAAACAAGGTTTTTTAATCACGTGACACAGAAAATAGACCAAATACAGTCCTCTGATGTAATTCCCGCTGGTGGGAATGCGTGTGAGAGAGGCTCTGAATCAGGCTGAATATCCAGTACAAATGGGATTTTCCGTTCAAACTGTTGTTCCAACATGGGAGTAAAACATCTGATATGTCAGGGGTGCTTTATTCACCACTGTGACCACTCAAGTTACTCCCATTTTATATTTTCTTGTTTGTTTCCAAATGTGGATGCCCCAGAATATACATAAAATGTATGAAGAATCTATTCTGTGGGGAGGTGTCTGGTCGTTGGGGGTGTGGGCGACCTGGGGTCTGTTTTGCAATGAAGGGAGCGAATGAGTTCTGCCTCCACTATCTGCAGGACAGTGCTAGCACCCTCTCAACATAAAGTTGGGAGTTGATTGCGGGGGTCTTTTGTCCACCTTCACTTACTTGGGCTTGGACACCGCCTCCAATCATTGCAAACATATTTATTCTCCTTAAGTGTTAGATAACAGTCATCTTCATAGGATGCGTATAACTGGGTGCTCTCTGAATATTACATGACAGTTTTTTTCCCTTTTAATTATGGTTTACAATTGGTTAATTAATGCTATGTTTGCCCAGGTGTGAGCGTTTCCCCCAAAACACGTGAATTGCGTTTATCTAAAGATTTGGTCTCCCTTGTTGAAATATGCCCACCTTGGTGTACCCCATACTAGTCTAAATACCACATAGCTGCTGAGGTGTTGCTGGCGGTGCAATCCCTCTCCCACACATTTTTGCCCCTGATATTTCTCTACTCTTCTTCCTTCTCTTTTGACCTATAACTTCTCCCACTCTTCAAAATCTAGGCAACATCGTTGGATAATTTGAATATATATAGAATATAGGATGTGTTTAGCTTTATTCATGGTTAGTGATTGACAAACCTAAACCGAAAAGTTTGGGTTTGTACCGAACTTTTCAAGATCGAGTTCCCAAAGCCGAACACAGACTTCAGCCAGAAGTCTGTTTTGGAGTTTGGCATCGAGACCAAACATGGGAAAGCTTGTTGATGGGCTGCTGAGCAAGAAGCTGCTGTAACTCCCCTCTGCTCGATCCTCTTCCTGTCAGTGAGGGGGAGCGATGGTGGCAGTGGGGGTGACATTTGAAACTGGCCTCCAGCCTGCCAGACATTACAGACCTCTGAAATCAAGGACAATCAGATTATAAAATAGCTTCTATGCTTAGGTCATCAGACTGGTAACCAAATGCCCTTAATACATCATGTGAATTAATGTGTAAGCCTATTGCTACATTTACATACAAATGCCACCCTGGACTGAGATTTTTGCAAGGATTACAATTAATAATATATGCAGTCACCCTGATTGTACATATATGTTTTCTTTATTATGTTACTGAAAGTTTATGTTTAAATATGTTTTTGGAGTCTTAGATGGAATGGAGGAAATGCAGAGCAAGAATTTCATTGTTCAGAGTAACTGTAGTTTACTGTGCATATGACAATAAACGTTTTGGCCTTGATCATATGATGCTGCTTTGCTCCCTGCTTGCTCCCTCCGGCAGACTTGAATATCTGTGGGCACGAGCGCATATATCCAGGGTAGCAAGGGATGCCACAAAGCGCTGCAGCACAGAGCAAGCTGTAAACCACCCAAAATATTGTGTGTCAAGTTGAAGAGGCTTTGTATTTAATTAAATGTTAGAAAGACTCTCAATGCCATTTGAATAATTTGCCCTCACTGTTTAATATGTTGTATATTTTTTTTGTCTTTTATTCATGCTGATGTTTTTGTTTTTATGGCAATTTAAAAGCTGTTATTTAATTACAGAAAAAAAAAATCCATGTTCCATGTAATAAAGACCAAATAAATAGCTTGAGGTCTAAAAATAAAGGAATAGATAATCTATCATATCTGACTGATAGCTACAGTACATATTATGTGCAGAATGTGGATTGTGGCATGCCAGAATCCATCCTAAGATGCCCTCGTTAATTAAAAATCCCAGCAGGGATGAGTGATTTATTTGACATAACAATTTTTCAAGTTATGTGTTATGACAGTATACATTTCCTTACTTGATATGTTATGGTAACATGGTAAAAAGTGGCAAGAGAATTGAGCTTTTTGACAGTATATTAAAACATGTACTGTTTTCTGGCAGACTGATTTGTGTGTTTTAGTTGAAATACAATGAAACAGGTTTTTTTTTTATTGCTGAGCCCTCCGGTACCCTTACCTCTGAATTTCCTTTGCTATGATCAGTTAAAATCTAAAGGGCTCTCTTGGTAAGCATCAGCGTAAATAAGCATGCAGCACACACTCCTGGATGGTTTAATTCCCCCTTCATTTCAATGCAGAGCTAATACTAAAAATATTACTTGCGCAATGTTTCCAGAAAAAAAAGGAGCTACATTATCCCACTTATTTCATGATATCTCACAGATGTATCAAAAGATTCATGAGATATCAAAAGATTTATGAGAACAATTTAACTAACAATTTAACTAAACTCAATATTAAAAGGATTGACCAGTCAAATTTTAAAATGCATTGCCTGGCAGCTTACCTGATGCAGTGTCAGTCTTTTGCTGTCTGTTTGCTCTGGTTACTAAAAGGAAGGAGGATTTCTTCTTTATCTTCTTCTGCCTCCTGCACCTCCCCCCTGATCCAAACCACAAATAAAATACTGAGGTTCGTGTCAAGTTGACACCCCCCTTTCTTGGTGAGGCTTGAAAGGAGCTTTTTACACTGTCAGTCAATTCCAGCTCACTCTAATGCAAGGCACACTGTGTGCTTTTATGACCCTTCCACTCCCATCACAGAGGACATAGGGGACATGGGGAACACAATTTGAAACTTTATTCTATAATCACTCTGGAAGCTTTGTCTTAAAAAAAAAAAAAGATGACAACTTGCTTAGCCCTATGCAACTGACATTTTTTTGAGTGTCCTTAGACAATAACTTTAATGTTAAAGGGTCAGGGAGCCCACCGCTTATAACTTATTTTAAATTGTATGCAATAATAGGGGTCATGCTAATAATTAAGGTTGAGCTTTTGGGTGTGAATTGCAACCTGCAGCAGAGTGAACTTTTTAACTTTTAACACACAAAAAAATGAAAATATTTTTTGTTACATTATTTTTTCCAAAAGATCACCTGAAATCGAGAATTTTTACAAAAAGGTTTAAAGAGTAAATCCGTCTTTATGATGCCTTCTATGGTTAGGGTAGGCTTTAAAGATATGTGTGGGATTTGTCCCCTGGACAGGGTTACACTGTGAAACGAGTTTTTCCTGGGTTTGGGTGCAAGGGATGAGATGATGCCTACTCAGTTTCAAACATGAGTCCACAGGCAGGATTCCTGTTGAAATGCAGGTCCACTTTAAATGCAAATAAACCACAGCTACAGTCCATAATGAAAACAAGCTTCGCCTTTATTTGGGCAAACTTGTCCCATCAGCCCCTGACACATAGGGTGCCAGTTCCACTGTAACTGATTGGTCTCTACCTGGTCCACCCTCCAGGAGTCTGTCCAAGTGGGTTTTCACCCCTCGGGTAAAGAAACTCTAGCCACTGCTGTTACAGCAGGGTAATCCTTCTTGCTAACCACCAAAGGATGCTTGCTGAGATCCAGGTTGCAATTGACACCCAAAAGTACACACAAGGTCAAACTTGCTTCAACAAATAATTAGCATGATCCCCCTGCCACCTACTAGCAGTCTCCATGGGGGTCATGCTAATTATTTAATAAAGCATTGCATTGAGGATTGCAACCAGCATTTTCGGTGAGCTTTTTAGTTTGGATGCAAAAAAGGGCAAAATAAATGTATTCAAAACATTTTTTCCCCCAGAAATGACCTGTACATGTAAGGGGTATTTTTACAGATGAGGGACATCATTTTTCATATGAAGTAAGTAGATTCTTTTTACATTTTGGAAATAACAGCACCATGTGGGCTATGCTAAAGAATTTTTAGTTCTATTTATTGCCTATGCTAACCTGGCATTGCTCAGGGAGTGCTTTATAAGCTAGAGGTCTTTTTTTGTATTCAGTAACTTATTCATTTAGTATAGTATTTAATATAGTTTATAGTTTTCTGCATGACAGAGGGGTTTAGAAACCCCTCAGTGGTAGCAACTTGGAAATTATTATGGAAGTTATTTAAGAAACGATAATGTCAGGTAGTGCCATGTAGCGGCATGTAGCTTCGGGTGAACGCTGGGCGCTGTATGTGAAAACCACATTTAAGAAAGCCAATCTGGTGAGCGCCTCTAACAGCGCCATGTAGCGTCACATGACACTGTTAGAGGTGGCTCAGTGTATAGCGCCAGCGCTCTAGGTTCAGCAGCACCATGTAGTACCTGTCACTCAGTAGCGCTCTCCCATACATTTCATTTGGTTGTGTTTAAAGAGCGTGTTGCCAAAGTAAACTTTACATTATTTGTCTCAATTGGCCCATTGTGTGGGCTCTCCTGCCTTGCAAACAAACACTTTTATAGGTTTTCTTTTTTTTCATTTTTAAAACAATGTCATTCCATGTGTTTTCGCTCTGGTGCTGGTGTATACATGTTGAGAATCCGACTTTCTACAAAACGGCCATCTAATTGGACTGCAAAGGTAATTCATTTTAGACTTCAATGTCCGGCTCAACATTCAGGTCAGCTATCTACATAAGAAGATAAGAGTAACTCACGGCGGGTCATTTACTCTCTGCTTTACATTACATAGCTATGCCTGAAAATCTATCTTAATTGCCTTCAACACTACCAACAAATGAAGATTATATTAGAAAGCACATTTCCTCAACATAGCCAACCTTACAGTAGAAATGTTTCTGTACATCTTATTTATTTTATAACAAAACAGTGACAAAGCTAAATCTTAACCGAGGTTAATTAACTGTAAGAATTTGTAAACTGTCTGCAATTAAAATGTTTGGCATTGTAATTGTTTTCAAAAGTCAAAGATTAAAAGTACATTAAAGCATTAGATTGGAACGTTCGGCACAAATTTAATGCGTGCAATGCTAGCCATGACTGTACTCAAGACATGGGTGATTGGAAAAAAAAAAACCATGCACACTTGTACTAACTAACTGTGTATGCAGTGTTCACACATCACTTGCACTGACCTTATCTGTGATACACAATAGTGGCTGACTGGAAAAATCAACTAGAGATGAGCGAACTTTTGAAAAATTCGATTCGACTGATTCGCCGAATTTTCCGACAAAAATCGTTTCGACCCGAATAAATTCGCGACGAATCGCTATTAAAAACGGCTATTTCTGAGCCTCCTAGAGCCTCAATAGGGTTGTAAACCATTCAGCCTTGCTGTAACACGCACAGGATGCGTGCTGGGTTAGTTAAATAATACTTTGAAGAAATATCACATGCAGATCAGAGGCATCGCTAATAGAATCGCAGAGCGGCACAATTGCAGAGAGTTGAAGTGGCATCACTATGAGGGGCAGAAGGAGCCCAAATATACACTGGAGTTGGCCTCAGGAGCCCAAAAATTGGATGAATCACACCCTGGAGTTGGCAGAAGTTGGCAGCAGCAGCAGCAGGAGCCCAAATATACACTGGAGTTGGCTTCAGGAGCCCAAAAATTGGATGAATCACACCCTGGAGTTGGCAGGAGTTGGCAGCAGCAGCAGCAGGAGCCCAAATATACACTGGAGTTGGCTTCAGGAGCCCAAAAATTGGATGAATCACACCCTGGAGTTGGCAGGAGTTGACAGCAGCAGCAGCAGGAGCCCAAATATACACTGGAGTTGGCTTCAGGAGCCCAAAAATTGGATGAATCACACCCTGGAGTTGGCAGGAGTTGACAGTAGCAGCAGCAGGAGCCCAAATATACACTGGAGTTGGCCTCAGGAGCCCAAAAATTGGATGAATCACACCCTGGAGTTGGCAGGAGTTGACAGCAGCAGCAGCAGGAGCCCAAATATACACTGGAGTTGGCCTCAGGAGCCCAAAAATTGGATGAATCACACCCTGGAGTTGGCAGGAGTTGACAGTAGCAGCAGCAGGAGCCCAAATATACACTGGAGTTGGCCTCAGGAGCCCAAAAATTGGATGAATCACACCCTGGAGTTGGCAGGAGTTGACAGTAGCAGCAGCAGGAGCCCAAATATACACTGGAGTTGGCCTCAGGAGCCCAAAAATTGGATGAATCACACCCTGGAGTTGGCAGGAGTTGACAGTAGCAGCAGCAGGAGCCCAAATATACACTGGAGTTGGCTTCAGGAGCCCAAAAATTGGATGAATCACACCCTGGAGTTGGCAGCAGCAGCAGCAGGAGCCCAAATATACACTGGAGTTGGCTTCAGGAGCCCAAAAATTGGATGAATCACACCCTGGAGTTGGCAGCAGCAGCAGCAGGAGCCCAAATATACACTGGAGTTGGCCTCAGGAGCCCAAAAATTGGATGAATCACACCCTGGAGTTGGCAGGAGTTGACAGTAGCAGCAGCAGGAGCCCAAATATACACTGGAGTTGGCCTCAGGAGCCCAAAAATTGGATGAATCACACCCTGGAGTTGGCAGGAGTTGACAGTAGCAGCAGCAGGAGCCCAAATATACACTGGAGTTGGCCTCAGGAGCCCAAAAATTGGATGAATCACACCCTGGAGTTGGCAGGAGTTGACAGTAGCAGCAGCAGGAGCCCAAATATACACTGGAGTTGGCTTCAGGAGCCCAAAAATTGGATGAATCACACCCTGGAGTTGGCAGCAGCAGCAGCAGGAGCCCAAATATACACTGGAGTTGGCTTCAGGAGCCCAAAAATTGGATGAATCACACCCTGGAGTTGGCAGCAGCAGCAGCAGGAGCCCAAATATACACTGGAGTTGGCCTCAGGAGCCCAAAAATTGGATGAATCACACCCTGGAGTTGGCAGGAGTTGACAGTAGCAGCAGCAGGAGCCCAAATATACACTGGAGTTGGCCTCAGGAGCCCAAAAATTGGATGAATCACACCCTGGAGTTGGCAGGAGTTGACAGTAGCAGCAGCAGGAGCCCAAATATACACTGGAGTTGGCTTCAGGAGCCCAAAAATTGGATGAATCACACCCTGGAGTTGGCAGGAGTTGACAGTAGCAGCAGCAGGAGCCCAAATATACACTGGAGTTGGCCTCAGGAGCCCAAAAATTGGATGAATCACACCCTGGAGTTGGCAGGAGTTGACAGTAGCAGCAGCAGGAGCCCAAATATACACTGGAGTTGGCTTCAGGAGCCCAAAAATTGGATGAATCACACCCTGGAGTTGGCAGAAGTTGGCAGCAGCAGCAGCAGGAGCCCAAACATTACTTTAAACAGACCCTGGGGTTGGCCTCAGGAGCCCAAAAATTGGATGAATCACACCCTGTGGAGAGTCATGTGGAGAAAAAGTAGCTTAGTTAGTAATATCTACATAAAATTATGAATAAACAAATGCAAAAGTTTGCCAAAGTGAAGTTTTGTTTGAGGGTGTGTTTCCACCTTTTAATTAAATCAGAAACAAGAAGGTGTCATTGCCTCTGACTAATTAGCCCTCAAAAATTCTTGGAATTTTTAATCTGGAATCATGTCTGATCCGTCTTATCCGAAGAATATTAATAAAAAGTAAGAGTAACGTAAAGGATTTTTTATCAATACTTACTTGTGGTCCGATGCGGAGGAATGTCTGTAACTTGAGAGCAGCGCCTTAAATCTGTTTTGCACGATCCATCTTTCTTGGTCTGGCCCCGTCATCAATCTACTGGAATACATCAGGCATTGTTGGGAGGAAAGCTTGGCTGATCCATGCGCCATTCATTTCCACGCAGGGCAGTCTCTGGAAAAAAAAAGTCTGTATAAACCAGGGTCTTTTTCATATAAAAACAAATGGTTATTCTTGCTTTTCAACCATATGTTCCACAGCTTTACCAGTCATTGTGTCAGCCAATGAAGCAACTTTGTCTGGAAGTGCTGCAAAAGCAGTCCACTGCATCACAAGTGGCATCTGACACCCCCAGTCAACTGTCTGCCTGTTATGCTTTGGGTTCAGCTCCACTATCCATTGATCTGATATCCAAGATCTGATAATCATAAAATTCAGCAGCTACTGCCCAGCCAAGAAGTGGAGGAGACACTCGCCTCTTCTTCCACTATCCGGCAACTAGTGATGAGGAGAGTGTCGTGGGAGGAGGTGTTGCAAGCCGAGGTAGTGGAAGAGGGTCCCTGGAGTCTGCGGCGGTGGCGGCGGCAGCAGCAGCGAATTATTGCGGACTGTTGGTAGGAAAAATCAGCTACTCAGCGATGTGGCAGTGTTCCATGCAGCATCCTGTGGAGAAAAAGTAGGTTAGTTAGTGTATATACATAAAATTATGAATAGACAAATGCAATAGTATTGCGAAAGTGAAGTTTTGTTTGAGGGTGTGTTTCCACCTTGCAATTAAATCAGAAACAACTAGCTATCATTTGCCTCTGAATAATTAGCCCTCAAAAATTCTTGGAATTTTTAATCTTGATGTCTGAGGGATTTCTCCTCTCAGACAGCGTCACCATAAGTCCAGCCTGCTGCATTACCCAGTGGTGGACCTTTCAGAGAACTGATGGCTTGTGCCGAGCCGAGGTGGAGAGTCACATGGCATGGTTGTTGAACAGAAGGTGGGCCAGTCCTTTAGCCTGTCAGTGTGTACCAAAGTGCACAGTGTTGTCTACGCCTGGAGCTGTAACTATAGACTCATGGTGGACAATATATATCCTTTTAGGCCCCCTTGGTGATTGTGGTTTCACGCTGTTCTTCACATGGTTTTCCTTGACCATCAGAGTCACACATGGGAGGAACTACTAAAAATGAGAACTCAATCCATGAAAGCATTGCTTAATCCACGAAAACTGCAAATTTGGACCCATGGTGACTGACACTTGGAAGAACATCTTGTTTGCGCTGCGACAAGGAAGCCAGAGTCATGCGTCCTGACATGGCACACGTGTTCAGTCTAGTTTTGAAGTCTTGCCCCCATCTGAAAGACATCCGAACAACAGGAAAGAAAGTTAGCATGCACTTCTGGCACTCCTACACCACCAAGCACAACCTTATTGAGCCTCAGCGTCACAAAGGTGTACCCCACCATAGTCTGATTTGCGATGTTTCCACCCGTTGGAATTCCACCCTCCATATGCAGGATCCACTATAGCAGTGATCCCCAACCCTGTCCTCAAGGCCCACCAACAGGCCAGGCTTTGCAGATCTCCACAAAGATGCTCAGGTGGAGTAATTAGTGCAGCTGCAGAGCAATAGAGCTGGCTATTTGGAGATCCAAAAAACATGACATGTTGGTGGGCCTTGAGGACAGGGTTGAGGACCACTGCACTATAGGAACAGAGAAAAGCCATCACGGATTTCTGGATGATCCAAACGGATAGGGGGACACCCCTGTGTAAATTCAATGTAAACCATTGGCAGCTCATACGTGACACCGACCGTTTGCTCAGGCCCTTTGAGGAAGCTACGTTATTAGTCAGTTGCCAGGACTATGAGATGAACGATGAGATTCCACTGCTTCATGTACTACAACACATGTTGGAAAGCATGGCTGGTCAGGGCACTGGAGACATGGCACATACATTTCACAGCCACATGAAGCCTGTGGGGGCTGAAGTGGAGGAGGAGGAGGGGGTGGGGCACAGCAAACCACAGTTTAGGTTTCACAAAATGACCATTTTATCTAGTCATCTGACAGGAGAGGAGGTGCAGCCACAGGAGCTAGAGGGTTGTGAGTAAGGCGAGACAGAGGACCCAGACACACCATGGCAGTTTACAGTGGAGATGGAGACAGGTAGTCCCTCCGAGTCACTTGCACAAATGGCACGATGCATGCTCACATGCATGCGTACTAGTGAGCGCAGAATTGTCTCCATTTGTCAGCGGGAAGACTTCTGGCTCTCCAACTTATTGGACCCTCGCTTCCGGCACAAAATGGGGGCATTTTTTACGCCCACTGAGAGGGAGGAAAAACTGACCTACTACAGAGACATCCCACGTAGTCAGTTGGGCGATGTCTATTTGCGCCATGGCCCATACTCCCGCAGGTCTGACTCTAGGGGAACTTTGCGATCACCTTCCACTGCCATGGCTGCTGGGGGGGTGGAAGGAGCAGCAGCAGCTCCATCAGCAGCAACCTCAGTCTTCAGTCGCTAGTGAGTAGCTTTCTACACCCGCATAGTGAGTCTACTCATGAGAAGCAGGAAGACCTGGAGCTGGACCTCAAACAGCAGGTCATGTCATACCTTGACATGACCATGCCAACACACCTTCAAGATCCACTGGATTTGCTGGGAAGCCAAACTTGACTTGTGCCCGCAACTAGCAGAGTTTGCCCTGGAAAAGCTGTACTGGCCGGACAGTAGTTGATTTAGATGGCAACTGGGCTGCTCTATATAACGAAGCAAAATGGCAAATTTACCTCACTATATAAGCTATTGCCCCTCAGATTTACACAGGGGCTGCTCTATATTATGCTGCAAAATGGCAAATTAACCTCACAATATAAGCCATTGCAGCTCTATATAAATAAAAATAAATAAATAAAAAAAGGGCCTGTAGAAGCTTATTTAGTATAACAGATAGGGTGACATGTGCTGGTTTGGGATGCCCATATGGGCTAGTGTTTTGGCAGCAGTACAAAAACCAATGCAAAATGCAATAGCTTAATAAAGCTGATGCTGATCAACGCTTATTTAGTATAACAGATGGGGTGCAACATGCAGGTTTGGGATGCCCTGCGGCCTGGTGTATTTAAAGCAGACCAAAACCAATTCAAAATGCAATAACTTAATAAAGCTGAGGCTGTAGATGCTTATTTAGTATAAACAGGTAGGGTGCAAGGTGCAGCTTTGGGGTGCCCTGCGGCCTGGTTAAATGAAAGCAGTCAAAAAGGAAGTGCAAACTGAAGTAGCTTAATGAAGCTGATGCTGATCAACGCTTATGTTGTATACCAGATAGGGTGCAAGGTGCAGCTTTGGGGTGCCCTGCGGCCTGGTTTATTAAAATCAGTCAAAAACAAGTGCAAACTGAAGTAGCCTGATCAACGCTTATGTTGTATAACAGATAGGTTTAAAATAGCATGTGCCTTGGGATGCCCGTGTGGCCTGTTATATTTCAAGCTGAACAAAAAGTAACAATAATCCAAGTATGAGACATCATTTTGACCTTCTTCACAGCGCCATACTTTGAAAAAAAAAAATTAATTTCATGCCGATCAATCCAAAGGTCAATGCCCCTAACAAAAATAGTGTTCGGCATAAGTTTTCCTTCTGGAAGGACGTAACCTTTAGTTTACATGGTTGGGGTAGGTTATCTTACAAATTGGGATACCCCAGGCAGCAGTGTCATTGAAAGAGACAGATTGTAATGCAGGCCATACGCAAGCAGAGAAACTCAGGCTGCAACAGGCCTATTTAGTTTACATGGTTGGGGTAGGTTATCTTACAAATTGGGATACCCCACTGTATATGAAACCGAATATAAATGCACACCCAAAAGTGGACACTCAGCCTCCAAGAGGCCTGCTTAGTTTAAATAAGAGAGCTGCTTAGTATGGTAGGTAGGTTATGTTATGTTACAGAATGGGATGCCCCAAGCAGACTTGAGATCAGTATATATGCACACAGCAGCAGTGTGTTAGCAGGCTCATACAGGCCAAATTTCTTTAAATAAATGTGCAGCTTACAGTAAATGCAGAGGCTAATGGTATGTTACAGAATGGGATGCCCCAAAGCTGACTTGAGATCAGTATATATGCACACAGCAGCAGTGTGTTAGCAGGCTCATACAGGCCAAATTTCTTTAAATAACTGTGCAGCTTACAGTAAATGCAGAGGCTAATGGTATGTTACAGAATGGGATGCCCCAGAGCTGACTTGAGATCAGTATATATGCACACAGCAGCAGTGTGTTAGCAGGCTCATACAGGCCAAATTTCTTTAAATAAATGTGCAGCTTACAGTTAATGCAGAGGCTAATGGTATGTTACAGAATGGGATGCCCCAAGCAGACTTGAGATCAGTATATATGCACACAGCAGCAGTGTGTTAGCAGGCTCATACAGGCCAAATTTCTTTAAATAAATGTGCAGCTTACAGTAAATGCAGAGGCTAATGGTATGTTACAGAATGGGATGCCCCAAAGCTGACTTGAGATCAGTATATATGCACACAGCAGCAGTGTGTTAGCAGGCTCATACAGGCCAAATTTCTTTAAATAAATGTGCAGCTTACAGTAAATGCAGAGGCTAATGGTATGTTACAGAATGGGATGCCCCAAAGCTGACTTGAGATCAGTATATATGCACACAGCAGCAGTGTGTTAGCAGGCTCATACAGGCCAAATTTCTTTAAATAAATGTGCAGCTTACAGTAAATGCAGAGGCTAATGGTATGTTACAGAATGGGATGCCCCAGAGCTGACTTGAGATCAGTATATATGCACACAGCAGCAGTGTGTTAGCAGGCTCATACAGGCCAAATTTCTTTAAATAACTGTGCAGCTTACAGTTAATGCAGAGGCTAATGGTATGTTACAGAATGGGATGCCCCAAGCAGACTTGAGATCAGTATATATGCACACAGCAGCAGTGTGTTAGCAGGCTCATACAGGCCAAATTTCTTTAAATAAATGTGCAGCTTACAGTAAATGCAGAGGCTAATGGTATGTTACAGAATGGGATGCCCCAAGCAGACTTGAGATCAGTATATATGCACACAGCAGCAGTGTGTTAGCAGGCTCATACAGGCCAAATTTCTTTAAATAACTGTGCAGCTTACAGTTAATGCAGAGGCTAATGGTATGTTACAGAATGGGATGCCCCAAAGCTGACTTGAGATCAGTATATATGCACACAGCAGCAGTGTGTTAGCAGGCTCATACAGGCCAAATTTCTTTAAATAACTGTGCAGCTTACAGTTAATGCAGAGGCTAATGGTATGTTACAGAATGGGATGCCCCAAAGCTGACTTGAGATCAGTATATATGCACACAGCAGCAGTGTGTTAGCAGGCTCATACAGGCCAAATTTCTTTAAATAAATGTGCAGCTTACAGTAAATGCAGAGGCTAATGGTATGTTACAGAATGGGATGCCCCAAAGCTGACTTGAGATCAGTATATATGCACACAGCAGCAGTGTGTTAGCAGGCTCATACAGGCCAAATTTCTTTAAATAAATGTGCAGCTTACAGTAAATGCAGAGGCTAATGGTATGTTACAGAATGGGATGCCCCAGAGCTGACTTGAGATCAGTATATATGCACACAGCAGCAGTGTGTTAGCAGGCTCATACAGGCCAAATTTCTTTAAATAACTGTGCAGCTTACAGTTAATGCAGAGGCTAATGGTATGTTACAGAATGGGATGCCCCAAGCAGACTTGAGATCAGTATATATGCACACAGCAGCAGTGTGTTAGCAGGCTCATACAGGCCAAATTTCTTTAAATAACTGTGCAGCTTACAGTTAATGCAGAGGCTAATGGTATGTTACAGAATGGGATGCCCCAAGCAGACTTGAGATCAGTATATATGCACACAGCAGCAGTGTGTTAGCAGGCTCATACAGGCCAAATTTCTTTAAATAAATGTGCAGCTTACAGTAAATGCAAAGGCTAATGGTATGTTACAGAATGGGATGCCCCAAAGCTGACTTGAGATCAGTATATATGCACACAGCAGCAGTGTGTTAGCAGGCTCATACAGGCCAAATTTCTTTAAATAACTGTGCAGCTTACAGTAAATGCAGAGGCTAATGGTATGTTACAGAATGGGATGTCCCAAAAACCAGAGAGCACCTGGCAGGCAGCAGTAAGACTATGCACAGCAAAAGTGTCTTTATCATGCCTAATTTCAATTAGAATAGGTGCAAATGGTTAGGTTCTTAAATAGAGGCTGGTGTAGTCACAGAATGGGATGCCCTAAAAACCAGCAGTAAGTACACCTGGCAGGGACAAGTAGTGCTATGCCCAGCAAAAGTGTCTTTATCAGGCTAATTTCAAATATGATAAGAGCAAATGCTTATATGGTCTTAAACAGAGGCTGCTTTAGTCACAGAATGGGATGCCCCGGGCAGGAATCGAGCTGCCAGGGTACAGTAGTGCTTTGGCCAGCAAAAGTGTCTTTATCAGGCCTAATTTCAAATATGATAAGAGCAAATGCTTATATGGTCTTAAACAGAGGCTGCTTTAGTCACAGAATGGGATGCCCCGGGCAGGAATCGAGCTGCCAGGGTACAGTAGTGCTTTGGCCAGCAAAAGTGTCTTTATCAGGCCTAATTTCAAATATGATAAGAGCAAATGCTTATATGGTCTTAAACAGAGGCTGCTTTAGTCACAGAATGGGATGCCCCGGGCAGGAATCGAGCTGCCAGGGTACAGTAGTGCTTTGGCCAGCAAAAGTGTCTTTATCAGGCCTAATTTCAAATATGATTAGAGCAAATGCTTATATGGTCTTAAACAGAGGCTGCTTTAGTCACAGAATGGGATGCCCCGGGCAGGAATCGAGCTGCCAGGGTACAGTAGTGCTTTGGCCAGCAAAAGTGTCTTTATCAGGCCTAATTTCAAATATGATTAGAGCAAATGCTTATATGGTCTTAAACAGAGGCTGCTTTAGTCACAGAATGGGATGCCCCGGGCAGGAATCGAGCTGCCAGGGTACAGTAGTGCTTTGGCCAGCAAAAGTGTCTTTATCAGGCCTAATTTCAAATATGATTAGAGCAAATGCTTATATGGTCTTAAACAGAGGCTGCTTTAGTCACAGAATGGGATGCCCCGGGCAGGAATCGAGCTGCCAGGGTACAGTAGTGCTTTGGCCAGCAAAAGTGTCTTTATCAGGCCTAATTTCAAATATGATTAGAGCAAATGCTTATATGGTCTTAAACAGAGGCTGCTTTAGTCACAGAATGGGATGCCCCGGGCAGGAATCGAGCTGCCAGGGTACAGTAGTGCTTTGGCCAGCAAAAGTGTCTTTATCAGGCCTAATTTCAAATATGATTAGAGCAAATGCTTATATGGTCTTAAACAGAGGCTGCTTTAGTCACAGAATGGGATGCCCCGGGCAGGAATCGAGCTGCCAGGGTACAGTAGTGCTTTGGCCAGCAAAAGTGTCTTTATCAGGCCTAATTTCAAATATGATTAGAGCAAATGCTTATATGGTCTTAAACAGAGGCTGCTTTAGTCACAGAATGGGATGCCCCGGGCAGGAATCGAGCTGCCAGGGTACAGTAGTGCTTTGGCCAGCAAAAGTGTCTTTATCAGGCCTAATTTCAAATATGATTAGAGCAAATGCTTATATGGTCTTAAACAGAGGCTGCTTTAGTCACAGAATGGGATGCCCCGGGCAGGAATCGAGCTGCCAGGGTACAGTAGTGCTTTGGCCAGCAAAAGTGTCTTTATCAGGCCTAATTTCAAATATGATTAGAGCAAATGCTTATATGGTCTTAAACAGAGGCTGCTTTAGTCACAGAATGGGATGCCCCGGGCAGGAATCGAGCTGCCAGGGTACAGTAGTGCTTTGGCCAGCAAAAGTGTCTTTATCAGGCCTAATTTCAAATATGATTAGAGCAAATGCTTATATGGTCTTAAACAGAGGCTGCTTTAGTCACAGAATGGGATGCCCCGGGCAGGAATCGAGCTGCCAGGGTACAGTAGTGCTTTGGCCAGCAAAAGTGTCTTTATCAGGCCTAATTTCAAATATGATTAGAGCAAATGCTTATATGGTCTTAAACAGAGGCTGCTTTAGTCACAGAATGGGATGCCCCGGGCAGGAATCGAGCTGCCAGGGTACAGTAGTGCTTTGGCCAGCAAAAGTGTCTTTATCAGGCCTAATTTCAAATATGATTAGAGCAAATGCTTATATGGTCTTAAACAGAGGCTGCTTTAGTCACAGAATGGGATGCCCCGGGCAGGAATCGAGCTGCCAGGGTACAGTAGTGCTTTGGCCAGCAAAAGTGTCTTTATCAGGCCTAATTTCAAATATGATTAGAGCAAATGCTTATATGGTCTTAAACAGAGGCTGCTTTAGTCACAGAATGGGATGCCCCGGGCAGGAATCGAGCTGCCAGGGTACAGTAGTGCTTTGGCCAGCAAAAGTGTCTTTATCAGGCCTAATTTCAAATATGATTAGAGCAAATGCTTATATGGTCTTAAACAGAGGCTGCTTTAGTCACAGAATGGGATGCCCCGGGCAGGAATCGAGCTGCCAGGGTACAGTAGTGCTTTGGCCAGCAAAAGTGTCTTTATCAGGCCTAATTTCAAATATGATTAGAGCAAATGCTTATATGGTCTTAAACAGAGGCTGCTTTAGTCACAGAATGGGATGCCCCGGGCAGGAATCGAGCTGCCAGGGTACAGTAGTGCTTTGGCCAGCAAAAGTGTCTTTATCAGGCCTAATTTCAAATATGATTAGAGCAAATGCTTATATGGTCTTAAACAGAGGCTGCTTTAGTCACAGAATGGGATGCCCCGGGCAGGAATCGAGCTGCCAGGGTACAGTAGTGCTTTGGCCAGCAAAAGTGTCTTTATCAGGCCTAATTTCAAATATGATTAGAGCAAATGCTTATATGGTCTTAAACAGAGGCTGCTTTAGTCACAGAATGGGATGCCCCGGGCAGGAATCGAGCTGCCAGGGTACAGTAGTGCTTTGGCCAGCAAAAGTGTCTTTATCAGGCCTAATTTCAAATATGATTAGAGCAAATGCTTATATGGTCTTAAACAGAGGCTGCTTTAGTCACAGAATGGGATGCCCCGGGCAGGAATCGAGCTGCCAGGGTACAGTAGTGCTTTGGCCAGCAAAAGTGTCTTTATCAGGCCTAATTTCAAATATGATTAGAGCAAATGCTTATATGGTCTTAAACAGAGGCTGCTTTAGTCACAGAATGGGATGCCTCACAGCAGACTTAAGATCAGTTCAGTATATATGCACAGTTAGTTACTATAAGCAGCCTGAAAACGCTAACAAAGGCTGGATGAAAAAAAAAAAATCTCCCTGTCAGCCAGCTCCGTTTTTCCTACCTTTCCCTGGCTTTCTGTCTGTCTCCTGTCTGTCTCCTGCCTGTCTCCTGCCTGTCTCCAGCCTGTCCCTGTCTGTCCCTGTCTCCAGCCTGTCTCCAGCCTGTCTAACTGCCTCAGCTACACAGCGTTCTGTCTGTCTGTCACGAATGCAATAGAGAAATGAGGAAAAGCAAGATGGCCGCCGTTAAATACCGCTGTGTGACGTCACCGGGCTTGCTGGCTGCTGATAGGCTGCATGTGACTGCCCCAGCTTGCACTGGCGCGGGATACATGTCCAGACATGTCCCGCCCGCCATCTTAGAATGCCTGTAATGTAAATGAATGGATGTTAAAGGAAAACTTCGAGTGATCGAATCGCGGGGAAATTCGGATTCGATCCGAATCGAATTTTTCCTGAAATTCGGATCGAATCCGGGTTCGTCCGGATCGATTCGCTCATCCCTAAAATCAACCTAACAATTCACCTCTAGATAGGGGAACCCTCAGGGATCATAGATTGCTAGTCTAATTAAGTTATGATTATATTATGCATATGGGTAGCTTAAGCTAGAGTTAACACATACTACTTTTATATGGTTTAATAGGGTTCTCCCATAAGCATGTCTCCACCTTGGAGTCCCAGCTTGCTTGCTGTGTACTAAAGGTAGAAATTATTTCCTGAATAGTCTGAAAGCAGACAAATTCCCATTTTTATTCTGGTCCACTGGGTTGGATGATGTCCTATAGATCTTGCTAATGGCCTGCAAAAAAGAAGTGCTGCTTGGTTTTCTGGATGCACTGCATTGTGGGTTATGTCGGATTAATCCAAGCAGCAGCTTGGCTGGAATGCTGGGAAAGGAAACCTCCAGGGTGCTCCGAGATGGCAGCAACCTGGAGAAAATAGGTAAGGCAGCATTTCAGTTTGAGTGGATTCAGTACCTCCTCCGCCACCCCCTCCATCCTCACAGCTAACAGCTGAGCAATTTGCCACATACTTCAAAGACAAAATCGACATGATTCGAAGTGGCTTAACCCCTCAGAACACCTCTCTCCTACCAACATCACCCCTGCCCCACTCATTAACTCATTTCACACTGTTAACTGCTCAAGGTCTCTCCTCCCTGGTCTCAAAGGCTCACCTGACCACCTGCTCCCTTAATACCATTCCATCCCACCTTATCCCTTTAACTGTCTCCATCTGTCATTCCAGCCCTAATATCTTTATTCAACCTCTCCCTCTCCACTGGTACCTTTCCCTCCGCCTATAAGCATGCTGTTATAACTCCACTCATCAAAAAACCCTCTTTAGACCCCTCTGCCCTCCCCAGTTACCGCCCAATCTCTCTGCTCCCTTTCTCATCCAAGCTTCTTGAACAGCATGTCCATACAGAACTTACCAACTATCTGTCTACAAACTCCCTTCTAGATCCCCTCCAATCTGGTTTCCGCTCATGTCATTCTACCGAAACTGCACTCACCAAAGTCACCAATGATCTACTGACAGCCAAATCCAAAGGCCACTACTCTGCTCTCATTTCTCTCGACTTATCATCTGCTTTTGACACAGTCGACCATGCTCTGCTTCTCAATATTCTTTCTTCTCTTGGAATCCAAGGTCTCGCACTCTCTTGGCCCTCCTTCTATCTCTCTCACCGCACATTTAGTGTATCTTACTCAAACACCATTTCCTCTCCCCGGCCTCTGTCTGTTGGGGTACCACAAGGCTCAGTCCTAGGACCCCTATTTTTTTCAATATACCTCCTGTCATCTCCAACTCAAAAATATCTCCCGCATCCGTCCCTTCCTCTCACCTGTCACCACTAAGATGCTGGCTGCTGACTGGACCACTGCAACACCCTCCTCTGTGGCTTGCCAACAAACAGACTAGCTCCCCTCCAATCTATTCTAAACTCTGCTGCTCGCCTCATCTATCTCTCCTCTCGCTTCTCCAGTGCTGTCCCCCTCTGTCAAACCCTCCACTGGTCACCTGTCTCCCATAGAGTTCAGTTCAAACTTCTAACGCTAACCTACAAAACTCTCTCTAACCAGGCCCCTTCCTACATTTCATCTCTGATCCAGCATTACCAACCCAAGCGCAACCTCCGTTCTGCCTCTGACATTCTCCTGTCCTCTTCCTTGGGTACTCCCTCGCACTCCCGCCTTCAAAACTTCTCCCGTGCCTCCCCACTTCTCTGGAATGCACTTCCCCGCTCGATCCACCACTCTCCATCACTCCAAGCCTTTAAAAGTGCCCTCAAAACTCACTTCTTCAGACAAGCATACGACCTGGCTTAAGCAACTCCTATAACCTTCAATGGCACATGCAGCCATACTCAAGCTCTACCACTTGTGAACCCGCCCCCTTTGTCTCCACCCCCATCCTTTAGACTGTAAGCTCACAAGGGCAGGGCACTCCTCCCTATTGTCTCCTGTGCTTACAACACTTAGTTTTAACCTGTGGCATCTAGTTTTGTATTGTTCTCTGTATTATATGTTTTACCCTGTCTGTATTCATACCTTTTAAAGCGCTACGGAAGTTGATGGCGCTATATAAATAAACAATAATAATAATAATAATGCAGTAGCAAATGTGAGTGTTGACAATGTTTCAGGATAATGCATGCAGATGGGACAAGTAAACTTTGGGGTGCTTTTTTACCTGCCTTACTGGGGAGGGAGGTAAACTGAAATGTCTGGGCAAGTATTTCATGCTAGCAGGTCGAATAGGGCTTAAGTTCATATGAATGTGCTACTGAACATTGCAGTCAAATCCATTCTGTACAAGTAAACATATTTTTGCATAAATGCAAAAGTGTGCTTACATGCAAGAAAGTAGTGGCATCCACATACAGAACAGCAAGAAATGTTTGCACAATAGGCAGATCTGTGCAAATATATACATGCATTGATGCTTAGCTGCTAAGGGGAGAAAGCATGTATCTATATGCAGAGATTTTTATTTGTGTTCCTTATCTGATTTTATTGTATATTCATCTGTAAATGGTGGAGAGCAATTTCTTGGCACCTTTTTATCGAATGGGAAAGGTCAGGTGACTTCTGAATGATGTGTACATAATATAATATTTTCGTATGTAAGATGGTTTTGCATGTATGCTCTAATGTTGAAAAAAATTACAGAGGAAAAATGGTGCTGAATCACAACACTTAAAAAGAGCACGTGAAAATGCACACGTCTAAAAAAAAACAGTGGGGAAATCAAAATTCACATGGTGCTAATTCAGTGCTAATATTCTGTGCCCTATGTTAGGGCCTGGTTTATTGAGCACGCATTTACAAATGTTTTGGTGTACAACAGCATATAAGAGCACATGGTTCAATGCTCCCAAAGGGTATGATCAAAAAGTTACAGAGCATGTTATTTCACTCATTTTTTTCTATTTCATTTAACATGACAGTGGTAAAAATATCTGAATTTTATTGTACTGCATTTTTTGGTGTTCTTGGTCTCTGTATGGACAAAAAAAAACATATACTCATCTTTAGACAGCTGTTTGAGGTCCAAACAGTGCTGCATTATTTGGGTGAAGGTGTAAGTCAACGTCCCCGCCCCACTCACATGGGCTGCCACCTTCTCTGCCAATGTCCTCTTTTCATGTGTGTTGGGCTTGAAGTCGTACCATTGGTCCATGAAAGTCTGCAAACAACAAACAGATGTACATTGTTAACTTATGTCCTCTGTTTTGGTCTCCTTTAGCTCCACATGCACATCCCTGCCCCTTTAAGTAATTTTCAGGGACAGCGCAAGCACCCAAGCCTCGTATACACTAGTGTATAGTGGCAAATTACAAGCGCAGACACACTTAGGCCAAAAGGAACGCGTACCTCTCAACTCCGCTACTACTGTTGGATAGGGCTCACTGTCTGTGGCCAGCAACAAGGTGAAGCCAGCTGTCTAATCTCAAAATAGTAGGGGATTGCATAGTAATGTCAAACATAAATCACCTAGACACCACTGTGACATATACAAACTTGCCAAAGTGGTCCATGTAACAGTGGCAGCAAAGTACTGTGGGCCTGTAACGTTGGAAGTCCATACCTCTGCCATTACTGTGGTGCCATGTGCCTACATTTATATTTTGTGGCTACTCTGTTGCACCTTGGCAAGAGTGTAATGCAGCACCCATGTGTATGCGAATGGCATGAAAGTGTGACTTACCATCATAATGTCCTCCTGCTGCTCACGGGTGAACACGGTGGGTGCCATGTTGGTCGTCTGCTGATCCACACAAGCCACTTTGAGTTTGTCACCTGAAGCAGTTTAAGGCATCAGCAATGGGAGTCAGAAAACTAGGGCTCCCGAGGCTCCCAGCACAGCCACCTGCGGATCAACCAATGATCGGGACATTTGGGTGTGTGCAATAATAAGTCTCTGGAACAGTCCCGGTTGGGGGGTTTATGGGCATCCCCTATTTTGTTGCGTATGTTTTTCAGGTTAAAATCCAGAGCACTGCACCACATTGACCTCTAATTAGTTGTTGCCATTCCATACCCCAGTGGTTTTCAGTAATTCATTACATACAAAGCATTAAAATTGGATTGCAATCTTCCCAGAGGAAGCCAGTTGCGTCAGTTCATTTAGTAAAAGGGTGCTAATTCCCTTTTACCTCCATGGTGTACTTTTTTTGTTAATTTTGCATTGTTTAAGGTTTTTATTGATATTTACCCACTAATATAGGGACTTTTTGTATTAGTGAATCAATATTGTTTTATGCACTGGCTCTCTTTTTGATTTATTGATCTACTGGGAGTGCATTATATACACTTTAGTACTGGCCTCATATTTTCCGTGTTGGGTGATTCTGAGCCTTGTTTCTGTGGCCGAGTTCTGCTTTTTGCAGGAAATTACGGTATGTGTATGCCAAAACAAGTGTTTGCTGTATAAATACGGCTCAAGGCATCTGTGCGTTCATAATTATACAGGTTTAACCTTTGCTTGCGTGGGATTCAGAGCCCTGATTTTGTGGGTTTTATGACCTATAAAAACCGCACTATGCAGACCCCAGGACAGACCCCAGTGTGGGCCCCACTGCGGAGTCTACAGCAGAGCTCCATGTAGAGCCAACGGGGGGGCCAAAGGCCGAGCAGCATTGCCACAGCCAGGCCTGCTCTTTCCCCAGCCAGTATCCTGGAATCCATCTGTTCTGGGCATGGGTGTGGGCATGGTAGTGGGCATAGTTATTCTCCCTTCAGCCCAGACACCACCCAGAAGACCACAGGATCGGCCACTGACCCTGGGCATAAACCAACAAGGCGAAAGTTGAGCAGATGATTTCATGATGCCCAGCTAGAGGTTCTGCTGGATGATGTTGCCAAAAATTATGATTAACCCCCAAAGCGTTGTGGGAGCAGTTATGGTTGGTGACAGGAGCGGACCAGAACCCAAAGATGGTGGCCAGTAGGGATGAGCGAATCGATCCGGACGAACCCGGATTCGATCCGAATTTCAGGAAAAATTCGATTCGGATCGAATCCGAATTTCCCCGCGATTCGATCGCTCGAAGTTTTCCTTTAACATCCATTCATTTACATTACAGGCATTCTAAGATGGCGGACGGGACATGTCCAGACATCAACCCCGCGCCAGTGCAAGCTGGGACAGTCACATGCAGCCTATCAGCAGCCAGCAAGCCCGGTGACGTCACAGCGGTATTTAAGGCCGGCCATCTTGCTTTCCTGCCTCATTTCTCTATTGCATTCGTGAGAGACAGGACGCTGCTGTAGGCAGGGAGAGAGACAGTTAGACAGGCAGGGACAGACAGGGACAGGCTGGAGACAGGCAGGAGACAGACAGGAGACAGACAGAAAGTCAGCGAAAAACAGGGAAAGGTAGAAAAATCGGAGGCTGTCAGCCTGTCACAGGGAGTTTTTTTTTTTTTTTCATCCAGCCTGACAGGCTTTGTTAGCGTTTTCAGGCTGCTTATACTAACTAACTGTGCATATATACTGAACTGATCTTAAGTCTGCTGTGAGGCATCCCATTCTGTGACTACAGCAGCCTCTGTTTAAGACCATATAACCATTTGCTCTTATTATATTTGAAATTAGCCTGATAAAGACACTTTTGCTCGGCATAGTACTTCTGGACCCTGCCAGGGCATCCCATTCTGTGACTACAGCAGCCTCTGTTTAAGACCATATAACCATTTGCTCTTATTATATTTGAAATTAGCCTGATAAAGACACTTTTGCTGGGCATAGTACTTCTGGACCCTGCCAGGGCATCCCATTCTGTGACTACAGCAGCCTCTGTTTAAGACCATATAACCATTTGCTCTTATTATATTTGAAATTAGCCTGATAAAGACACTTTTGCTCGGCATAGTACTTCTGGACCCTGCCAGGGCATCCCATTCTGTGACTACAGCAGCCTCTGTTTAAGACCATATAACCATTTGCTCTTATTATATTTGAAATTAGCCTGATAAAGACACTTTTGCTCGGCATAGTACTTCTGGACCCTGCCAGGGCATCCCATTCTGTGACTACAGCAGCCTCTGTTTAAGACCATATAACCATTTGCTCTTATTATATTTGAAATTAGCCTGATAAAGACACTTTTGCTCGGCATAGTACTTCTGGACCCTGCCAGGGCATCCCATTCTGTGACTACAGCAGCCTCTGTTTAAGACCATATAACCATTTTCTCTTATTATATTTGAAATTAGCCTGATAAAGACACTTTTGTTCGGCATAGTACTTCTGGACCCTGCCAGGGCATCCCATTCTGTGACTACAGCAGCCTCTGTTTAAGACCATATAACCATTTGCTCTTATTATATTTGAAATTAGCCTGATAAAGACACTTTTGCTCGGCATAGTACTTCTGGACCCTGCCAGGGCATCCCATTCTGTGACTACAGCAGCCTCTGTTTAAGACCATATAACCATTTGCACTTATTATAATTGAAATTAGGCCTGATAAAGACACTTTTGCTGGGCATAGTACTTCTGGACCCTGCCAGGGCATCCCATTCTGTGACTACAGCAGCCTCTGTTTAAGACCATATAACCATTTGCACTTATTATAATTGAAATTAGGCCTGATAAAGACACTTTTGCTGGGCATAGTACTTCTGGACCCTGCCAGGGCATCCCATTCTGTGACTACAGCAGCCTCTGTTTAAGACCATATAACCATTTGCTCTTATTATATTTGAAATTAGCCTGATAAAGACACTTTTGCTCGGCATAGTACTTCTGGACCCTGCCAGGGCATCCCATTCTGTGACTACAGCAGCCTCTGTTTAAGACCATATAACCATTTGCTCTTATTATATTTGAAATTAGCCTGATAAAGACACTTTTGCTCGGCATAGTACTTCTGGACCCTGCCAGGGCATCCCATTCTGTGACTACAGCAGCCTCTGTTTAAGACCATATAACCATTTGCACTTATTATAATTGAAATTAGGCCTGATAAAGACACTTTTGCTGGGCATAGTACTTCTGGACCCTGCCAGGGCATCCCATTCTGTGACTACAGCAGCCTCTGTTTAAGACCATATAACCATTTGCTCTTATTATATTTGAAATTAGCCTGATAAAGACACTTTTGCTGGGCATAGTACTTCTGGACCCTGCCAGGGCATCCCATTCTGTGACTACAGCAGCCTCTGTTTAAGACCATATAACCATTTGCTCTTATTATATTTGAAATTAGCCTGATAAAGACACTTTTGCTCGGCATAGTACTTCTGGACCCTGCCAGGGCATCCCATTCTGTGACTACAGCAGCCTCTGTTTAAGACCATATAACCATTTGCTCTTATTATATTTGAAAGTAGCCTGATAAAGACACTTTTGCTCGGCATAGTACTTCTGGACCCTGCCAGGGCATCCCATTCTGCGACTACAGCAGCCTCTGTTTAAGACCATATAACCATTTGCTCTTATTATATTTGAAATTAGCCTGATAAAGACACTTTTGCTGGGCATAGTACTTCTGGACCCTGCCAGGGCATCCCATTCTGTGACTACAGCAGCCTCTGTTTAAGACCATATAACCATTTGCTCTTATTATATTTGAAATTAGCCTGATAAAGACACTTTTGCTGGGCATAGTACTTCTGGACCCTGCCAGGGCATCCCATTCTGTGACTACAGCAGCCTCTGTTTAAGACCATATAACCATTTGCACTTATTATAATTGAAATTAGGCCTGATAAAGACACTTTTGCTCGGCATAGTACTTCTGGACCCTGCCAGGGCATCCCATTCTGTGACTACAGCAGCCTCTGTTTAAGACCATATAACCATTTGCTCTTATTATATTTGAAATTAGCCTGATAAAGACACTTTTGCTGGGCATAGTACTTCTGGACCCTGCCAGGGCATCCCATTCTGTGACTACAGCAGCCTCTGTTTAAGACCATATAACCATTTGCTCTTATTATATTTGAAATTAGCCTGATAAAGACACTTTTGCTGGGCATAGTACTTCTGGACCCTGCCAGGGCATCCCATTCTGTGACTACAGCAGCCTCTGTTTAAGACCATATAACCATTTGCTCTTATTATATTTGAAATTAGCCTGATAAAGACACTTTTGCTCGGCATAGTACTTCTGGACCCTGCCAGGGCATCCCATTCTGTGACTACAGCAGCCTCTGTTTAAGACCATATAACCATTTGCACTTATTATAATTGAAATTAGGCCTGATAAAGACACTTTTGCTGGGCATAGTACTTCTGGACCCTGCCAGGGCATCCCATTCTGTGACTACAGCAGCCTCTGTTTAAGACCATATAACCATTTGCTCTTATTATATTTGAAATTAGCCTGATAAAGACACTTTTGCTCGGCATAGTACTTCTGGACCCTGCCAGGGCATCCCATTCTGTGACTACAGCAGCCTCTGTTTAAGACCATATAACCATTTGCACTTATTATAATTGAAATTAGGCCTGATAAAGACACTTTTGCTGGGCATAGTACTTCTGGACCCTGCCAGGGCATCCCATTCTGTGACTACAGCAGCCTCTGTTTAAGACCATATAACCATTTGCTCTTATTATATTTGAAATTAGCCTGATAAAGACACTTTTGCTCGGCATAGTACTTCTGGACCCTGCCAAGGCATCCCATTCTGTGACTACAGAAGCCTCTGTTTAAGACCATATAACCATTTGCACTTATTATAATTGAAATTAGGCCTGATAAAGACACTTTTGCTGGGCATAGTACTTCTGGACCCTGCCAGGGCATCCCATTCTGTGACTACAGCAGCCTCTGTTTAAGACCATATAACCATTTGCTCTTATTATATTTGAAATTAGCCTGATAAAGACACTTTTGCTCGGCATAGTACTTCTGGACCCTGCCAGGGCATCCCATTCTGTGACTACAGCAGCCTCTGTTTAAGACCATATAACCATTTGCTCTTATTATATTTGAAATTAGCCTGATAAAGACACTTTTGCTCGGCATAGTACTTCTGGACCCTGCCAGGGCATCCCATTCTGTGACTACAGCAGCCTCTGTTTAAGACCATATAACCATTTGCTCTTATTATATTTGAAATTAGCCTGATAAAGTCACTTTTGCTCGGCATAGTACTTCTGGACCCTGCCAGGGCATCCCATTCTGTGACTACAGCAGCCTCTGTTTAAGACCATATAACCATTTGCACTTATTATAATTGAAATTAGGCCTGATAAAGACACTTTTGCTGGGCATAGTACTTCTGGACCCTGCCAGGGCATCCCATTCTGTGACTACAGCAGCCTCTGTTTAAGACAATATAACCATTTGCTCTTATTATATTTGAAATTAGCCTGATAAAGACACTTTTGCTGGGCATAGTACTTCTGGACCCTGCCAGGGCATCCCATTCTGTGACTACAGCAGCCTCTGTTTAAGACCATATAACCATTTGCACTTATTATAATTGAAATTAGGCCTGATAAAGACACTTTTGCTGGGCATAGTACTTCTGGACCCTGCCAGGGCATCCCATTCTGTGACTACAGCAGCCTCTGTTTAAAACCATATAACCATTTGCTCTTATTATATTTGAAATTAGCCTGATAAAGACACTTTTGCTCGGCATAGTACTTCTGGACCCTGCCAGGGCATCCCATTCTGTGACTACAGCAGCCTCTGTTTAAGACCATATAACCATTTGCTCTTATTATATTTGAAATTAGCCTGATAAAGACACTTTTGCTCGGCATAGTACTTCTGGACCCTGCCAGGGCATCCCATTCTGTGACTACAGCAGCCTCTGTTTAAGACCATATAACCATTTGCACTTATTATAATTGAAATTAGGCCTGATAAAGACACTTTTGCTGGGCATAGTACTTCTGGACCCTGCCAGGGCATCCCATTCTGTGACTACAGCAGCCTCTGTTTAAGACCATATAACCATTTGCTCTTATTATATTTGAAATTAGCCTGATAAAGACACTTTTGCTGGGCATAGTACTTCTGGACCCTGCCAGGGCATCCCATTCTGTGACTACAGCAGCCTCTGTTTAAGACCATATAACCATTTGCTCTTATTATATTTGAAATTAGCCTGATAAAGACACTTTTGCTCGGCATAGTACTTCTGGACCCTGCCAGGGCATCCCATTCTGTGACTACAGCAGCCTCTGTTTAAGACCATATAACCATTTGCTCTTATTATAATTGAAATTAGGCCTGATAAAGACACTTTTGCTGGGCATAGTACTTCTGGACCCTGCCAGGGCATCCCATTCTGTGACTACAGCAGCCTCTGTTTAAGACCATATAACCATTTGCTCTTATTATATTTGAAATTAGCCTGATAAAGACACTTTTGCTCGGCATAGTACTTCTGGACCCTGCCAGGGCATCCCATTCTGTGACTACAGCAGCCTCTGTTTAAGACCATATAACCATTTTCTCTTATTATATTTGAAATTAGCCTGATAAAGACACTTTTGCTCGGCATAGTACTTCTGGACCCTGCCAGGGCATCCCATTCTGTGACTACAGCAGCCTCTGTTTAAGACCATATAACCATTTGCTCTTATTATATTTGAAATTAGCCTGATAAAGACACTTTTGCTCGGCATAGTACTTCTGGACCCTGCCAGGGCATCCCATTCTGTGACTACAGCAGCCTCTGTTTAAGACCATATAACCATTTGCACTTATTATAATTGAAATTAGGCCTGATAAGGACACTTTTGCTGGGCATAGTACTTCTGGACCCTGCCAGGGCATCCCATTCTGTGACTACAGCAGCCTCTGTTTAAGACCATATAACCATTTGCTCTTATTATATTTGAAATTAGCCTGATAAAGACACTTTTGCTCGGCATAGTACTTCTGGACCCTGCCAGGGCATCCCATTCTGTGACTACAGCAGCCTCTGTTTAAGACCATATAACCATTTGCACTTATTATAATTGAAATTAGGCCTGATAAAGACACTTTTGCTGGGCATAGTACTTCTGGACCCTGCCAGGGCATCCCATTCTGTGACTACAGCAGCCTCTGTTTAAGACCATATAACCATTTGCTCTTATTATATTTGAAATTAGCCTGATAAAGACACTTTTGCTCGGCATAGTACTTCTGGACCCTGCCAGGGCATCCCATTCTGTGACTACAGAAGCCTCTGTTTAAGACCATATAACCATTTGAACTTATTATAATTGAAATTAGGCCTGATAAAGACACTTTTGCTGGGCATAGTACTTCTGGACCCTGCCAGGGCATCCCATTCTGTGACTACAGCAGCCTCTGTTTAAGACCATATAACCATTTGCTCTTATTATATTTGAAATTAGCCTGATAAAGACACTTTTGCTCGGCATAGTACTTCTGGACCCTGCCAGGGCATCCCATTCTGTGACTACAGCAGCCTCTGTTTAAGACCATATAACCATTTGCTCTTATTATATTTGAAATTAGCCTGATAAAGACACTTTTGCTCGGCATAGTACTTCTGGACCCTGCCAGGGCATCCCATTCTGTGACTACAGCAGCCTCTGTTTAAGACCATATAACCATTTGCTCTTATTATATTTGAAATTAGCCTGATAAAGACACTTTTGCTCGGCATAGTACTTCTGGACCCTGCCAGGGCATCCCATTCTGTGACTACAGCAGCCTCTGTTTAAGACCATATAACCATTTGCACTTATTATAATTGAAATTAGGCCTGATAAAGACACTTTTGCTGGGCATAGTACTTCTGGACCCTGCCAGGGCATCCCATTCTGTGACTACAGCAGCCTCTGTTTAAGACCATATAACCATTTGCTCTTATTATATTTGAAATTAGCCTGATAAAGACACTTTTGCTGGGCATAGTACTTCTGGACCCTGCCAGGGCATCCCATTCTGTGACTACAGCAGCCTCTGTTTAAGACCATATAACCATTTGCTCTTATTATATTTGAAATTAGCCTGATAAAGACACTTTTGCTCGGCATAGTACTTCTGGATCCTGCCAGGGCATCCCATTCTGTGACTACAGCAGCCTCTGTTTAAGACCATATAACCATTTGCTCTTATTATATTTGAAAGTAGCCTGATAAAGACACTTTTGCTCGGCATAGTACTTCTGGACCCTGCCAGGGCATCCCATTCTGCGACTACAGCAGCCTCTGTTTAAGACCATATAACCATTTGCTCTTATTATATTTGAAATTAGCCTGATAAAGACACTTTTGCTGGGCATAGTACTTCTGGACCCTGCCAGGGCATCCCATTCTGTGACTACAGCAGCCTCTGTTTAAGACCATATAACCATTTGCTCTTATTATATTTGAAATTAGCCTGATAAAGACACTTTTGCTGGGCATAGTACTTCTGGACCCTGCCAGGGCATCCCATTCTGTGACTACAGCAGCCTCTGTTTAAGACCATATAACCATTTGCACTTATTATAATTGAAATTAGGCCTGATAAAGACACTTTTGCTCGGCATAGTACTTCTGGACCCTGCCAGGGCATCCCATTCTGTGACTACAGCAGCCTCTGTTTAAGACCATATAACCATTTGCTCTTATTATATTTGAAATTAGCCTGATAAAGACACTTTTGCTGGGCATAGTACTTCTGGACCCTGCCAGGGCATCCCATTCTGTGACTACAGCAGCCTCTGTTTAAGACCATATAACCATTTGCTCTTATTATATTTGAAATTAGCCTGATAAAGACACTTTTGCTGGGCATAGTACTTCTGGACCCTGCCAGGGCATCCCATTCTGTGACTACAGCAGCCTCTGTTTAAGACCATATAACCATTTGCTCTTATTATATTTGAAATTAGCCTGATAAAGACACTTTTGCTCGGCATAGTACTTCTGGACCCTGCCAGGGCATCCCATTCTGTGACTACAGCAGCCTCTGTTTAAGACCATATAACCATTTGCACTTATTATAATTGAAATTAGGCCTGATAAAGACACTTTTGCTGGGCATAGTACTTCTGGACCCTGCCAGGGCATCCCATTCTGTGACTACAGCAGCCTCTGTTTAAGACCATATAACCATTTGCTCTTATTATATTTGAAATTAGCCTGATAAAGACACTTTTGCTCGGCATAGTACTTCTGGACCCTGCCAGGGCATCCCATTCTGTGACTACAGCAGCCTCTGTTTAAGACCATATAACCATTTGCACTTATTATAATTGAAATTAGGCCTGATAAAGACACTTTTGCTGGGCATAGTACTTCTGGACCCTGCCAGGGCATCCCATTCTGTGACTACAGCAGCCTCTGTTTAAGACCATATAACCATTTGCTCTTATTATATTTGAAATTAGCCTGATAAAGACACTTTTGCTCGGCATAGTACTTCTGGACCCTGCCAAGGCATCCCATTCTGTGACTACAGAAGCCTCTGTTTAAGACCATATAACCATTTGCACTTATTATAATTGAAATTAGGCCTGATAAAGACACTTTTGCTGGGCATAGTACTTCTGGACCCTGCCAGGGCATCCCATTCTGTGACTACAGCAGCCTCTGTTTAAGACCATATAACCATTTGCTCTTATTATATTTGAAATTAGCCTGATAAGACACTTTTGCTCGGCATAGTACTTCTGGACCCTGCCAGGGCATCCCATTCTGTGACTACAGCAGCCTCTGTTTAAGACCATATAACCATTTGCTCTTATTATATTTGAAATTAGCCTGATAAAGACACTTTTGCTCGGCATAGTACTTCTGGACCCTGCCAGGGCATCCCATTCTGTGACTACAGCAGCCTCTGTTTAAGACCATATAACCATTTGCTCTTATTATATTTGAAATTAGCCTGATAAAGTCACTTTTGCTCGGCATAGTACTTCTGGACCCTGCCAGGGCATCCCATTCTGTGACTACAGCAGCCTCTGTTTAAGACCATATAACCATTTGCACTTATTATAATTGAAATTAGGCCTGATAAAGACACTTTTGCTGGGCATAGTACTTCTGGACCCTGCCAGGGCATCCCATTCTGTGACTACAGCAGCCTCTGTTTAAGACAATATAACCATTTGCTCTTATTATATTTGAAATTAGCCTGATAAAGACACTTTTGCTGGGCATAGTACTTCTGGACCCTGCCAGGGCATCCCATTCTGTGACTACAGCAGCCTCTGTTTAAGACCATATAACCATTTGCACTTATTATAATTGAAATTAGGCCTGATAAAGACACTTTTGCTGGGCATAGTACTTCTGGACCCTGCCAGGGCATCCCATTCTGTGACTACAGCAGCCTCTGTTTAAAACCATATAACCATTTGCTCTTATTATATTTGAAATTAGCCTGATAAAGACACTTTTGCTCGGCATAGTACTTCTGGACCCTGCCAGGGCATCCCATTCTGTGACTACAGCAGCCTCTGTTTAAGACCATATAACCATTTGCTCTTATTATATTTGAAATTAGCCTGATAAAGTCACTTTTGCTCGGCATAGTACTTCTGGACCCTGCCAGGGCATCCCATTCTGTGACTACAGCAGCCTCTGTTTAAGACCATATAACCATTTGCACTTATTATAATTGAAATTAGGCCTGATAAAGACACTTTTGCTGGGCATAGTACTTCTGGACCCTGCCAGGGCATCCCATTCTGTGACTACAGCAGCCTCTGTTTAAGACCATATAACCATTTGCTCTTATTATATTTGAAATTAGCCTGATAAAGACACTTTTGCTGGGCATAGTACTTCTGGACCCTGCCAGGGCATCCCATTCTGTGACTACAGCAGCCTCTGTTTAAGACCATATAACCATTTGCTCTTATTATATTTGAAATTAGCCTGATAAAGACACTTTTGCTCGGCATAGTACTTCTGGACCCTGCCAGGGCATCCCATTCTGTGACTACAGCAGCCTCTGTTTAAGACCATATAACCATTTGCTCTTATTATAATTGAAATTAGGCCTGATAAAGACACTTTTGCTGGGCATAGTACTTCTGGACCCTGCCAGGGCATCCCATTCTGTGACTACAGCAGCCTCTGTTTAAGACCATATAACCATTTGCTCTTATTATATTTGAAATTAGCCTGATAAAGACACTTTTGCTCGGCATAGTACTTCTGGACCCTGCCAGGGCATCCCATTCTGTGACTACAGCAGCCTCTGTTTAAGACCATATAACCATTTTCTCTTATTATATTTGAAATTAGCCTGATAAAGACACTTTTGCTCGGCATAGTACTTCTGGACCCTGCCAGGGCATCCCATTCTGTGACTACAGCAGCCTCTGTTTAAGACCATATAACCATTTGCTCTTATTATATTTGAAATTAGCCTGATAAAGACACTTTTGCTCGGCATAGTACTTCTGGACCCTGCCAGGGCATCCCATTCTGTGACTACAGCAGCCTCTGTTTAAGACCATATAACCATTTGCACTTATTATAATTGAAATTAGGCCTGATAAAGACACTTTTGCTGGGCATAGTACTTCTGGACCCTGCCAGGGCATCCCATTCTGTGACTACAGCAGCCTCTGTTTAAGACCATATAACCATTTGCTCTTATTATATTTGAAATTAGCCTGATAAAGACACTTTTGCTCGGCATAGTACTTCTGGACCCTGCCAGGGCATCCCATTCTGTGACTACAGCAGCCTCTGTTTAAGACCATATAACCATTTGCACTTATTATAATTGAAATTAGGCCTGATAAAGACACTTTTGCTGGGCATAGTACTTCTGGACCCTGCCAGGGCATCCCATTCTGTGACTACAGCAGCCTCTGTTTAAGACCATATAACCATTTGCTCTTATTATATTTGAAATTAGCCTGATAAAGACACTTTTGCTCGGCATAGTACTTCTGGACCCTGCCAGGGCATCCCATTCTGTGACTACAGAAGCCTCTGTTTAAGACCATATAACCATTTGAACTTATTATAATTGAAATTAGGCCTGATAAAGACACTTTTGCTGGGCATAGTACTTCTGGACCCTGCCAGGGCATCCCATTCTGTGACTACAGCAGCCTCTGTTTAAGACCATATAACCATTTGCTCTTATTATATTTGAAATTAGCCTGATAAAGACACTTTTGCTCGGCATAGTACTTCTGGACCCTGCCAGGGCATCCCATTCTGTGACTACAGCAGCCTCTGTTTAAGACCATATAACCATTTGCTCTTATTATATTTGAAATTAGCCTGATAAAGACACTTTTGCTCGGCATAGTACTTCTGGACCCTGCCAGGGCATCCCATTCTGTGACTACAGCAGCCTCTGTTTAAGACCATATAACCATTTGCTCTTATTATATTTGAAATTAGCCTGATAAAGACACTTTTGCTCGGCATAGTACTTCTGGACCCTGCCAGGGCATCCCATTCTGTGACTACAGCAGCCTCTGTTTAAGACCATATAACCATTTGCACTTATTATAATTGAAATTAGGCCTGATAAAGACACTTTTGCTGGGCATAGTACTTCTGGACCCTGCCAGGGCATCCCATTCTGTGACTACAGCAGCCTCTGTTTAAGACCATATAACCATTTGCTCTTATTATATTTGAAATTAGCCTGATAAAGACACTTTTGCTGGGCATAGTACTTCTGGACCCTGCCAGGGCATCCCATTCTGTGACTACAGCAGCCTCTGTTTAAGACCATATAACCATTTGCTCTTATTATATTTGAAATTAGCCTGATAAAGACACTTTTGCTCGGCATAGTACTTCTGGATCCTGCCAGGGCATCCCATTCTGTGACTACAGCAGCCTCTGTTTAAGACCATATAACCATTTGCTCTTATTATATTTGAAATTAGCCTGATAAAGACACTTTTGCTCGGCATAGTACTTCTGGACCCTGCCAGGGCATCCCATTCTGCGACTACAGCAGCCTCTGTTTAAGACCATATAACCATTTGCTCTTATTATATTTGAAATTAGCCTGATAAAGACACTTTTGCTGGGCATAGTACTTCTGGACCCTGCCAGGGCATCCCATTCTGTGACTACAGCAGCCTCTGTTTAAGACCATATAACCATTTGCTCTTATTATATTTGAAATTAGCCTGATAAAGACACTTTTGCTGGGCATAGTACTTCTGGACCCTGCCAGGGCATCCCATTCTGTGACTACAGCAGCCTCTGTTTAAGACCATATAACCATTTGCACTTATTATAATTGAAATTAGGCCTGATAAAGACACTTTTGCTGGGCATAGTACTTCTGGACCCTGCCAGGGCATCCCATTCTGTGACTACAGCAGCCTCTGTTTAAGACCATATAACCATTTGCTCTTATTATATTTGAAATTAGCCTGATAAAGACACTTTTGCTGGGCATAGTACTTCTGGACCCTGCCAGGGCATCCCATTCTGTGACTACAGCAGCCTCTGTTTAAGACCATATAACCATTTGCTCTTATTATATTTGAAATTAGCCTGATAAAGACACTTTTGCTGGGCATAGTACTTCTGGACCCTGCCAGGGCATCCCATTCTGTGACTACAGCAGCCTCTGTTTAAGACCATATAACCATTTGCTCTTATTATATTTGAAATTAGCCTGATAAAGACACTTTTGCTCGGCATAGTACTTCTGGACCCTGCCAGGGCATCCCATTCTGTGACTACAGCAGCCTCTGTTTAAGACCATATAACCATTTGCTCTTATTATATTTGAAATTAGCCTGATAAAGACACTTTTGCTCGGCATAGTACTTCTGGACCCTGCCAGGGCATCCCATTCTGTGACTACAGCAGCCTCTGTTTAAGACCATATAACCATTTGCACTTATTATAATTGAAATTAGGCCTGATAAAGACACTTTTGCTGGGCATAGTACTTCTGGACCCTGCCAGGGCATCCCATTCTGTGACTACAGCAGCCTCTGTTTAAGACCATATAACCATTTGCTCTTATTATATTTGAAATTAGCCTGATAAAGACACTTTTGCTCGGCATAGTACTTCTGGACCCTGCCAGGGCATCCCATTCTGTGACTACAGCAGCCTCTGTTTAAGACCATATAACCATTTGCTCTTATTATATTTGAAATTAGCCTGATAAAGACACTTTTGCTGGCATAGTACTTCTGGACCCTGCCAGGGCATCCCATTCTGTGACTACAGCAGCCTCTGTTTAAGACCATATAACCATTTGCTCTTATTATATTTGAAATTAGCCTGATAAAGACACTTTTGCTGGGCATAGTACTTCTGGACCCTGCCAGGGCATCCCATTCTGTGACTACAGCAGCCTCTGTTGAAGACCATATAACCATTTGCACTTATTATAATTGAAATTAGGCCTGATAAAGACACTTTTGCTGGGCATAGTACTTCTGGACCCTGCCAGGGCATCCCATTCTGTGACTACAGCAGCCTCTGTTTAAGACCATATAACCATTTGCTCTTATTATATTTGAAATTAGCCTGATAAAGACACTTTTGCTCGGCATAGTACTTCTGGACCCTGCCAGGGCATCCCATTCTGTGACTACAGCAGCCTCTGTTTAAGACCATATAACCATTTGCTCTTATTATATTTGAAATTAGCCTGATAAAGACACTTTTGCTGGCATAGTACTTCTGGACCCTGCCAGGGCATCCCATTCTGTGACTACAGCAGCCTCTGTTTAAGACCATATAACCATTTGCTCTTATTATATTTGAAATTAGCCTGATAAAGACACTTTTGCTGGGCATAGTACTTCTGGACCCTGCCAGGGCATCCCATTCAGTGACTACAGCAGCCTCTGTTTAAGACCATATAACCATTTGCACTTATTATAATTGAAATTAGGCCTGATAAAGACACTTTTGCTCGGCATAGTACTTCTGGACCCTGCCAGGGCATCCCATTCTGTGACTACAGCAGCCTCTGTTTAAGACCATATAACCATTTGCTCTTATTATATTTGAAATTAGCCTGATAAAGACACTTTTGCTCGGTATAGTACTTCTGGACCCTGCCAGGGCATCCCATTCTGTGACTACAGCAGCCTCTGTTTAAGACCATATAACCATTTGCTCTTATTATATTTGAAATTAGCCTGATAAAGACACTTTTGCTGGGCATAGTACTTCTGGACCCTGCCAGGGCATCCCATTCTGTGACTACAGCAGCCTCTGTTTAAGACCATATAACCATTTGCTCTTATTATATTTGAGATTAGCCTGATAAAGACACTTTTGCTCGGCATAGCACTACTGGATCTTTTTTGGGGCATCCCATTCTGTGACTACAGCAGCCTCTGTTTAAGACCATATAACCATTTGCACTTATTATAATTGAAATTAGCCTGATAAAGACACTTTTGCTGGGCATAGCACTACTGGATCTTTTTTTGGGGCATCCCATTCTGTGACTACAGCAGCCTCTGTTTAAGACCATATAACCATTTGCTCTTATTATATTTGAAATTAGCCTGATAAAGACACTTTTGCTGGGCATAGTACTTCTGGACCCTGCCAGGGCATCCCATTCTGTGACTACAGCAGCCTCTGTTTAAGACCATATAACCATTTGCTCTTATTATATTTGAAATTAGCCTGATAAAGACACTTTTGCTCGGCATAGCACTACTGGATCTTTTTTGGGGCATCCCATTCTGTGACTACAGCAGCCTCTGTTTAAGACCATATAACCATTTGCACTTATTATAATTGAAATTAGCCCTGATAAAGACACTTTTGCTGGGCATAGCACTACTGGATCTTTTTTTGGGGCATCCCATTCTGTGACTACAGCAGCCTCTGTTTAAGACCATATAACCATTTGCACTTATTATAATTGAAATTAGCCCTGATAAAGACACTTTTGCTGGGCATAGGCTTACTGCTGCCTGCCAGGTGCACTTCTGTTGAGGCATCCCATTCTGTAACATAGCATACCCCTCTTTATTTACACTAAGCAGCTCTCTTATTTACACTAAGCAGGCCTGTTGGAGGCTGAGTGTTACTGCTCACTTTTGGTGTGCATTATATTCTGTTTCATATAGACCCACCGCTGCCCGGGGGATCTTAAAATATCACCTACTACCACGCCAGTTAGACTATGTCGGGCAGACAAGTGCCTGGAAGTGAAAAGAGGAGTGGCAGAGGCCAAGATTCCGCAGGCAGAGCTCGCATCAGACTGGGGGCCAGTAGCTGCAGGAGTCACGCTGAGAGACCTAATCTGCCAGTATCTGCTAGCGGTCGGGTCTCCACCAGTAACGCATCTGCCGTGGTAGATTGGTTGACGCGCTCATCAACAACATCATCACAACTTACGTCTGAGACCCCCAGTCTAGGGTCGGTAGGTTCCTCTGACACAACCCTGAGTTGGCATGCCCCGAGAGCAGTCCCTGTCCTCCCATTGCCTCTGTCCTACGCCGTTCCCTCCCCCTGCGACGTATCCTATGCTTTGGGTTCAGCTCCACTCTTTAGTGAGGAGGACGATCAGATACAGGAGGACAGTCAGCAGCTACTGCCCAGCCAAGAAATGGAGGTGGCTTCTTTAGCTAGGCAGACAAATAGTGATGTGGACAGTGTCGTGGGTGCTGCGAGCGTTCCAGCTCCTGCGCCAGACACTGTTGACGAATCCACGAACATCAGTGACGTACAGCCACAACTCGGTGATGATGATGATGACGATGAAGCCGATCGCACTTGGGAGCCGGGTGAGGAAGGGGCTTCATCGTCATCATCAGGAGAAGAGGGGCGCAGGTTGCCCCGGAGTCAGCAGCTGAGGCAGCAAGGTGGTAGCAGTCAGCATGGGGGCACAATTCCAAAGGCTGGATCCGGCCGGGGCCGGGGCCGGGGTAGAGCACCTGCTGTGCGGCAGTCTACCTTATTAGGAGGTAGTGGAGCAGGGGTTCCTGGAGTTGGCAACAGCAGCAGTGAATCAGTGAGGCCAGGGGGTGGGAAAAGTAGCTACTCGGCAGTGTGGCAGTTTTTCCTGAGGCATCCGCAGGAGGGTAACATGGCCACATGCAAGATATGTAGGCAAAAGGTGAAGCGTGGCCAGGGTCCAAATGTTGGCACCACGGCCCTGCGTCAACATATGATGCGTCACCATAAAGCGACCTGGGAGAACCGAGGCTCCCAAGGGGTGGTCCAGTCTGCTTCCTCACCAAGTGAGCTCCCAATTTCTGCCAGCCAAGGCTCCAGCACCTCAGCCGAAGGCAGCTGTGCGTCATACCCATCCTCTGTCGCTCCTGCTCCTCCTCCTCCAAGTCATGCATCCCGCCAGCAATCCATCAGCGAAGCCATGTCCAAGAGACAGCAGTATGCGCCCACTCATCCTACGGCGCAGAAGCTGAATGTGCTCCTGTCCAAGTTGCTGGTGCTGCAGTCGCTCCCTTTTCAGGTGGTGGAATCTGCACCTTTCAGAGAACTGATGGCTTGTGCCGAGCCGAGGTGGAGAGTCCCAAGCCGTCATTTCTTTGCCAAGAAGGCAGTACCAGCGCTGCACACTTTTGTTGAACAGAAGGTGGGCCAGTCCTTGAGCCTGTCGGTGTGTAGCAAAATACATGGCAGCGCCGACATCTGGAGCTGTAACTACGGTCAGGGGCAGTACATGTCGTTTACGGCCCACTGGGTGAATGTGGTCCCTTTGCAGCAGCAGCAGCAACTTGGACAGGTCACGCCGCTTCGGCCTCCGCGCTCTCTGCCCATTGGACCTGTTACACCGTGCGACTCGGCCTCCTCATCCTCCGCCATCTCCTCACCCTCCACTGTAGGCTCAAGTCTCAGTGCCCCTCCAGTCTACCATGTGTGCAGGGCACGGAGGTGTCACGCAGTGCTTCACATGGTTTGTCTTGGCGAACGGAGTCACACAGGGGAGGAACTGCTTAAATGTATTCATCAGGAAATCCAAACATGGCTTACTCCGAGAAAACTTAAAATGGGAATCATGGTTACCGACAATGGGAAGAACATTTTGTCTGCGCTGCGCCAAGGAAGCCTGACCCATGCCCCCTGCATGGCTCACGTCTTCAATCTGGTTGTCAAGCGGTTTCTGAAGTGTTCCCCCCATCTGCAAGACATCCTAACAACTTCAAGGAAACTTTGCATGCACTTCAGCCACTCCTACACCGCCAAACACACCCTTCTTGAGCTACAGCGTCAGAATGGTATCCCCCAACATAGTCTGATTTGCAATGTTTCCACCCGTTGGAATTCCACCCTTCACATGTTGGACCGATTATATGAACAGAGAAAAGCCATCACGGATTTCCTGATGATCCAAGCAGATAGGGGGACTCCCCTGTGTAACTTCAATGTCAACCAGTGGCAGCTCATACGTGACACCTGCCGTTTGCTCAGGCCCTTTGAGGAAGCCACTTTATTTGTCAGTCGGCAGGATTACGGGATGAACGACGTGATTCCACTGCTTCATGTACTACAGCACATGTTGGAAACCATGGCTGGTCAGGGCACTGGAGACATGGCGTTTACATCTTACGGCCACATGAACCCCGTTGGAGCTGAACTGGAGGAGGAGGAGGAAGAGGAGGAGGAGGAGGAGTTGCCCAGCGAAACACAGTTTAGGCTTGGCGAAATGGCTGGTTTATCTAGTCAGCGGACAGGAGAGGAGGAGCAGGAGCAGCCAGAGGAGCTAGAGGTTTTTGAGGAAGGCGAGACAGAGGACCCGGGCACACCGTGGCAGTATGCAGTGGAGATGGAGACAGGTAGTCCATCCGAGTCACTTGCGCAAATGGCACGAAGCATGCTCACGTGCTTGCGTAGTGACCCCAGAATTGTTTCCATCTGTCGGCGGGATGACTTCTGGCTGTCCACCTTATTGGACCCTCGCTTCCGGCACAAAATGGGGGCATTTTTTAAACCCACCGAGAGGGAGGACAAACTCAACTACTACAAAGACATTCTACGTAGGCAGTTGGCCGATGCCTATCTGCGCCATGGTCCATACTCTCGCAGGTCTGACTCGAGGGGACCTCTGCGCTCACCTTCCACTGCCATGGCCGCTGGGGGGGTTGGCAGGAGCAGCAGCAGCAGCTCCATCAGCAGCAGCAGCCTCAGTCTTCAGTCGCTAATGAGTAGCTTTCTACACCCGCATAGTGAGGCTACTCATGAGCAGCAGGAAGACCTGGAGCAGGACCTCAACCAGCAGGTCATGTCATACTTTGACATGACCATGCCAACACACCTTGAGGATC